>CM046871.1:35089221-35431721 GCA_025617745.1 Heliocidaris erythrogramma | reverse complement strand
CGTGCTAATATTTTCGCGTGTTCTAGAATTCGCTCCCGCCGAAAATAGCGCGAAATCCGCAAAAATTAATGTACCGCAAATGTTTTTTGCATTTACAGTAGTGAGCTATTTTTACATGTACTATGTGGCTTATATATATATTTCTACCTCAATGCAATAAAATTATAATTTTCAGCAATATATATTTTGTGTTCCGGACGTGTCTTCTCACCCTACTACGTTTCACCCTACTACGTTTCGCTGAACTACGTTTCGCTGAACTACCTAAACTCCATTCCATCTACATCATACTTTGACTTGGTGTTATACGAACCTTAAGGCTGACAATATAGTCGTTGGGTAGTTATGTATATTGGGAGCCAGAAGGATGTTAACTAATAGCAGACTTCATAGAAGTAACGCCCTTTTGGCTCTGAGCAGCCAATTTGTAGAAGTGTGGCTGACAGGTACTATGTGTACTCACATGTTGGGTCGTTGATATGGGCAAATAGGAGAAGGGGTAGGCACAAAGTCTGCTGGCATTACGGGAGCAAACAATGCTAGCATCGCGCCAAATTGAGGAATACCTGAAAATAACCGAAGCGAGCGGCCAAGAAGTGTTATGGATAGCATTAGGCTCTGACAGAGTCAGTACATAGGCAACCGTGATGGCTGTATATTGAAGGGAATTTTAGTGATTTCATCTTACAGATGCCCTTAACCAAAAGCTTTTTGTCATATTAACTCCTCAAATCGAACATGGAAATTCATGGGTTATGGTTTTTAATTTGATAAATCACCATGGAAATATAGGTGAATTTTCACACTGTCCTGCATCAATTTTCAACAATAAAGACTGGTACATTATATCCCTCTATATAACTCAGTATGTTAGAAGGCAGGAAGACTAAGAGAAGGGTTTATGAACCATAATGATAAACTTGTCATGATGGAGGAAGTAAAAATCTCTTATTTCATCTCTTTCTCGCATTTTTATCCATCGACTATAGCAGGAAGGAAGGCATACATCTATCCAACTGTGCTAGTCCAATAGGCATCCATTGTCTAATTGTTGTCTTTTTTTTTCAGTTTCATGTTCCTTGTTGTGTGCCATTCATCAGTATTCTATCAGTATTTTATCAGTATCCTTCTCGTACAGGCTGTATTGAGAAGAAAGCCCCATGTTTCCAGTAAGCCGACATGTTACCTTTTTGATTTCTTCACTTTGGTGGTGCAGCTAGTTGCATAGTAATCCTGTATATCGTGTCGAGGATTGTATTTGAGTTTAATCACAATTTCAGACTTCTTTTTCTGTGCTTCTTTGCAGGTTGGATCACAACAAAATTTTGATTTAGCAGATTGGTATTAAAAGGTTATAGTCTAGATGAAGCAACAATAGAGAGAACTTGAATATATCTGCTGGAAATAATGTGATAATTCCTTTCTTTGTGGATCACGTACCTCAATGTTTACCGAACATTCCCCTTTTCTTTTCCCGCTCCTCCACAGGGTCGATGCACTAGGGAGAACTGCAAGTACCTGCACCCGCCTCCGCACCTCAAGACACAGCTGGAGATCAACGGGCGCAACACCCTCGCCACCCAGAAGATGCTGCAGAACCTTCAGAGCCAGCAGCTCCAGCAAGTCGTAGGGATGACCAACCTTCACCAGCTTCAGCCATCTCCTGGCTCAGCGACGCTGCTGACGGGCAGCCAAGGGCTTCCTGCAGGCCCGGGGGTGAGTTCAATCCTCCTTCTAGATTCCCTCCATAGATACAAACAGACAAACACCCGATCATGCTTTGCTTGATTTCAGTTTTGCTCTCCCATAGCTGTTTGTTTCTTTGTTGTCCATATTTTCCTTTTGTCTTCCTCAGAAGCCATTTCATGTAACGTTGGACAAGAACAGAACATTTTGAATTAAGGACCATAGTTTGATTTTCACTCTTGCCCATGCACAAAGAAAATTTGCACTGATTTGTGCTAAGATATTTTGAGAAATTAAAACCATTTGATGTATTTTAAGCTTGCTTAATTCATTGTCTTTGTTAATTGTTATATCTTTTAATGAAAATCATGAAGGATTTGCATCTGTTGTCAGAATGTATTTGGCATAGATTAAAAGCTATTTTCTTTATCACTCTTCATGATTTAGAATTTTTAAAAAGTCTGATCATTTTGCAAGTACCCAATTTGTTCCATATAAAATTTTGAGCACTGATTTGTGCAACCTCTTCGATGAATGCACAGCTTTCTTTAAAACCAACAATGTTTTCTTAAACAAAAATTATATCATGTTTGTGAACTTTTGTTACAAATTATTCTTACCTAGTAAATTCACCATACCTAAAATATAAATATTTGATAGCTATGTCATATGTAGTATTGAACAAAAACTTTCACTAAAATTGGTTGGAGCTATACTTCTTTGGTTAAAACAATTGCATCAACGAGCCAGTACCATGATATTTTATCGTAATGGGAAGATCTTTATATCTGTTCTATAAGATTATAGCATTTCAAATTTATTTTTGTATATTGCAATTTGAAATAAACATATGGCATTGGATTTGTAAAATCCCAAGCTGATGCATTTCCCTTGTGTTTTAGCTTACTACCCACTTGCATTTTCATAAATTATTTTATTGTCATCATTAAAATGTCTTGTTGTGCTGTTGCCTATAACAATATTTTTAATATGATGCATTTTCTATTGCACTATTTTATCTTGAACCACATTTATTGATGCATTGTCCAATATAATATGCATTTCTCCATTGCATTGTTCAATTTGATAGTATGCATGCTGCAATTGCAAGCATAGCCGTGCATAAGTTATCCCCCCCCCCCCCCCCAACGTGCCCTATTCTTCATGAAAGTTTGCCGCAAATTTAGAAAACTTGCATTTTGGAAGTAATAAAGTGGTTGGAGCATATATTTGCAAAATGTCTTTGCTGTTTCTTGCATTTCCTTCACACACTAACCCACGTCCATCTGCAGTCATCGTTAGGTATCAACAAAAAGGGTATACTCAATGCCAGAATTACAATACCCAAATATCATATGCCATCAGAACAAAACTACAAAGCACACAATATCATGTGAACAATCTGACTTTATGGAAGCCATTTTCACCAATCAAGAAGCTCATTAATATCTTGCACAATATTTAATTGCAAAAATTGGGAAAATATAGTTGCTGAGAATATTGCTGTATTCAAAAACATTATGTTTGCAACATGCATTAGGTCAATCAGCAGTTCAACTATTGAAATATTAATTTATGGCCTTTTTTTTTCTTTTTGAAGACACTCTTTCCTCTTTGGGGTTTTACTTTTTGCTTTCCTTTGTCAACTGGTCTAATTTTGACTAGGTGGAACATTTTCTGTGCTAATATCATCATCATACCTGTCATACCATAATCATATTCATCATCACCATTGTAATCATTATTGTCTCTATCATAATGATCATCACCTTCATTGTTAACATCATCATCATCATGATCATTATTGTCATCATTGTTATCTTTTTTCTCATCAATGGTCAAAATTTTCGGATTATTTTTGAACATCATATATTTCCTTTCTTCCCTTAACATGTCAAGTGGAATAGATGGGGGGGCTGGTGGTTGTGAAGAATTTTGACCGGAATTTGAAGTAAGAGAACAAATATCCTTTTTAAAGTATGCAAAAGGGATTTTTCAGTGGATTTCTTAGCCTACATACATGCATTTCAATAATGATTTGAAGGGATCTTTTTATTCAAGGTAGCTTTAGGGGAGCTTATTATGTTTATAAGCCACATTATATTTCTTTCCAGTGATATGATCGATTATGTGTATTCTATATGAACAACTACTAAATGAAACAAACAACTGAATTATATTCTACCTTTGACCTTTGATAGATCTCCTATGGTTGAGGGCAAATCAAAGGCTTGGGTTTGATCTTTGTAGCATTGTCACATTTTAACATTTGCTTTGGAGATTATACTTTATTTGAGAACAGGGAGAACATTCTATTTGTCCAACCTTTCAGCCTATCTTCAGAAAAAGATTGGGCAGTATAATTGAGAAGTTTTGCAATGAACATGGGCTGTTTGTTTGAGCTTCAATTCTTATGAGATATACTGGCACTCCTGGGTAATATTTGTCTAGAGAGATATTACAAACATTTATGAGTTTTGATGAACAAACATATGATTGCCTTTTTTTGGGGGGGGGGGTTATCTTTCTTATCTCCCTTTCTTATCCATTTATTTTTTGTATAAATCTGTTTTCAAATCCATCATTATGCATTTAATTTTTGCATTTTCTCATATATCATTCACTGCTTTCAAACACTGTTTATTTCATATTCGATTGTCTTCTCCAATTTTTCCTTTATTCTTCAAAAATCAAATCACTTCTGGAATTTTGTGCTACTGCATGGAAAACAATTCTTATATGACAAGGAAATTTTCTGGCAAGAAATAATTTCACGCCCACAAAAGAAAATCTTTACAGCCAACTAACATCTTGTGTAAATCAGAACTAAGTGATTCTTATGAACTTCAATGCATTTTTTTCTGTTCTTTTTTTTTTGAGGGGGGGGGGGTTTAAAATTTTAGCACATCTCCCCTTTTTGAATAAGTGTTTTGATTTATAAAATACTATGGATACATGGGACATGATTATATTTTATTAAATTTAGGAATTGATATACAAATGTTAAATGCTTTAGAGTGATATTGATTGGGAAAATATAGAAACCAGGGAATGATAAGTAGCAATTTAATTAAGTAAGGAAAGGGAGGAAATGAAACTATGACACAATTAAATCAATGGCAGATGGTGGAAAGAATGAATACCTTGTAGCAAAAGAAGAAGAAGAAGAGAGAGAAATATATATATATATAGAGAGAGAGAGAGAGAGATGTTGGGAGAGAGATGGACAAATAATGGCAGTACTTCTATTTCTGTTTTAGCTGTAGAATGACAAAGAACAGCAAATATAGAAAGAGAGCATGTTAAGTTTTAAAATGTGAATGATAAGCTACCAAAATTACTAGGAGTTAAAGTTAAAAATGGTATTATTGTCAGAAAAAAAATATACTAAAGATAATATAGTATGGAAAACAGCACAGGAGATAAGGATGATTCTTGAGAAGATGGAAATAGAGATGGAGAAGGAAAATGAAGAGAAGAGGAGATTGATGAAGGGTTTTGGAAGAAGGATAGAGAATTAGAAAGCAAAGAGAAGAAAATATAATGGAAATTATAGGGTTAGTGTATGTTTGGGATAATTTTTTCTCTCCAATATTGATAGTTTAGGGAAGACAGTAGTACAAGGAGTTATTATGTCCAATGTCTTGTGCAATAAAAGCAGTAATGATGAAGCACAGTGTAATCATGTTCAGCATTTAGGTGTAGATGAATTTAAAGAAAATCTTTTCCACGGAATTCATTGCACTCAAAATTGTTTAGAAATATAAACAATGGAAGAATCCAAAAGGTATATATCGTCTGTTTGGAGCAAGAAGGGCATTAAGTCCCGTCATTTGTACAGAGTTAACGCCCTTCTGGCTCCAAACAGACAAATTTATCATATGAGGACCAGAGCCATGCACTATTTTTCACTTTTTAAATTTTAGTTGCTTATTACTTGACTTTTTGAGAGAATAATGCTCTTTGCAGCAGCTTAGAAATTTGGAGTATCCTGTTTATCATCAATAAAAACCAAAGAAATCTGACATATTGCTCTTTGGGCTTACCACAACTGTACATGGGTTTTAACTCTTTCAGTGCCGATGGCACGAATATGTGACAGATAGACTTGTCATTTTCATTCACCAATTGCTCGACCACAGGGTAGGTATATGGTGGTCAATGTACATCAAAATTCTGAGCATAAATCAAGCATTCTAAATACATGATCATAATTATATGCTATCATAGAAATTTGCCGAGAAAAATGGAGATTTTTAAAAAGATATTACCTTATTTCAACATTAAACAATATAGTAAACAAATGGGAAACCAATATATAATGGACAAAAAAGAAACTCAAAATGTAATTTTCAATTTTTCTTCTGCCTAAATTTGGGTAAAGTAATGAAGTTTAGTATCATAAGAAATGGTAATAAATTTCCGACAAGTTTTGTGCATAATATTTTGTGAAGTGATAGATGGTTAATGAAGTGCAGACATTTGAAAAGCAAGCATTGATCACATTATGGTAAAATTTTGAAGAGAGCTAAACCCCTTGGCACAGTAAGAGTTAAGATGAGCATTTAGGTATCTCTTTAAGTCAAATTCATTACATTCCTGGAAAATGGGGGCAATGCCAATACACCAGACAGGTTTACGATGTGGTGGGGGAGAAACGAACATAAAATATATTACTTTGGAGGGTTAGGACACGTAGATGTATTCCATGTATTTGTACATGTTTCACAGGGCTTCCTCCTCATCCACAGACAATGCAATGAAAGGGCTCGGGAGGGCTGGTAGTTAATGAAAGAAAATGTCAAGTTGAATACCATTTTGGCTGCAAGCTCAATTACCTTTTAAAGGGAAAGAGAACTGGAGAGATTGCAGATATAAACTGTTTGTTTTTAGTAAGACGAAAAAGCTCATATAGATGAAATCAACGATATTTGAATGTTTTTTCTATACATCATGCAGGGAGGTACTGATGTACATGCCTTTTCCCTCTATTTAGTTAACAGTTGTTTTAATTTGGTGCTAAATGAAAATGTAATGACTTGAAATGAAACGGATAGTCTTTTATCGTAGTGCATGAAGAATTGTTTTAATTTATTATAAGCTATATAAAGTCTTTATTAATATTATCTTAGTTTGAGTACACATGAATGATTGAATCATCAGAATAGAAAATGAGTTTATACTTTCAAAATAAAGATCTTGTAAAAAGCTTCATTGGAGTAAATTATACAGAAGCTGTGCTATATAAATCAATTTTATAATTATTAGTATGACATAGTCTTTCTTGCCTGAAGAGGCCTTGGAAGATTGTATAGCAGGAGAATAATTCAATTACAAACCTTTAAACATCGTAATAAAGAATCACATAAAGTAGTTATCCTCCAAATTGTAAAGAAATACATCAGTAGTATTTTTTTAAAATTTCTTTTCTAATCAAGTCTGATCTGGATGAATGGCTCGATCATTTTAATTATTATTATTATTATTATTATTATTATTATTATTATTTATGACCATCATATTATTAACAATAGTGTTGATTGCTATTTCAATTTTCACTAGCAAACAAACATACATTCATTCATTTTAGAAGTAGCCAGCCAGCCGACTGTGTGTGTGTGTGTGTGTGATGGCATTGAAGGTTGTTACATTGTGATTTCCATCAGTCAATGGGCCTTTAATGTGATAAATGTAATATACCACTCTCTTTAATTTGGAAGATGACTTGTCAAATACAAGGTTGAAATGAATAGAACTGTAAATGAAAAGGGCTTTATGACGACCTTGATCATAATTCCGAGGTATGAGTGTTTGGATTATACAGCCAGCAGTGGTAGCTAACAAAGGCAATACAGATGTTGGGAAATGTACATGGGGATTATTAGGAAATGCTTGGAGGTAGGGAGAGAGAAAGAGAGAGAGAGAGAGAGAGGAAGGGGAACAGAGAGAGAGAGAGAGAGAAAGGGATAGAGAAGCGGAATTAGAGGGTTGGGTTGGAATTGGAGGGATGATGGGAGGGGAAAAAAAGGAAAGGGAGAAAGAGAAAGAGAAGAGAATAAAGAGGGAGAGGGAGAAAGAAACAAAGAAAGGAAAATGAAAGAAGGAGAAATAGAAGAGAAAAAAGTAAGGGAAACAACGAGCAAAAGGGAGGATGGGGGTGGAAAGGAGACTGGAAGTGAAACATAGATCATGTAGAGGGAGAAAGAGAGAGAGAGATGACAGATGGTGAGAAAGAAATATGAAACTTGAAAGGAAGGGAAAGTGAAGATAGAGAGGGAAAGAGAAATAGTTACTACAGGCAATAGGAATTTGGAGAGACATTTTAGTGAAGTGTGTTACAAGCAAATGAATATAATTTTGTCTGTTTGGAGCCAGAAGGGCGATAACTCATATACTTTAACACAGAGTTAATGCCCTTCTGGCTGTCAACAGACGATATGATAGGTAACATGGAAGTAGCTAGAAAAGGAAAGATCTAGAGCAAGAGGAAGGGGAGAGAGAGAGGGAGTGTGTGCATAACTGAGGACTTAGTAAAATATATGAGCTTTTAGTTTATTTCCATATTCTCGGTACAATCAAATTTTCCTTTCTTTTTGAGAAATGTAAACACAACTCTTTTTTTCCTGTGCAAATATTACATCAATCATACCTTGCATCAACATACATTTGCATCGACCAAAAAGAAAGAAAAAAAGATAATGAAAATACACAATCAAAACATTATATGAATTTTCATCATAAATCATGAATTACAATCTCTTCTTACTCTCAACCCAATCATAAAGAAAATCCCCCTGGCATGAGAAAAGAGGGGAAAAAACAAGAAGAAAGAAAGATAATAAATAGAAAATGGCTCCAACCCAGCTTTATGGCTTTATGTAAGATTACACATAAAGACATGCATCAATTGTCAAGAATTTAATTGTTGCTCCCCTTCGTACCAAAAAACGTAATTTGGTGAATCCAAAGATTGCCTCACCCTGTAAATGATGCAATGCTTTTAAAGATGTTCAAGAACTCCAAATATGTTATATTTGATCTCTATTTTTGTGCCTTCCATAAAATCATTGTAGACTTGACATAAGCAACAAGTATGTGCAGTATATTAAAAGGGAAACATTTATAAGGCTATTATATTAACTCTTTATTTGCCATGGATCAAAACCCTAGACTGCCATATTGTTTGGGGTATATTATACATGTACACTGTATGTGTGCCAGAAGTTGACTGTGGCAGGCCCCTGTTTGTTCCATTGGTCAACCAAAGCAAGTAAAGAGTTAATTAGAATTTGTACTCCTGTTTGATGAAGTATTAAGAAGAAATATGATAATATGCTTATATCATAGTTTTCAACAGACTTGCAATGGTTGATCACAAATAACTGTTTCTGCTATTCGTGTTCTAGTAATTTGCTGTTTAATGTTAAAATGCTTTACTCATATACATATCTCTCTCCCCAACCGCTTTATCTGCAATATTGCTATAGGCCTATCACAACTATGAATATATTTTTAAAAGCATTTATATTTTTGCTGTGAAAAGTTTAAATGTATGGTATGCCAAACAAACAAACAAAAAAAATCTCCTGTATATCTTGATATTGAATGCTGCCCCCTATTGTTGTTCCTCTTCCAACTTGACTTTCTCCAGAGCAACCAGATCGTGATCCCAACCTCCTCTCCATACATGGGAAAGGATGCCACCGCCTCTGCTGCTGCTACAACCCCATTATACCACCAGCATGCGTCCCCGCAAATGTACAACGGCCTGCAAATAGTGCCGCAATCGCCATACACCATACCTGCCAGTGGGCAGGTAAGAAACAACACCCACCAAATCAAAAATCAAAAAAGAAAAAAAAATGAGTGAGAGAGAGGAGATAAAACACGATTTCAAACCATTTTGCTGGTGTGCTCAAAACCAATGCCAACCGACTCAGTTTTTACAGTGCATTTGGTTATGGCAGCTTTAGTTCTCCATAAACAAGCGTCATTGCTGTTAAAAGCTGGGATTTGTAACACCAAATTGCATCTAGCTTTGCATGGGCTACTCATTCTCAGTGTGTACTTTGTTATGATGGCTGCCATTTGCATAACTATTAGACGGGATTCAAAACCATCTGCAAATCATGAATATGGATGGTTATAAATACAAAGTTACATGTACCTAACAATGAATAGTAATAGTTGATGAACTGAAAGCATGTTCACTGACAAATTGCGAGGTAGTTGCATTGGTTTTGTGTATGCAGGTGAAAGGGAAATTGATTTACAATCTGTCCAGTTTATAATACATGAATTAAATGACGTTATGAGATCCGCTTTGGCATACATAGTAAAATGCAGTAGAGAAGAAAATTATATTGTGCAATTTTGAATTAATGGTGTTTGTGGTTATTTTGTTATCATCGCTATTCAATTGGGTTGAAATCTGTGAAAGAGAAAGATTGACATTAATGATGAAATCTTTCTTCATTAATGTTGTTTTAGGATTGTGGACAGATTGTAAAATATGTTGTGTTAGAGATATGTTACTTTCACGTCATTTGATATTACGTACATTTGCCTGTTTGCTATTATTGTGTTTTCCTCCAAAAAAGTTTATTTTTTATTTGTCTTTTAGTTTTAATTTGCTTTTATTTCTTTGTGCATATCATATTTATGTATATACATGTATATCTAGTTGCATGCATTACATGTATCTATTCTGAGATATGTGCTATTCCAGTTTCATGTCAGTATATATGCCACAATACTGTATTTGCTTAACAATTGCTGTTTTTATTATTGTATCTTGGTGTGCAGTTTGCTTTATACTATTTTTTGCTGAATATTATGCCTTTTTTGCTGCTGCTCAATTTTGTGCTACTTGTTTTTGCACCATGCACTGTATGTATTAAATTATGAAATAACTTAGTTTATTTTGCAGAAACACATATTTAAATATAGGGCTTCGGTGCTGTTATACTTTTATGAGGTTGTACTTCAGAACATCTTCAGCCCTTTAATAAGGTTTTGATATAAGGGATTGGAACTTCATGTTTAAGATCGTTAATTTTATTACAGAAAAATCATACAATTAAATCATTTTCCTTGCTGAAGTACATTATAGAATCAACGTACATATGAAGTGAGGAACCAAAAGGGATTGTTTACATCAAAATCCATGCAGCATTCCACCTCGTGCAATATTTAACGATACAACTGAAGCCAAGTTGCGGGGGAAATTTGTGGGTTTTTTTCATCATATCTTTGGCAAAAATTCAAGTACAATGTCTTCTTGCAGAATATATTAACCATGCTAAATGCATGAAAGATTGAACTGAAATTTGATTGCATTGAGCAGTAATGTATTATAATAATGCCATGTGATATTGGTCTGTTACTTCTCTGCTTATTCTCTTATCACATATCTTCCTTGACATTTGCTTTTTCATTTGTTATTTCATTGCTTCCATAGCTTTTCTAATCAGCAAATTGCATTTTTCTTGCTTGTTTCATTGCCATTCATTAGACTGAAACACATTGTGAATAATTAACTCCTTAATATTCACCTATTCAAGTACTGGTACCTAATACCCGTTGCACTTTAACAAAATGGTTAAATTATTATTTGGTAATGTTTTTTACTCTTTTGGGGGGGATTTATTTTAATCAAATGATCTGCATTGTCAAATAATCTAGATGGTTGAGAAGTGAATGTAGAAGCTTATACAGTGAAACCTGTCTATAAAGACCACTCAAGGGAGACAAGAAAAGCGGTCTTTATGAGCAGGTGGTCTTTATGTACAGGTTCCTTTAATACACGTTTCAATGAGAAACACTTTTCAAGGGAAACAAATATGGTCTTTATAGACAGGTGGTCTTTCTATACAGGTGGTCGCTAAAGCAGGTTTGACTGTAAATCACACATTAAACAGGTGAATTAGAATGATCATGAACCTTTCAGTAATCAGTTATTAAACTGCTATGTCCTAGCATTGATCTTGTGGTAATTTATACAAAAACTCCTGAATTGGACAGTTACAATGTTTTATTAAAAGCTTAACCTCTATCTTTTATAAATCATGATGGATATATGTAGCGGATAAAGAAATGCTGAAGTTTTTACCTCTAAAACCTATATCTTGTCTTGGTTTTAAGATTGCTGCCAGGTGAAAAAGACATATACTATTGTATGTTAAGATGGATAAAATCATCAGCTTTTCACCAAATTTAATGTCCTTTCTACTATTCTCTTTAAATTCAAGTAATATATGTACTGCACCCAAGGGACACAGTTAAACTTAATGCATCAGATGCTGATAATTGTCAATAGATATACAGGATCGTAGTCATTACCTTGACAATTGTGATTGCTGCTATCATGGCCTTTTAAGGGCATCGCCGAAAGCAGGAACAGATATTAATTTGGATTGATTTAGTTTTCCCCCGACCGAAATAATGTGTCATACCTTTCCCAGAAATATTAATTTTCTTTGCAAACCATAATTAGACAGGAGAACATTTCTAGATAATTATTATTTTCACATATGTTTTAACTGGAAGGTATTCTGTGACAAATGATGTGGGCAAAAAAAAAATAATAATAATGCGATGGATGTATTTCCATCCTCCCCCTCCCCCCAAAATTAAAATTAATAATGAATGAATTAATAAATGAAATGAAAAAGATAAAAAAATCATATAAGAAAGGAGCAATTACATTATCCTGTTTTGAACAGACATGATTTGAATGTATGTTATCACTGATTTTATTAAATAGATTAGAAACAGTATCAGATTATTTTTTTGGTTGGGATAAATATACTCTGAACAATGTATTAACCTTAAAAAAATTACCTCAGTTTTATATCCATTCCATCACTAGCCTTTTGTATTGTTTGAATCTAGAAAGTGATTCTATTCAGGTGAAATAAGCCATCATGATTGATTCCATTATATCTTGTTTTTTTTTAAATTTCATTTTAATTAATTAGATTAAAATAATAATATAAACGAAAGGTAGGTGCAAACTATGCTGGAAGCTAAGAAACCAATTCATGTTCTCCTCAATTTATATCATATGCTGCATGGCCCCTGGTTTATTGAACAAGAACCGTCATTTTTTCATTGTTTTTTCTCCAGAATTGTCCTGCAATTTGATCAGAAATTTAGAAGTTGAAGTAGTGTCCAGTTAACAGTATTCAGGAGGGACGCAGAATGGCAAACCATAACCCAATAGTTTTCATCTCCTCAGGGATTATTTTCTCTATTTCCTCCACTTAAAGAAACCAGACATATTTTTCCTTCTCCTTTTTACCATTTTTTCTTTCATTTTTGCAAATGCGGTCTACTTAAGAAAATTTGTCCCTTTTCCTTCATATGAGGAGATGTCTCGAGGCGTTGAGCCTCAATTTTTGCAGCGGTTCCTGAAATTGAGTTAACTCTGGCAAGATGTCTGACTGTAGTGAATAATGGAGACGTGGTTTGTATGACGTTGGAGGATGGGAAGGGTCTGATTGCAGTGTATGCATTCAAAACAAGAAAGCAATTCCTCATCAAGACACGGAAATTAATGGGTGGGACTAGATATTTCTTAGCATCAGTATTATATGATAACATAAATACATAAATCTTTTTTTTTCCCCTCCCCTCCCCCTCCTTCAATAAGACCGATGTTCCTGATTTTTCTGATTTTTCACTTCACACCGTAATCATTTCAGTTCTAATCGATTTCATTGAATTCAAACTAGAGAAAACAAGCATCCTCCCACATTAATAATAGTCCATAAACATTTATTGCTTTTTTAAAACATCATTCCGAATGAACAGATTGATTCTTTATTTTTCAGAGCACTGAATATTACCTTTTCTTGGAACAGAATTTATGATCATTCTTTTTGTTCACATACTAAAAATGTTTGAAACAATACCTCTGTACATACCTTAAACTATACGGATACAGGATTATAAGGAAGACATATTTAATTCAATTATTTTGCAAACTTGTTTGTATCTATTGATACTGCAGGGATAGGAAATTATGAACACAGAAAGAGATTTTACAGAAATCGAATGAAAGTTTGAGCAGAACATAATCGTAGTTGCTGCACTTTTTGTAGACTTTTTTTGACATTTCCTCAAATTATGAAATTTCATTCCAAATGCTATTCTAGTTCTGAAATGAATGTGGTTACAACCTATAAGCCTAATATTCCTTTGACTTATGGATATTGTAGACACATCTCTCCCATTTGCATTCTGTTTATCCAATTTTAATGTGGTACTCAGTGTCATATGCGGTAATCTTAGCTCACTTATATCCAGAATTCATGATGGTGATCGTTGCTAAATAAAACACCCCTGCCCCTTCAACCATCATCATTTATGCAGGACCTATCTCTGCATATATTTTCCAGCCATGAATCCCTTTTCGTCCTTGATGCGCGCTTCCTCGGTATCCTAGCACCGCGTTTAAATATTCAGTGTTTTACACTGTGACATCAAGCCTACAGTTGCATCACGTCTGGGATTTCGATAGTGAGGTACCAACAAATCTTAGCTGAAAATGCACTGTTTTATTGATATTTGATTTGTGAAAGATTCACTTATTAATGATAGTAACATAGATAGACTGAATTATGCTCTTTCCTATTAGGCACATAAAAAAAGTGCAGTTGGAATTACTGATATAAATTAAAATATACACCCTTGGTTTTGGGATTGTAGGAAAAATACAATCCAGAGTTCCTGTTTGACAGAATATATTCCAACAGCATTCAACATAGTTTTTATCAAATGTTTTGAGGTAGAAATTAATAACTGACAATTCAACAGATAGTAGGAAAATAATCATGGAATTTTGTGAGTTATCAATATTTAGTTCCAAAATGACATATTTTGCATCAAGAATCTTGAGATAACCTTTAAAGCACACCAATCACAGAAAAAATACTTTGTATACACGTAGAATGTATAAAATAAACCAACAAAAAGCAATTGTGAAGGGTAATAATATACAAAACCCACAAATGATAATATAATGTAAAACTCCACCCAAGTTAGAGTTGGGTTCCTTGCGCATCCTGCAAGTGTGTACGGGTATGTTATTGTAAGTGTAATTAACGTGCAGAAATCCTTAATAGAAGTAATATTTGAATTGAAGCCCATATTTTGAATATCGTAAATGGACATGAAACCCCTTAGATAAAGAGCAATTGTTGATTAGTACCCTCTATGTTGTCAACGACATATCGTCTCTTTGGAGCCAGAAAGGCATTAACTCTGTACAAATGATGGGACTTAACGCCCTTCTGGCTCCAAACAGACGGTATATAGGATACATGAAAGACATGTCAATGGAACATTAGCCTCAGATTTATACCCCCAGATTTATACCCCATGCAAAGAATTGATTCTTTCAGTGTGTAATGGGTGGAAGGAGGGGGGTCCCGCAGAGATAACATGTGTGTATGCAAGACTTTTTTTTTTTAAACTTGAAAGTAACTACTCAATTATTGACTACTTCTGATGTAATGAATCTGACTTTGAACCTTCTTGACAGGAAAGTCTATATTTAGAATCCATTGCTGCCCAGAAAGGAATTCAACCAGTTGTTAATGTGCTTAAAAGCTCAAAATGCATCTCATGTAACTTTTTTTATGTCTGTTTTTGTGTGTTTCTCTTTCATGAGTGCATCTATTCTTACATCCTTTATGCTTTACTCATCTCCACTAATATTTTATTTCCACAATTCAAAGCAAGCTCTGTGCACCAATTTTGTCATCCTTGCTTGAAATGCTGTAAGCTTGAAAAGAAAGAAAAATTATTTGTGCTTGTGCTGCATTATTTTTATTTAATATTTTATTGCAAATGAAGGTGATGTGCTCAAATACCTGAAAGAAATGACTAACTTTGTGTAAACTTCATATTTAGAAGTTAAAAATTCATTGCACTGTCCTTCTTAACACCTAAATTAATTTTATTGCTGTGCCATGCTGTTATCTCAAAATGTGTTGTCTTTATGATAGTTTATCAAGTAGCACTAGAGAACATAATTTAGTAATGGTCACAACCACCATCACCATTACCACCAGTCATTAATAAACCAACTTTGATAGTTGTAATTGTTGCTAACAAATTTCATAAACTGATCACCAACCAAGCTTCTCCATAAGTCCCTCTTCTCCCAACCCTTTCCCCCATAAGTTTCAACCTTATTACCCTTAATTAACCTTAAAGATCTGCCTATTAATATTATCTTTTACCACCACCTGTACCCCCACCACACCCGAAGCAAACACCCCTGCCACACCTCTACCACACCCCTGCAGACCCCTTCTTTAACCCTACTCCTAACCAACCTTTACCCCTTCATCTATGCATTCAAACACAGCTTTTTACAGTATGCTCCTTATATCGACCCCTGAGAGCGAGAAGGTCATTAACTCCTATTATTATATTACATACATGTAGACTTAATGCCCTTCTCCCTCTCACCAGACGATATGCTTTTTTTTTTTTTTTTTTTTTTTTTTTTTTGGTCAACATGAATGTGATTTTGTCTCCCCCTACCTCCAGGGACAAGCCCAAGTACATACCAGCCAAGCAGCTTCAGACATCGCCTACAGTCCTTTTTACTTGCCCGTTGCTGTGTCCATGGTGCGTACCATCAACAAAAACAAAACTAAAAAAAAAGGACCAAAAAATAATAAACGATAATTCTTTTTCCTTCAAATCTGCCAATTTTCTTCGCAAAATATAAATATATCAGTTCCTAACCTGACTAATTTCAAAGCAAAATGAATGAATGTAAAACGTGAAAGGTTCGTGTTACCTTTAACCTTCCAAATTAATGGTATCTCTAAAGATTACATAGATAAAAACAAAATGCAAAGTTTTCATTGACAACTAAGTTGTTTATAATAAATTTGAACGCAAAATGAGATTAAATTAAAATTAAGTCACTATTCCGTTTGAACATTCAAAATCAACTACTTTTACACTCTACATTCATTTTGCTTGAAAGCAAAACTTTATGCTTCTGTTTATGTTTACAAAAATGCAAAGATGATGGTTAATGGGAGGAATTTTGTTTTTCTTGCTTTTTGGGATCTTTTTTTTTTCCTTTTGATTTTCTCATTAACTTGATATCATCTTTTAACAGATGATGAAATATTTGAATAAAAATTTGCATTGAATGCATCATTTCCTTCGCCAAGGAGGATATGATATCCTTTTCTTTTTGGAAATGAAAATATTGGTATTTTTTAACAAGCTGGTGCTGGGCATTCGTCTTCATCCTTCATATATTGTATCATGTTATTTAAGCTTAAATTACATTTATTATTTTAGCAGTTTCCTCAACCTTCACACATATAAGAACTAAAAAAAACCTGTAGTCCCACTGCATCAATTTTTGCGTTGGAACTTTTGAGTGTCTTTATCAAGTTGCATTGTGGGTATAATGAAAGCATAAGGTATGCATGTCTGTTTATTCTGGCCTATGTTGCATGTAACTTTTGCCAACCAACCCAATCACTTCTAGTTCTTTTGTGTATAGTTTGTGTGAAGGTTATGCATGGTTTATTAAAGTGCTGGATTATTATTGTTCCAGTATGAATACATAGTTACAGCTACGTGGGAGGTTAATTGCACATGTCTTCAACAAACTCACTATTTTTATTAGGTTGAGGAATAGAAGGGTTTTGACTATGTACATCATTACTGGGACATATTACCCTTCTATTTCCTTATTTCCTCATTGATTAATAATATATTTATTTGTTGTTTTATTCATTTCTTTATTCATTGAATAATTTATGCCAGTTTTTCTTTATAGTACAGGGTAGGTATATTCTCCTAAATATGTGATTTTTTTTCCTTAGGTCATGTTAGTTATCTCCTTTTAAACACATTACAGGACATTGAGCCTATGGCTCAAAGTCCTATTCAAGGACTGAACTAAAGTGAGAATTAAGTGCCTATCCCATTGGGCTCTCTGTCTTGATGTAGAACCTTAGACCTTCGTGTTCCAAGGTTACTAATCTAGAACCACTGAACCAATCTGCCTTTGAAAAGATGAGCAGTGCAAATTATGTCTTCATATTACATACATGTCTGAGGATGGATTTTATTCTGCAGTGATAATTTCCATGAATTTTGCAAGTCATTGTTTGCTTTTTAATCTTGTCTCTTCTATGGTGCCTGCAGGTTGAAGGTATTCCATTTCAACCTTTGTTATTGCTCCTTGGTTTGAAAATGTGGAAGAAAGATATCTCCTCCAGTAAGGATACATTTTCCCCTCCGTAAGGGAGTGTCCAGGAGGTCGACAGCGGAATCGTGATATTCATTTCTGTTATTCCAAACATACATCTATAATGTTAGGCTAGACAGTTTCCTTACTATAAACATGGAGAAACAGGATATGGAATTTAAAACCCTGCCCTCAATGTCAGGTCGTTCGTAGGGATGAAGCGTTCTGGAATGAGAAAACCTTATCTGGAATTGGACAAAATACATTTGTCATTAGATTGGGCTTTAAGTAATACGATCCTTTATTTACAGGAGCATAGATTCTTTTTAAATTTGTTCAAAGTATCAGGTATCCTGTCATAAAGAAGAAAAAATAGAGAAGTACATTGCATTGTATGTGTAGGCTAAATAGTATACTAAATAGTGAAAAACAATTGCATTTGCTCACATTAAAAAAAAACCCAAATGAATATTGTCCCATGATCAGGCCTAAATTGTCCCAAATTGCCTACAGTGATGTTATTACACTGATGGCAACTGTTATTAACAATTTTTTAATGGCGAATGGGATATTTGGAATATTAAGTAATTTTTAGAAAGTTCTTTGATCAGTAATCCACGAGTGGTCATTACATCAGGCAGATGCTCTATATATGATATATTATTCATTTTAAAAATTACCAGAGCTCTAGTGGAGGGGTTCGAAAATGGGATAAGTTTGACTGGTATCAAGCTTTTACTCTTTTGCCAGACGTGAATTACGATATAATATTCATCATAAAAATATTGACAAACAATCTTGAAGAGTACTTGGCACAAGCTATGCACACAATTCAAAGCATAAGGAGCTTCTTTCGAAAACCAACTCTAGAGTGGGATTTAAAAAAAAAGAATATTGTGGAGCGCCAGGAGTGTCAAGTCTGACCGACATGTGCGCTGTACAAGAACCCATTATTATTATTATTAATAAAAATGGGATAACTTTCACTGGTAGCCAGACCTGAATTATGATTCAATCCTGGTCATGAAATATTGACAAACATTCTTGGGGCGAACATCGGCAAGAGTTATGCAGACAATGTACGGCATAAGGCGCTCCCTGAGGGAAAACAACTGAGGGGTAAGATTCCGTGGATTCCATGTACAGTCCATTCCATGTTGGTTTCAACCCATGCACCTGTACAATGAGAAATACCTCCCCCCCCCCCCCCGATTCTGAAATGAGACCGATACACGATTTTATGAGCTGATTATATCTTGAATGTTAATTCCATAAATGGCTTGTCTTTTGTCTGTCTTCAAGAGGCCAAATGATGATGGGGGAGGATGGAAGAGAAGATGAATTCTCATCCTCCTCGGAACAGCTGGTAGCATCTTCCCCTGTGGATGATGGTGAAGCCCCCCCCCCCCCCCCTCCAACAAATATTTCCTTGAGTCTCAGATCCTGATATATCATCCAGCAATAGTCTCCTGGTGATGCCATAGAATGTTTTGTTTGAGGATGGAGCTGTAAATTGCTCTTGACGTTAATTGCGAGAAGAAGGGTAGGAGGCATGATGTTTCTATGGGGGATATTACCCTTGCTTTCTTCTAGGAATATGAATGGGTATTTTCAGCATTTAATGCTAGCATACGATCATATACCTCCATCTTAGAGAATGGCATTCGTACTGGCAGGAAGGATATGTTTTAATACAAAGCATCATAATCTGTTGCAGATACGTGTCATTCTATTTTCATTCAGCATGCATTTCCTTTTGGTTTCATTCTAAAATCCCTTTCACAATTCTACATTTTGATCCTTGGGTGCAGGGGGGCAGTTGCTCCCCAGTAATTCACAACTGAAATCCAGCACACTCTGGCAGTGATGATTTTCTTGGTTATTCGTGAAACTGTCCGGGTATCTCCAATGGGGTGGCACACTTTCATCTAAAGCCTAGCCATGAAGGCCACATAGGGCCATTTCTGTGGGACGTTGTTATCCTTTGTCATGGCACCTACATTACATGGTGCTTATTGCAAGTTAAAGGGAATTTTTTTGAAAAGTTCAACATTTTATCCTGTAAATCAGCCCTGTTCACTGCCTTGGTACTTATGTGGCCATATAACTTAGAAATTACATGGCTGATACGGCCAATTTTCTATGTAGGCATAATGGCGAGTGCGTATCTATCCTTGGCTCTACAGCGGCTACATTGCTCCTATTGGATGCGTATGGTGCCATTTTTTCCCCTTCTTTTTTACGTCCATGTGCCTCTACGCCTTTCTTGATAGTGTGACTGCACCATTCTGCATAAGAAGGTACATTATGCATTGGTGAGGACTGAAGAAAGATCCATGTGTACTTTGGAGGTATGGTGTCTTGGCTGAGTAATAGATCTATCGCTTGCGTCTGTGTCAACATGTCGCAGACAGAGAGGGTGTCCTGTTCGGTCAAACGGGACATAGTTGGAGAATTAATCAGAAGTGTCACCTACATCCATCATGTCTTCAGACTGGGCTGTTGGTCTACGAATGTTCATGGATGGATGTAGTTGGTGTGACAGACTAGTCTGTCTGTGCCTGGTTGCCTTCACCATTATCGGTATCGTCTGATTTCTATCTTGTGTGGTGTGGATAGCTCTTTGGCTTTCATATGATATATTTGTCGACACTTTTACCATTGGAACTGTCTTAAATACATGATTCCATTGACAGTATTGCAAGCATCATAACCATCACCATCATCACCATTAACATCATCATCATCACCATTATCATCATCACCATTATCATCATCATTATCATCAGTGTCATCATCATCATCACCACCATTATCATCATTATCATCATCATCATTGTCATCATCAACATCATCATTATCATTATCATTATCATCATCATCTTCATCATCAACACCATCATCATTACCATGACCATCATCATCCTCATCATCGACACCAGCATCATTATCATCATTATCATCATTATCATCATTATCATCATTGTCAACATCATTACCAACATTACCATCGACATCAAAAACATAAAAACATAGAATATATCTCCATAACCAAACTCACATACTTTCAGCATTCTTTGTTTATCCAAAGAAGTTTTTGTCCTGAAGTTAAGAGAACTATTTTTCTCATGTCCATGCGTAAGTTGCCTCACTGACTAGCATGGTTCTTATCCTATCAATATAGTGAAAATCTTTTAAACAAGGTCTGTCTGTGGAGACCATTCACCCAATCAATGTTTCTCAATGGAATGATAACTGTTAGATGATGCAAGACAATGGAGTAGGAACCGCTCCCCCATTGATGATGCGTTACCTATGGTAACCCAATCATGAAGTGATGATGAGGATGCCGTCTGTTTAGTTGTTCCTCCATGTTAGCTAGTCTTCTGCCTCAGACATGCTGTATTCTCAGTGAGATATTGAAAGGATCAATTTCATTAACTTGCAATGATGTTTAGATTCTGAAGTGAATTACAGATCAAGTATAACAGACTTGTTACCGTGAAAAGTGAATAAATTGTGGTTTTGCTCCTTTTCTTCAACATTTCCTTCAACATTTCATTTAATTAAGATGCACTGCTATGAACATATTTATATATAATCAAATTTATAGTGCAAAATGAAAAAAAAAATAATGCAACTTTTCTTTGTCAGCCTTGTATAAGCAGTTTGCATTTTTCATATTAATTCAGTCTTATGGATATTAACCTTATCTCACCATGCAAACAAAAATAGCACTTAAAAATAACCTAATATTCTAGCAGCCTAGGTATTACTCCAAGTAATACTCCCCCCTTTTTAGTTAATATGTAACAATGTATTTCATCAATTCTCCATTGCAGCTTTCTACTCCCCTTATTATTGAAGGCCAAGTATAATAATTGCAAGTGCCTCAGCAATACAGAACATGCGTTTCTCTTCCATCTTGTCGGCATAGATATTCATAGAGCTGGATTTGGTTCTTGCAAATTATGTAAATTGGCTTCCATTGTGGATTCAGCAATTAATCCTTCCAAAGTAACACCACTTTTCTTCAGGTTTATTTGGAGATTATGTTATTGTATGAATTACGTACCTAGAAATAGTAATTTGTTCTAAATTTACCATAAATGACACTGAATTTTACCTGTAGGGGGAAGTGGTATGGAGAAGCTTAGATGCAGTATAGGCTAGATATAGAGATGTACCGGGTGAAAGAACTGAGAGAAATTGACGGGAGGTGGGAATGTAATTCCAGATTGAGAAAACAGACTCTCTTTTCCAACGAGCGCTAAAATGAGTCGAACAGATCCCCCCAAATCAAAGTAGGGGAAAGCAAATTGGCCATGATTGTTTCGTCTGCTATTCCCCGAGGGCAGTCTCCATATTTTTTGTTCATTTGTTCTTGCCTATTCAATGTCCTTTGTACGCACTTGTCGAGTTTGCATTGCAGACATGAGCCAAATTGCGCAATTGCGACTACATCAGTGTGATCAGCATAGGGGTAGGTAGATCAATTGGTTTGGCTGTATGGACGATGATAAGCTGGACAGGGCTAGACTAGAGAGGGGGCTATTGCATTTGTGATACTCCTGTGGCTTACAGATTCGAGTAGAAGATGAATGCCTTGCTAACATGATAGACCCATACTTACTTACTGGGAAGAAAACAAGACATTAACTTTTGGCAAGATCTTTTGTTAATAAGCTTTTTCCCTTCATTTTATTGGCATTAGAGTTTCTTTAAAAATGTTGATATTCATGTTCTTTTACTTTGGTTTTGACTTTTGATTTTATTTAGGGTATTACAATCCATTCATTCATAATTTTTTGTTTTCCTTTCCCAACTTTACTACTCCTATTTTCAAATTTCTCTTTTTCATTAATCCTGTGGTTCCTATTTTCTTGGCATCCTTCAATCAATATATGTTGTATTAATTTTTATCTTTCCCATTGTATTTTTTATATTCCATCCATTCCTTTTTCATGACACTTATTATTCGATTTTCCTTTTCTCTCTGACCACCCCATGTCCCTCACTTCTCTCATTTTCATCCATCTTATACACCATTACCCTTCTACCATCTTTTTATCCACCATTTCTTTCTCCAACCTGTAACCAACACACCCTATCTATCATGTCCATCTTTTACTCCAATCCACCTTTCTTCTCTTTTACCTCCATTTACTTTACATATCTATCTTCTCTATCGACCACACCCATCTATCACCCCCATCTACCACCCCCATCTACCACCCCTTCCTACTATATCCATCTATTACCCCTTACTACCACTCCTTCCAACTACATCCATCTATTGTCTGTTCTTACCACACCCCTTTCTACCCCCTTCCTCTACCACTCCTTTCTACCACCTCCATTTGTCACTCCTACCTACCACACCCCTCCCTACCACACCCCTCCCTACCACACCCCTCTGTCACCTATTTCTACCTCTTCTTATGACACCCATCTACCACTCCTGTCTACTACATATCCATCCATCACCCCTTCCTGCCACACCCCATTCACACATCCGTCTGTTAAACCTCTTACGTCCTTACCCATTTATCACTCTTGCCTACCACACCCTTTCTACCACATCCATTTCTTACCACTTCCTACCACACCTCTTTCTACCATCCCATTCTACCACCTCTTCTTACCTCACCCATCTATCGCCGCTTCCTACCACACCCTGTTCACACACCCGTCTGTCACCCCATCTTCCACACCCCAGGGACCAACAATGTCAGTTGGCACCCATTCCTCCTCCAACCCGTACGGGTCATACTTCATGCCCTTCCCTAGCCCCAATATAGGACAACTCACACCTAGCCAGGCATCATCGATGGGGCTAGTACCAGAAATGACGGGGCTACCAACCCAGATGATACCTACCGGTCACACTGGACAGGGTCTGCCTATCATCCCATCCATGAAGAAGAATGACAAGTTGGAGGTATTTTACTTCACATTTCACTCATTTTAGCTTTAGGCATCACATGATTACAAAATTGGGAAAAAATAATTTGAGGGTTAAAGGGCAAAATATTATGACTTTATAAAAATGTGGTTTAGCTTTCCTTTAGAATCGTCTCTTTGCCTGTCACACGTTGTATATTTGTAGAAGGTATCCTAAAATCTGAGCAGAAATGAAAGACCAGTTTTATTGATATGAAAAAGAGACTCATTTTGAAAAAGCATCCAAAAGCAAATGCACCATACCACAAATATTTGCAAATTATTCATATTTTAGATTCTTATACTTTTATATATGTTTAGCACCCAATTTAGCAATTGATTTTATATTTTATGCTTATGATGGTAGCATTGTATTTGTTATTGCAATTCTCCTTCAAAAAGGAAAAAGAAATTTCACAAATCATCCCCAAAACAGGAAGAGGCCAAAGAATATAAACAGGTTTTTTTTTCTTCAAAATTAGACGTAGCATAGAGAGATATGTGAGATTTGAAAGGATACGTTATTTGGGTTTATTACCAGTCCCTCATTTGGCACATATCTCATTCATGTTGTCCCTCAGTAATATTTTCATAAATGCCACTTCATGATTGGGTGTACTGTGATGTGTTATTTTTTAATTGTTTCATGGTTTAAAACCTATCCTTATTTGGTAAATTGTAGATTTAAAAATGCTTTCTTTAATAATTGCTGATGCTAACTCTCTTGTGAATATCAAATGTATTTATGGAATGATCTCTTTGCCTGTATGATACACACACAGTGAATGTTCAATCTGTTATTTTTTAATTCCTTTGAATCATAACTTTCTCCTCTTACTTTAATCTATGATTTCTCTTATCTGGTATGAGTTTCAGCTTTATCCCTCTGTTTTATTCACTCTTTGTTTCTCTTTATGTACAGTGTAGAAGTTTTTTTTTTCCATCTTTCATTATTCTTTTTATCGCTGTCCTGTCCTTCTCATTGTGACACAGCGGGAATGGCATGGGAGCAAATGATTTAACAGCTACATGATATCATTATGTTCTCCATAATTTACAGGAATAGTAGTGGGCTCATTGTTGACCCATAGCAGTCCAGGGCCCCGTTGCATAAAACTTGTTAGCAGTAACGACTGCCACATTTCTATGACAAATTTGCTCGCAGCCAATCAGATGCAAGGATTTCAGTAGCTTATAACAACTATTATAACTTGTTATTGATAACAAGTTTTATGAAACGGGGCCCAGAGTTTTCTTATGGTCTAAGTAAATCATCTTTTCCTCCTCAAATTGGCACCTCTTCTTACTTTCCACTCCTAGATTATTTTTCACTCCTAGATTATTTTTTTTAATGAATATTATATTTAATGAACCCATCTGAATGAAAATTATTAAATTCACAAAGAAATTGCCAATTTGTACATGAAAATAGTGATATTGAATTTTATACCACATTACCAACTTAGAGACTTTAATGATTATTTACATTTATATTTAAGAGGTACTGCATTTAAAATGGACTCAATATTTTTTGTGATTTTTGCTCTTTCTGCTCATGTATAATGAGTAGTTCCTAGCATTCAGGATAAAAAGATAATCCAAAAACTGCTCTAAAAGGAGACACTGAATTGCTGTGGGTTAAAGGATTGTTCTCTCTGCATTTCAAGATTTTACCCCTCCTGTACTACTAGGTTTACAGATGATTATTCAAAATGAATTTTCAAGATTCAAATTTGGGATGTTATATCTTTGTTTCATTGGCAGATGTGGCTGTGAATATCCTCCATGGGAATATATTACACAATGTTTATACTTTTTTCATGAAGAAAAAAAAAGCTCTATTAGGTCTAGTTATGTAGTAGACTATTTACATTCTTGGGAGGTATTTGCTTCTTATGACATGGAAGTTTAATAGCAAGAATTGTTTTCAGGAAGTTGTTCCTCTGTCTAAGTTATCCAGGACTGACTTGTTTTCTGACATTCTTTTATGATTACCTGTAACGTAATTTACTGAGTAATAAGAAGTAGTCTGTCTCACTATCAGTTTTCAGTTGTTTTTTTTCAGGATACCATATTCATTTATATCACTTCAGTATTAAACGAAGGGAAGAATTTCATCATTCAAAATGCAATTGATTATATACATCATACATGTAGTTTAGTGTAAGAAATCTATCAGCGTTTCAACAGCAAGATATCAAATATCCTTTTAGATTGCCTTTTGTAAAAACGTGACATTTTCAAAATCCTCTTGGCTATATTCCTATCAGAAATTTGAGATTGGACATAAGGAGTTTGATCCATAATTCATATGGAGTGCAATTAGGCATTGTATGTCTTCTGGTATGTACATGTACATTAGGAGCAAGGCAGGAGGGATGGAGCTTTTTTACTTGCCCACTATTAAGCACTGGACTCGGTATTTTGAAGTGACTGATATTTTTTTCATAGGACTTCAACTTTAAAATCTCCTAATTTTGTGGAAAACAATAACTACTGAGATACAGAAAGAGAGAGAGAGAGAGAGAGATTGTAGAGTAATGTAGCATGCTGGAAGACAAGTTGAAAAGAAAAGAATGTGATACGAGATAGGAATAGATTATAAAAATATTAAAAGCAGAGGAATTTTTAGATAAGGGATTAGATATAAGATGCCATCAGTACAGGGATGGGAGATCAGGGCCCTGTTTCATAAAACTTATTATCAATAACAACTGCCACATATCCATGACAAATTTGCTCTCGGCCAATCGAATGCAAGAATTTCAATAGCTTATAACTGTCATTGTAACTTGTCATAGATATCAAGTTTTATGAAACGGGGCCCAGGAGGATAGAAAAAGATTTAGATAAGGATGTTTCAGGGTGCTAAGAGAATATTTTTTAAAAGGGTTCAAGTCATCTGGTGAGAGCCAGAAAGACGTTAGCTCATACTTTCACATAGAGTTAACGTCGTTGTGGCTTCAAGCAAACAACCTATCTTCAGGTACTTGCCCACCAGCTTCTTGCTCTAAATGTATGAGTGGAGTGGTGCAGGAGAGACTACTTTAGAAAGATGGAACTGGGTTTCCATGACAAAGATCCACTCCAGCCTCTCTTGAGGCACTGTACTTTCTTCCATTATCTTTAATTGTCTGTGAAGAAATGAGAGGGGCAGCGTTTAGAAGAGAACATTAATAATGGACATCACTTGCTCCTACATTGTATTTCACATGCAGACAGACTAATAACTAGACCATGCATTAAAAAGGGTACAAGAAGTATTTCTTCTTTTTTTTTCATTTTAGAAAAAATCATTAGGGTATCATTGAATGTTTGGATTTGAACGAGTTCTCATTTTATGTTCATTTGCTAGTGACATATGTATGGGCTCATGTTGTCTTGTGATGAAAATACATTCATGTGGAGTAATCTCTTGTGGGTTTTCTAAAGATCACTTGCAGACTAATGCCTTTCCTAGAGATTAATGTTACAATATTTTTTCTGCAATACTAATGGGACTTTAAATCTTTGTACATGAGGAGTACAGATAGTAAAGCAAATCAGTTTGATTAAAAAAAACCTTCTGAATAAGCCATAATCTAATCTATGCAGACCTATGTGGACTTCAAACTCACTAAGTAGAAGCTGAAGACCTTTTATCAAGTTCTATTCACTCTCCTCTGACATCATAACTTATGACTTTCTTTAATCGATTGTGTGAACACATGGTGCTATCTTACATACTTCCACAGTTTATTTCAAGATACGATCATTTAGAGAACATAATTCCACACTGTTCTTAATTCACTGAAATTACAGATTAACACTTTATCTCTTGAAATGTGTGAATACACATTACTTTCAGGACACGATGGAGCACAGTTCCCTGCTTCACTTACTTAATTTATATTATAGTCTAACAAATTTTCTCTTCAGTTGTATGAACATACTATTTGCAGATCATTCCTACTTCACCTTATGATAGTTCAATGCATTTCTCTTTAATTGTGTGAACACACAATTCCGTCCTGTACGTTAATTAGGTTTCTGGATATAATCACCAAATAGAAAATGCAGAGTCTTTCCAAGCTTTTCTCACTCTTCACTTTAAATCATAGTTTAGCTCGTTCTCTCTTGTGTTGTGTTAACACACATTTCTGTTTTGTAGACTTTCTCTTTTGGCTTCTGGATGCTGTCACCTAGTAGAACATATAGAGTCTTTACAAACTTTTCTTGCTCTTCTCAAAATCATAGTTTAGATTATTTCTGATTGTATCTGACACAGAAGAGAACACCTTTACTGGTGTTTGATGCAGCTGAAAATGCGTGGATGTGCCTTGAGTATGGTGTGTTCATATTCGACAGTTATAGGGTGTGGATTAAGCCTGCCTTCTGTGAATATGGTAGTATGAGTACACCTGCATGAAGCAAGTGGTTCTGATTCATTACCATATGACTAACAATGACTGATGTGTTTTATCCCAAGTATGGTTAGAAAGAGATATGTGAACTTAAGTTTACTTTTAAGATTGTATTCATAGATTAACCTTTCCTTTCATGCCCCAGTGAAGGATCACATTAATTTGACATTGTGATGGAGATTAATAATATTTTATTCCTTTAAAATAGTACAAAGGTGATATGCATATTAGCAAAATAAAGTATTAAAACTCAAATTTTCATTTTAATATCTTTATGACAGTACTTGTTAATAATTGCTTCTGGCACAACTTGAAAAGATTAATCTTTAACTTACTATAGCACTGCAAGATAGGGGATACTGAAGATAGCACTCTATGATCACATGGCTGCAACCTTGGCCTCATGTGACAAAATTCTAAAATTGTCTGGTGCTATGCAAGCTGTAGCTTCTGCTTAAATAATGACCAGATCATGTATAATTGACCATATCACCCATAGACCAGGAAAACTTGGTAGATATAAAGTCTACAAACAGCTGCCACCATAATCTGATCACAACATTTTTAATGAATTAAATTCTGTAAAAGTTGTAATTTCAGCATATTTGCTGATCAGATCAAACATAATTGAGGAGAGTAGTAATAGACCAGGAATGTCCTGTAGATATGAGCTTTCCAATTCCATATCCCACCGCTGCCACCAGGATGAGATGACGAAATTCAAAAGAATTGGACACATTTAAAGCAGTATTTTCCCCACTATACTTATCTTTTTCATATTTCTGGTTACCCCTGTCCAATTAAGTGCTAGCTAACAGGTTTTAAGATATGTCTTATATCTAAATATGTCTTATTATAATTCTGTTGTTGTTAAACGTAGTGCAGATTGTGAAAACTGCCAAACTGTAAGAAATACCATCATGTCGTTCATTCTGGACTCATCATGCATCACATATGATAGCCTCACATCATGGACAGACAGACAGGACATTAGTATGGCCATTGAAGTTTGTGTGTGTATTGAGTTGATGTATTTTACCTATCCACCCCCATCCTACACACCAGTCAATGTCTGATACCACCCACAAACCCAATACAACTTCCTCTTCAAACCACTCTAGTGTTTATTTGGTGACAGCATCAAGAGTCAAACCAAGTTGGTGCATGAACTCAACGAAGTTGTAAGTACCATTATCTGCAATTATCTCTTCTTTATATTCATGCTGATAGCCATCTGACAACATAATAAATGCATTAGATCGTTTTAGGAAAGTTCAGCAAATATAAAAAATGGCAGTTATATAACAAGTGAAAAGCTTCTTTAATTTGAGCAAAAGCAGAAGCATTTTCTTGCAAAAAAGCCGTATTTATATCAAGGCTGGATTTATCTTTTGCAGTTGACGTATCAAACGCTTTGAGCAAAGCTTTTCACACCTGAAAGTAATATGTTTGTGATAATCATGCATGCACATTTGTGTTGTCAAGTGGCTTAGAAGGCATTAGCGGGGGACCTAGGTAGGTTGGTATAGTGGATGGTTGCAGTGCACACAACAAGTACATACATGTGGACTAGAAAACAAAAGAAAAGCAAAGATTGGTAGTAAGAATGGAGGCCTCCCAAGCTCCATCCCCTTCCTTGGTATGCGAGGGGAAGGTGAAAGAAAGGAAACCAAGAAAGACAAAGTCCTGTCCATTAATTCCCCTTCCCCAGGTGTGCAGGGAATTCCAACGGGCCAGCTGCACTCGGGGTGAGACCGAGTGCAAATTCGCGCACCCCAACGAGCATATCACTGTAGACACCACCGACAACACAGTAACCGTCTGCATGGACCACATCAAAGGGCGCTGCTCGCGTGAAAAATGCAAATATTTTCACCCACCGCTACACCTGCAGGCCAAAATCAAAGCCGCACAACAACAAGGCAACAACATGACCGCCGTGGTAAGTCTCCAATCCCTATTTTACAAAAGGCGGGCGCCCTCCCCTTTAATCAAAATATCATTTACCTTCCTTCCAACAAACTTTTTTTGAAAAAATAAAGTTAGAGCTATTTTGTTTTTGGAAAAAATATGATTTGATGCTACATGTATGTACATGCACTTGCAACCGTTCCTATAATTTACTTGTCTTTTTTACTGCTCTTGTTTTAGTATTATTTTTTTCAAGCAGCCCATCATCAAAAATCCCTTATGTTTGTCCTTTTTTGTCGTTCATGTTCTTACAGTTCTCTGTCTTCAACCCCAAAATAATCCTATTCATATTTGTTACAAATGTATCAAAACTTCAATGGCTAGCATTTGTCTACGTGTTTGTGCATGATGGCAGGCTGTTACAACACACTAAAGAAACTAAAAGTAAAACAAAAGACGTCATGTGATTAGTTGAATAAATCCATAGTCATGTGATCATCTCTCCCAAACTTCACGCCAAATAAGGAAACTAAAAATGAATGCCTCGCTTCACATATTTGTAGGTATTTGTTGGCTTGCATTTGTAAGATTAGTCTCAAATCTCTAGTCTCATTGCGCCTGTTACCTAAAACAAATCAGTCCTCTCTAAACAGGTTTTACACACCCCTCTAGTAACAATGGTACAGTTGGACATGAGTGCCACTGTCAACCTTCCAGTGCATGAAACTAGACAGGACCATTCCATTAACCGACTTCATTGAGGGGCTGCATGATCAATAGCTGCTTTACAGAGGAACTCACACGGACCTCCTTCCTGACAGATCTTCATAATATCATTATGAAAGTCTGATGTTGTTTACTCTTGTAATTGCATGAAAATTGGAAAGCAATCCTTTAGGGGAAAAAAATCAAATATTAGGTTACAAAAAATAAATGGATGTTGAAATAAAGGCACCCAGCTCTATCTGAATTGTCTGCATTTTACCAACTACTTGAATTTCCACTCTCTGAATCAATATTCAAGTAGATCTGTGCAAGAGAGATTGATGTAATTGTGTTGTTTATAGGTGTGTGCTCTTAATTATGATTGAATGGCATATATGACATGATGACGTGTGTACACACCATCACTCATTTCCAATGATCACTGTATATTTGAGAGCCAAAAGGACACTAGATCAATAAACTGCTACATGCCTACTTTATGTAGAAGCTGTGCATCAAAGTAGAAAAGATAACAATTTCAAAAAGACACAAATGAACAAGCAAAAGTTAATATACTGTATCACTAAGATTTATGCCATACTGCAGTAATATTCAGTAAGACCCATTGCTAACAAGTTATCATATAACTTGAAGATACAGATTCAGTTTTAGCAAAACTAATAACGAAGTGTTTGAGCTCTCGGCATGGCATATAAACACATGTGACGGATGTTCTTTCCGTTCTTATAATCTTAAACACCTACAGTTCTCTACCTGAAACTGGCAAAGTAAATATTCAGCGATCTATTTCTATATGCTTTATGGGTGCTGTGGTATCAATGATAGATACATCTATAAGGAAATGTCTATTAGAAAATAAAAGATAATCAAAATGGATACTGGTATAGGTTGTACACTTTGTGTCGTGGTTGTTTTCTGTTTTATATATCTGTAGTTATTTGCTGGTCATTGGTAAGAGAAGGAAAGTATATCAGAAATGGAGCATATTAGATTTGCCCCACAGTATTTTTTTAAAATCATATATATTGCCCTAGTAAAATTTGTGAAAAACTAACTGAATTAAAAATATTGTAATTTCATCATTAACAATAACCTGAGTTTCACTTTACATCATGCTTTTATTCATTTTATATAGTATTGTTCTCTGTGAATAGTCATTTCAAGGAAGAATGAAAGGTTTAACAATTTACAAGCATATATACAAGTAATTAAGTTTTTTCTCAAAGTTGATTTTAAAAACAAAAGTATTTATATGAAGCATTTTTTTAAGTAGGTATTTTAGAGTCGTTTAACACGACATCCATCCATAGTGCTTAGATATATATTTTTATGGATCCTATTTTGTTGCCCCACCTCCCATCAATATAAATAATAAAACATATCCTAACATCATTAAATATAGAGATCATTTTAGATTTAAGCCCTTACCGGCATCTGGGAACTACAGATCTAATAATATCTAACCAATAACTAACAAAAATGGGAACAAAGTGAGTCAATTTATTGCAAATTTTCTTTCATTCTATATTTTTTCTATACTATCATCCATTGCTACAGAACAAGCAAAATCTTCTCTGCAATTATAAGCTGGTTACTTCAGTGTCTATAATATTTGTAATTTTTGTGCAATTATTAATTTTGGTCAAGCATTAGCGACAGATATTTTGGGGCTTTTGATGTGCTGCATAATATTGATGGCATTTTATTTTTTTGCAAATATTTAATTAAACTCCAAATTGTAAAATAACTTACGTTATTAGAGGATACTGAAAAACATCTAGGGATTAAATTAGCTGTGTTCCATTTTTGGACATGTCATTTTTTGGTTTTTATGAAAAATAAGCATCATTTGCTATGTTTGCTTTCATTGGAATACTGATATAGTAAGTTTGGATATTCTTACCCTGTTTTCATTATTTTTTATGCGAAAGATTACAAAAGACTTTTCAAACAACTCATGAAAGCTTAGGCAGAATGAAATGTAGAAAGGAAATCCAATCCAATCATTCACCTTGTGTCAAAGACGAGGTTCCGTTCATATCTGAATTTGCAGCAAACTTTTTAGATAAAGATCATTGTGAGTTGTCTTCAGAGAGAGAAAGAGAGAAAACGTGAAAGGACTGGAGTGTGAACATGATATTACTAACATACTTAACTTATACTCTCAATTGATTATGCTGGTGTATTTAGCGAATTTCCTCCCCTATTAAAGTAAGGAATAGGAAGTGATTGAGGTTATGTATGTATACAGCGAGAGAGAGAGAGAGAGAGAACGAGAGGGACAGAAACGGACAAGGGAGGAGGCTATGTAGATGGTGGGTGAATAGGGGAAGAGGAGAGGTATGGGGTAATATGAATGGAAATCACAAGCTAGATAGAATGATAATTATTAAATTAAATCATGGACTTGGTTGGATGTGAAATTGCTAAAAAGGGAAGGGGATTGAGCATTATGAATTTGAATACTGAACTGTAGCAGTAATAAAAAGTTGTGACATTTGTGTGTAGTCAATTTTGTTTAGCTCATACCTATATTCTCATCTCATAAACAACACAACCATTGCATTGAAACGCATTTGTTATGGAGCACCCTGTAACGCATGGTCATGTGACACATACACTCGATGGCCTACTTGTAGCTCAAACTTTTCCTTTCTTTTGAGTCACTCTGTTCCACTCTCTCTCTCTCTCTCTCTCTTTTATACATGTGTGATCTGAACTCGGTCCTGTTTCTGTTCTTTACCGAATGCCTCTTCTCCATCTTGGCAAAGATCTTGACATTTCGAATAGCCTCTGTGTCTACACCTCGTTTTCCTTCTTCTCTTCTTCTTTTACACCTGGTCTCTCCATCTGTCTTCTTTTCTTTTCTTTTTTCATTTATCTTGTCTTTCCATCTTCTCTATACCCATCATCTTTTACATTTAGTTATGTAGGTATGAGTGCCAAGGCGCCTATGAATGAAGCGCACAGCTTTGTAGTGTGTGCGCAACTCCCCTCACAGAATGATTTATTCCTCTCCTTTAGCCAGCCGTCTGGAATCATCTCCGATAGACAAAAAAAAAAGAGAAAAAATATGAAAGAAAAATTGAAGAGCTATGAGGAGGAAATGTATTTCTTGCATGAGACGACATTTGTTACTGATATCCACCCTTCTTGCTTCTTTTGTTTTTTTCCACCCACAATGCAATGCTGCTGTGCTTTGCTGTTTATGTTATTGACTGCCTGTACCCATGGCCATTGCTACACACTCTCCCATTGGCCCAAAACCATCATGTGCTGCGCATACTAATAAGCTTCCGACCACGCCCGATACTCCGAGCCTGAAGCGTCCGCGGGACCCCGCTGATGACGCATTACTGGTACCTTCTTTTTCACTACTGTGTTTGTTCGTTTGCTTATGCATTTTACAAACAATTTTTAAGGCATGGCCCAATTGTTTTCTGTCATTGGTCACGTTTTGGATCACCTAAAGAAATGATCTACAAGAAACCAGTCCAAAAAAGACTGAATATACTGCCTGTATGTGTTCAATCTCTTTTTATTAGTTGAGTATATCATTATCTAGCATGGTGAGAAAAATTCGTACCTCTGTCATAGTTGTCCTTCATCACAAGGTGATTGGTGCATTATATGATTTTTTTTCTTCCATCTGACATATTGCACGCTTCAAACAAAGCAGTTTGCCTGGGAAATGTTTTTTCCTCAAATCTTCACGCTTTTTAGAGATTCCAAATTGTTTAAAAATTGGGAATGCTGCTTAGGAAAAAATAAAAGAAACTATCATGCTGCGTGACTGGGGCAGTAGAAAGGGGCAAAAAGAAATTCACTTTCAAAGAAAGGCAAGATTTTTAACGTCTTGCTTTATACATGAAAATGAAGAAAACAATTGGACTGATTCTTGGTAAATGTTATAGATCTAAATGCATGCCATCAGATTTAAATGCATTCTCCTGTATTAAAGTCATTTTTAGAAAGAAAAAATAATTGATTCTTTATACTGAGAACTTTAGTTAAGGGCATACATGTAAAATGAAATTATTGTAGAATTGCAGTAGAATTGCCTAGATTTAAAAATAAGAATGTGAATCATGTATTTTTAATCATTTCAAATCCTTCATCAGCTTAGTTTGAGTACAGTCATAGTCTTGTATGTTTGTTATTTATGATTGCTAACTCTCTTAATTGCCTTATTCACGCAATATATTGCTTTTTATTTTTTTATTCCCAAGTATTTGCATGGTAGAATTCTGCTTTTATGACAAAAACATACCCACCTTTGATACCAAGAAAATAAACTTTTGTAACTTTGTTTTTGTATGGCTAGCTTAAATAGATCGTTTTAAAATCTTTGCAGCACGATGACAGAAATGTGTTCACTCGTTCATTATGGTGAATCCATATTTGCTTCATTTATAAATCTGATTTTCCTTTGTTTATATTGAGAGTTAATGGAAATTCAAAGAAAGCAAAACACTGCAACAACAAAAAAATCCCAATCAGTCATTCAACTAGGTGCACTAGTATCATATTTGTATGCAATCTTTGAAATGATGAGCAATTTAACAAGATTTAGGAGTAGCTTGTAGATGATTCTGCTTTAAATGAGAATTGTTAGGGGATAGATGTAAATATTTGATTGACATGCTGTGTAGATTTGCAATTCTCTTATTGTATTATCTTGTTTTTTCTTTCCCTTTCTTATCCCCTTCGTCCCCTCCTTTGTGCTACTTGTCCCATGTTTTATCCCACCCATGATGTTATCCCTTACTCTGCTTTTTATCATCTGATAATCCAACTTGACTCTTGACCCACCACCCCCCCCCCCCCATACCACCTCATCTATCAATATCTTGCTATTACCGCTCTGTTTCCTCTCCTTGAACGTCTCTCTATTCTGCATCATACTCTCTTATATCATTATCTAATATCTTTATGTTCTTGTGCTATCCTTACTTTTGATCTTGTCTTTCCTTTTTCATACTCTTTTAATGACTTATACCACCATTCCCCTTTTCCAAATATAATCCTTTCCAATCCCGCTATCTGCAATATCTCCATGCCCCATACTATTAATGTAAACACAACCTCGAAACCAAACCAAAACGTGAATGGCCACACCCAATACTTTTTTTACCTACCTTCCATTTGACTTGGCTCCCTGCCCCTTCACCGCCCCGGCCCTCCTTTTTTTCTGCTTTGTTCTCCACCATCCAGCAGACTTTATCGGGGCTGGCTCCCCCTCCTCCAAAGAAGATCACGGCTGGAAGCCTTGGTCACCAGGGCACAGCGGGACACATGATGAACTTCTTCTCGCCTTCCCAGTTCCCCTACCACCCTCAGATGGGTCCTGCAATGATGACGTCTCATCAGCCCACACCAGTAGTGCCAACGCCATGTAAGTAGCCATGTGGTCAGGCCACAACAGGTTCAGTAGGGTGTGGGTTCAAATACGCACTCTGCATAATTCATGTTCTGCTCAGAGTCTAGGTTCTTAACTCCTTCCATGCCATGGGCGACACATACCATCCAGTGGAATGTCAGTGTCTTTGGACTATGGATGGCGTTTCCTTTTAACTTCATTTTGGAAATTCTTCCCATGGAAGATATTTCATACCCACTCTAACAATTAAACAAGGTATTTTGATTCAAAATTCAATTATGATAATTGTTTAAAAACCGCTTGTGGCACAAAAGGGGTTAAGGAGTTATGTAGTAAGAGACAACAGTATTAATATTCAAGAAAGGATTCATAGTTTTGTACTACAAAATGGTTAAAAGGAAATTAAAGATAGTTAAGGTGTTGCATGACTCTTCCGTAGAGGCAAACAAGAAGTGATGAAATAGATGTGCAGATATAATAAAGAACTTAAAAGACTTGATATTCCAGCCCGCTGTATTAGCAAAAATTCAAAGTAATTTTCCCATATTTTGTGTCATTGCACGTTTATATGTTCTTCAAGTAACACATTGAATATGGCTGATAAAAGAAATGGTTTACCTGGGAAAAGTGTTTTGCAAGAACCAGCAAAATGTTTTAACTGCATTAAGTTCCTCTCTTGATAAGTGTTTTCCAAGTGGATTGGTCTTAATAAATGCGCATATGTGTGATATATGAATTTGAAATCAAATTAAAGAAAAAATTCCAAAGCTGTACTGAAATTTTTGTTATGCTCATTAGATATACTAACCTAGCAAGCATGAATGCTAAATGTGGTGTCACCAACTCCAGACGATATCCACTGCAAGATGCTGCATAATGCCAAGCTTTTCTTGTCAACTGAATTCCACAGTTTTTTCAGTCGTAGATCCTCTTTACAATGAGTCATGATGCATACCTTGCCGGTACTGAAGGGGAAGACATGGGGACAGAAAAAAGTGCAACCGCCCAATGATAGAAATGACTTTAGCTCAAAGGGAGTGCTGACCCTTTGCAGACACATGAAAAAGACAAGAACTGCTCCTAGCCTTCCCTAATCAGGAACTAGAGATGCAATATTGATTTGACACCAGTTCATTAAAGATATGAAAAGTTAAACATTATTGCTCAATTTTGGATGAACGAATTTTGCATGTGTAAGGTGTAATTTTCTTTAGGTATCCATGGAAAGTCACGATAAACATAGGATGAAATGGTGATGGACTTCATTTATGCTTTCAGGAAAATAAATAGAATTGCGATTTAAAAAGAAAAGAGGAATTCAAATGAGATTTGATGTGTAACTTTTTCATCACACCTACACAGACTGCATTCCATTTTATTTAAGGGCAGGTCACTTATCGACAATTTGATAACGACAAAATCGGTTTATGTAGAAAATGTTTGTTGCTTTCCAATGTCCACTGTGGGAACAACTAATTTTGGCCTTCCAAGAAAATTGTAGTGCCCACTTTTACCTTTGTCGCATTTGTCACAAACTGTATATGTAGACTTGTATCATAGAAAACAGACTCCATGTTATATGCATATATACCACAAAGGTACCAGAAAGAAAATTCATGTTTAAGCAATTATTGCTGATTTTCTTGTTTTATATGGATTCCTTACCTTTTCCATTTTCCTTCCCTTTCCCTATGAGTGCCATTTGGTTCATTTCTTGTTATATATTAATCTCTTACATGCCTCATATATCTTTATTTTCATTCCAAATAAGTCTTTATAATGTCATTGATATGTTACCACATATATTTGAGGTATATTTAATATCCAAAACACATGCTCTTGCTATTTGCAAAATATTTGCACAATAAAATTTGCATAAAATGAAAATGCATATGCTGTCAATTTGCCCCATATTCCAACTGGATTGGCTTTCTTCTGGGAAAAAAAATGGAACATTCAAATTGACTGGCTTTTAAAATTACTTTTGTTAGACCTTAATGTCCATTACCAAACTAAAACAATATATGCTCCATGCACTGGAAAATCAAAATATTATAAAAAGAAAAAAAACGATTGCACTGGCAAATGACCAACATCAACATTTTGCTCAAATCCTTATGTTCCCATTCTCATCTTAGTTTATTTCTTTTCATTCCCTCTTCTATCATTTCTTTTTCTGGAACTATTTGATTTTCCCCCTTTCTACATTTTATTTAATTCTCTCTTGATTTGTATAATATTTTCTCTGTTTTTTTCATTTCACTTCTTCCCCTTGTCACTTTTCCTCCCTTGTATGTTGATCTGTTTGGCCTTGTTGTTCCTGAACCCCATGAAATTGCTGTGGTGAATGCTACAAATTGGCTTTCATGAACCAACCAATCAACAAAAAAACTCTGCTGCATTGTTTGCCCTCACAAAATTGTGGACTACTGGCTGTTGCTGCTGCGATTGGCTGTCTTGTGAATGCTTCCTCAAAACTGCTGCTGCAACTCCATCACCACAACTATTTTGGGTGCTGCTGCCTCTTCTGGTTCCATCCCACCGCTGACACCACTATTGGTATCATCCTACCGCTACCACCACTATTGGTACCATCCTACTGCTACCACCAATATTGGTACCATCCCACCGCTGCCACCAATATTGCCACTGTCACTGGTGCCACTCACTCTGTGGTATGGTCCCATTGCTGCTCTATGTTTCTTGGTGACATGCAGTCCCTGTCATGCCTTCCATGGCGCCGCCAGGCCCCGGACAAAGTATCCCGCTCTTCGCCCCCATAATGCCAACGCAGGTACATCCCACCAGACATCCAGTTGAGTATATGTTGCTTCAGATATAGTTGTGATTAGTTTCTCTCTATCTGTTTGTTCTCATTTTAATGCCATTACAGCTAAAAATCTTCCCCATTATTTTTAGGCAATTATATAATATTCAAGGTAATAAGAAAAATAATAAAAATAAGCCTCCATGTAAATAAAACAAGCTATGAATTGCTATGGACACTATGATTTCTATTAATTTTGAAATTGGCTATGGCTGCATCCAAAAAATTTCTTTGTATTATTATTTCTTCAAAGCGAGTGGATGTTTTGCAGAAAGCTTTTCAATGCAAATATTTTATGCTGATGCAATAAATATTGTCTTAGAAAATTAGAGCAGATATATGTAATAAATGCTAGTAAATCAAGGAGAACAATTTTTTAAATATTATTTTGAATGATTTATGAAATGCTGTTCTTCATTAATTAATTTTTTATGTAAAGAGCCCATTGTATGTTTTGAATTACTAATTGGGCACTCTTTTATTGTAGAAATAGTTCTTGCTCCAAAACGTATCTTCGTATACAAGTTTTCTGTGAATGTAATTATTTAGCAATATTTCATTGAGTTTCTAATTCTTTTTCGTAAACAATATATTGTCTTTTTCTCTTCATTTCCTTTCATATTTTCTCTTTTCTCTTGTAATCATATATTATGATTGTCTATTCTTTCTTTCTTCTCTTCCATATCATTCATTTCATCCCCTCTTATTTCATTCAACCATTCCGTCCTTCCATTTATCTCCTCTTCTTTCCTCCTGAATCATTTGTTCCCTCCAAGCAGCAGTCTAACGAGACCATTCCAGTCTGTAGAGATTTCAAGTCGGGCAGCTGCAAGAGACCAAGTTGCAAGTATGCGCATGTCACAGAAGGTATGTCAGCTCATGAACCACCTCTACTATGATCATTGTACTAGTGTCAATGCATGATCGCATTAACATACAATCACACTTAAGGACAAAATATATCCCTGTCACTTCAGATGTACCTTATACAAAGCCAATTATATTTTGGATAGCCAATTGGAGAATTCAAATCATCTCACCTTGTTTGGGAATTCCCCTGGTTAAAAAGATCATTTCACTTCAAACTTACGAGCTGGTCATTTTGTGATACGTACTAGAAGAGGTTGGTGTGGCAAATTCTTTGGTCAAACATTGAGAAGTGATGTCTTTGGAAACCTGTAGCATGTGGTCAGATGCTCACATGAAGATGTGTCATGGAAATGGTGACATGTTTATTCAGCAAAAGTTTTCATGAGAAAACAAATCCTTTCTAGCTGGAAACTTTAAATGATATAGTTTGCATGGCATCAAAATACAATCAGTCGCCCACAAAAAGGATATGTTATTCTTTTTTCATTCATTAATTTATTCATCTAATACCCTACAAATTTTAATCCCAAACATACATGTACACCTGACAAGTATAGTATGGTAACAATTATATTACATTTTATTGGAGATATTCTGTTCTTTTTATGTTCATAACTTAATCTTTCACACTTGTTTATTACACACAACCTTTTTTGTTTGTATTGTGTTTATATTTGTGTTTTGTTATGTTTAGACTAGCATTGTGGAGTGTCTCCTTTGTTCTCTTACTTTTTCCTCTTTACTTTTGTACAAAATATCTGAGATAATATACTATAGAAAAATAAATAAAAAACCTTTCAAATTCTGCTCATATTACATCATGGCCTAAGAATAATGTTCTATTCAAAAGAAATAACTGCGAAGGTTTATAGATTTTGATTATCAGTTTTTATGCAGTTTGCTTCATAAATAGTGTGCAACTTCTTTCAATATAAACCATGATGTATCATACTAGGTGAATTTTCAAAAACCTACCTTTCTAATACAGTCAAGTACAATTTTATTGACTGACAAAGTATTTTTCCTGCAAAATTTGTATGAGAATGACATCTTATCTACACTTGGGTCCAATTTATCTTATTTTAAAATTCTGCATGTGTCTTAATTATTTCTGGTGTTTCTTTGTTTTTGGTCCTTTGAAGTTAGAGTTATGTAACCAGTACCCTACAATCTTTTGTACATGTAAATGTGAATGCTTAGAACTTGTTCAGGGTTTTGATATGAATGTCACTGATCTTCTTTCTTTCAGATTTTATGTCGTTCTTGTAAAACTGACATCTCTGTTTTTTGTCTTTTGAGTTTACTCTGTTCTGATTAATCTCTATGACTTGTTACTTCTCTTCTTCCCTACCCTTCCTATTGTGTTAAAATCCGTCTGGCCCCATTAGATTATGTTGAAATCATAGACGGCAAAGTCACCTTATGTCGCTACGCAGTTCAGAACAGATGCACGCGGCAACGGTGCAAATTCTACCATCCGCCGCCCGCTTCGTCTGCGCTAGCAGCCATGGTGTCACCCGCAGTGCAGCTGCCAAGCCTTCCCCCACAGGGAATCTCCAGTATTTGACAACAGAATTACTCCAAAGATGTCACCAGCCAAAAAGACGTAGAGCCCTATAGTTCCTAAATGTCATGTCAGTGTGATGACAAGAAGGAATGATTACTTGTAGTCCAAACAAAGTTTGTTAGAAAATGATGGAGTGAATTCCGTCAAGGGATGATGTTGTTAAGATGAGTGCAAAGTATTTCATTCCAAAAACATAAATGTCAGTGTTATTTTCTTTTTATTCTTCAAGAGGAAGTATAAGAAATAAGAGTTAGACTTAGATGACAGGATGTCGTATGGTGTAAAGAGATAATGTATGAAAGATATAAGAAAAAGGGTTACGTATATTGAAGTTAAGAGGAGTGGTACACAGTTTTTTACCCTGGACAGTGACTAAGAAAGCTATGGTTTATAGATGTATTTATCTTTGTCTTATTCTATATTTTTGTTTGTTGTCATGGAGAAGAATGAATTTGAATTGAAAGTGATGCACTTTATACAGCAGCTTCTGATTTTTTCATGTTACCAATGGAAAACAAGATTATGAAAAAATACATTTATAAGTGCAATTGTGACAATCAAGTGCCAACATAGAATGGACACTGAAAGGAAGAGTGAACAGAAAAAAGGAACAAAACTGTCACTGGAGAAAGAGGTTTTTTTTTTAGATTTCAGTAGTTTTTTCAGTGAGGAACTGAACTTGCCGTCCGTTCTGATTGTCATCTCGTTATTACCGTGCCAAATAAGGAGTGGTTACTCATGTCGTGCCGCTCCACCAGACTTTTGAAAGCTGCATCGAGGAGACAAAGCGGAACTGGACAGAATGTGGATTATGTTGTTTTGCAGAACACCATAGATTCATCACTCTCATGTCATATCCAAGTGATGATGATGATGATGATATTTTGTTCTGTTGATAATTCATTGTTTTGATGTCAAAGGGAGAAAATTACAGTTGTTACCAGGGCAACTCACCAGAACTTGAAGCCATGCATTGGACATAGATTACAACGTAAGTAGGACTCTATGAAACCCACCTGTCAATACATATGGAAACTGTTGACTGGATCAAACCCATGATGTAAGGGTCTATTCCAAAGGAATGAAGAAGCACAAATGAAGTCATAAGAGATTGGAAGTTCATCTAGGTGTAAACCAAAGTTTCTCTCCATTATTACATGTGGTGCTGTCACAGAATCAATGATATCTGGCACCATTATTTGAAACTTATGCTACCGAGGCAACAAAGAGGGTATGTTCCCTCAACGAGACGAAGCAGGCATTTCTGTGAAAAAAAATGAAACAAACCAAATGACGTCAGCGCTTCCAGAGACATCGAGAGAGAGAGAGAGAGGTGGAGAGCTTACTCTCTCACCAGAGACAATCTCAAAGTCACTTATCAGGCTTGCAGATGGATAACGGTTTGGGTGAAAGGTCAAACTGTGCTCCAATCCGCATCGTCTGGAAGGCACCATACCACCTCTTGACACAACGAAATCATAGATGTGAGATGTGTGAGGTTTTCTCTTTGTTTTATATTGGATCCATAAAACGGTCAATGTCTGACCAATCTTTCATATCTGTCATACGATTTCAATGTGGTGACCAGTCTGGTTGAGATTATTATATGTATGAAACAAGGTATTATTCTTAGTATCTACTTCTATTTCAGTAAGTTTTTTTTCATGTAGGTTGTACATGTAGGTTGTGGTAGAGGGATCTTATTCAACAAATAACCTGAATAACGATGCAGCCAAATGTTGGTATTAAGAGGAAGAAAGTTTTTAAGTGTGTGATAAACATTTCATACTTTGTTCAAGACTACTTGATGATGTCATTCAGAATTCAGTGTTGGTATTTATGCAAAGTATTTCAAGTATTTCAATGAATATTGATGTCAGTATTTTTCAGAATGTAGCGCTATCAAATTTGGCCGAAGCTGGTAGCAGCTCTAGAAAAAAATATAAAGCGCTTTAAGAAAACAAAAATCTAAAACCTTGTGCATATGCCTTGCGGTACAACTTCCCTCCCTTAAACTCTTTAAAAGCAAATGCAGTGTTTCTGCAAAAAAGTAGAGTTCCGCATCAAACTTGCTGTTGTAGATGTAGATATATGAATGTCAGTATCTTGTGAAAGAGATTAAAGTAAGCAGAAGATTCCTTCTGAATCTTTGAAATACGAAAAATCATTCTATTCATCACTTTCAACGTCATGGACCAATCCCTCTTCACAGTTGATGCTTATTGTCAAAATCAAATTTTTGTTTACGTCCTTTATTTGAAGCCAATTTTTTGCCTGCAATATGCATTTTTCGGTTTGCCACAGTCACACAAGTTGAAGCAACCATAAGCATGCTTTTTAATGTACCATGTCAAATTGGCATTATTTCCAATGCTGTTCAAGTACACAGTTTCATAAAATGCTAAAAAAGAGCAAGCTTTGCATGACTACAAAATATTGCAAGTGCACATGTTGGCAATCCTGCATGAAAAGATTGTCAAAAAAGCTAAGAAATAGATGTATGCATTTTGGAATTTCTTCAAATTTGCCACCCGCAGACTATTTTGTGGTGATTTTAGCGGTTGATATTCAACCAGATATTTCATCCCTTGGAAATGGACTCCCTCTGTAAATGCTGTATTTGGTCCCAGGAAATATAAATGCTGCTAGTACCTTCTTGTTGCATATGTTTTTTAGTCAGACTCTCTTGGAATCCCTGAAATGTTCATGTCATCCAAACCTACATACAGGTTATTGTACCTTGGAAAATTTGTTTACCTATATTGAGAATGATGAGCACTGTTATCATTGGTTGCTATGCCAACAGAATAACTTCTGAGAACCAGAAGATGCAGTAACTTTCTGTCTCTAAAACAATGGTTTTGTAGTCACGGTAAAAAGGTCTCCCTTTCATACTGATTAACCAACCTTTGTCATTTCTTTTAGTTGCATTCTCCATATCTGTCAACGTAACCAAGATCTTTGTACTTACTTAGCGAATGTGATGATGACCTTTCAAGAAAACTGCTTGAAGTCACTCTTGGTTGTACATTGTGAAGTTATTTTGTTGGAGGAGTTGTTGGATTGATCACATTTTGTTCTTCAAATTGGCAACAATAATATTTTTCTTTTAGCTCTACATGGTTCTAATAAGGTGCAATGTCTCTGCAAACAATATACATGGTTTAAGAATTTTGTTGAATAGTTGAAAAAATTGCCAATTTTGATAGGAAACAATGATTTTGAATGTCAAAATGTGTTGCCAATTTAAGGATTTAAAAACTTATTCTTGGTTGTACATTGTGAAGTTATTGGAAACTCTTGTGTTTGAGGGGTTGTTGGAACCAGCAAGCTTATCAGTCTTCAAGAAAAACAATAAAATCTTGCCAAAAATCACATTTTTTCAGTTGCTGAAAAACCATAAACACAAATATACTTCATGACTAATCATCTTAATGGATTAGAATGAAAGCGTTTTAAAAATAAAACTTTAATTAAATAAAGATAGGACAATTCTAGACATTGGACGATGCTGATGTCAGGTTGTTCATGAAAAATGGCTGACTTTCAATATTTCCACATTGGAGATAACTAAACAAAAGTTTTACTTTTTAGAGTTTAAAGAAGACTGAGGGTTGTAGGAACATAGATAAAGTGTTGGTTGATCAGGAGACATGTTATCACACCATCGCTGAGTAGATATAACTTAGATCTGAAATAGATTGGACTATCTGAAATATGAAAAGTATAATGTTTTTTTGCTGAAAGTTTGTCTTTTTAGGTAAGCCTCCAGAAAATTTGTAAATGTAGTGTCATTCGCCCCATATTTCAATATGTGGTTTGTCATAGAATTGAAATTCTTAGAAGTTGGGGGAATATGAGACATTTTTTTGATCAAAATGTATTTTTTCTGATTTCCTTATTGTATTATAACTGTGCCAAATGTGGATGTGTTCAACGTTTCTAGTATTTGTTGGATGCTTTTCATAACAAGATACCATTTATAAGTATCTCTAATTTTGCCCATCCAAGCCTTAATTATTTAAATATGTTGATATAGTGGTTGAGATAATTGCATTATCTTTCTAGGCTTTGACTGTACACTGTTATATTTATGAAATATTTAACAGAAATGTAAACAAATTGATTGAATTGCCGACCCTATATATCCCCAATTGCTGCTATCCCATAATTGCGGGAGTTTTAAGCGGTAGTGATTTAACATCATGCATCTGTGAAGCTGTGGGGGAAAAGAGATTTTTAATGTAATAATTTAGCTCGGTATTGGATACTTATTGGGACATCACCATTTGTATTTGCCAAATATTTTCTTTTAGACCTTTTTTTTTTCTTCTCTTCCTTCACTGCAGCTGTTCTGACTGTGTCTTTTTATTATCGAGAAACACTTTTCATTCCTGTTCTTCATATGTATTATTTTTCTTTTGATTTGATTCATCATTTGCAGGTTGGGGAGATATTGTACATTGTATTGTTTTTTTTTTGTTGTGTACTTACTCAATGCTGTCCTAATAACTCCTTGTCTGTGTGACTGTATTTTGTTTAGTTTGCACTAACCAATCAAGCGATTTATTCCTAATCATAATTATATTCATGATTAATCATAACGTCTTCAAGATTCATGTCATTTCCAAGGAGTACTGATATATTTTCAGTTTTACAGCTTTGTATTCACAAAGGTTCCTCAACTTGGAATGTCCAAAAGATGCCCTTTTTCAGATTTGATTTGAATTACTATAAAGCAGGATGAATGAGAACAAATATTTGAAAATTATCTTGACTGAAGTTTTTCCCATTCATAATGCAAACCCTTTCTGATCATTTCGTTTTAAAGCATAAAGAAAATGGAAAGGGTCTGCATCGTTCAAGGAAAAAAAATTGTCAAAACACTTTTGTCCCTATTCACCGATTTGTGGTACTTTTAACTTTGGAAATTTCAAAGGAATGAATCTGATTGCTCTAATGCATCAAATGAATTTCAGACACTGGCACGGTGGCATACAGTGTACTTCTACATAGAAGTTAAAGAGCCTTTGTGTAACTGTTTTTATAAGATGAATTCTTTTTGTACGTGTAGTTATCTCACAAGTTCATTATTTATCCATTTTAGACACAGAACCACTCGATTATGTAATGAATAATCATTTATTGATACCTTGATTTTTTTTATCCATAATTCTTCAATTTACAGCACTGGAGCACAAGTATTCCTAGGAATTTTTAAAATGAATTCTGGCATGTCTTCTTTCATTTCCAATAGTAGTAGAATATATATTTATTTCTTTCTTTATGAATTCAGCTGATTTATGCAAATGATTAATTCTTGGTCAAAAAACCCCAAATGAAAATGGCATGAAAATCTTGGAATGTTTCTGTGATTTTTATGATAAACATTTGAAGACTGGCCATCATCTTCATCCTGAGGCAATCAGAAACTGTGGAGAGGTATTTGAGATCTGACTTTATCCTATCAGAAATAATTAATCTCATCAAAGTGTGTTGCAAGTGAATATATCATTTCATTTTGCTTGACATCTATATCATTATTAGAGCTGACAGAAAACAAAATTCATTGTCTTGCACCCATTTTGTACCATTAGTTGAGATTCTTTTCTTTTCCCCTTTGAGGATACCCTATGCCAAACTGGCTTCCTTCATAGATTGTGCTGATAATTAGCTGTTCGTTCCTCCATTTCTCACAGATTATGTAGAGGTAGTGGACGGGAAGGTCACATTATGCCGTGATGCGGTACGGGGGAAATGCCTCCGAGCCACCTGCAAGTACTATCACGCTCCTGCTCATCCTCCTACTGCTACTACTACTACTACTACGCACGTTACCATGGCAACCTCTTCCTCTGCATCTTCTGCTTGCTCCTCCTCCTCCTCATCAGCAAACGCCTACATGGCTGGTAGCACGGCAGCCCCTCCTGGCCCCCTCTACACGGCCTCCACCACGCCCTCTGGCACCAACAACAGCACAGCCGCCGCTACAACAAATGCTAGTGCTCCTGCTGCTGCTGCTGCTACCGCTGCCGCCAATGTCTTGCCGCCACAACCACCACCACTGCAGCCACAACCTCTCCCTTTCTCAGCGGCTTCGGCCGCGGCTGCTGCTGCAGCGGCCGCGGCCAACGCCGCATCCAACCCCTACCTACACCACCACCACCATCACCAACATCCTGCATCCACTATCATGCCCATCGCTATAAGCAATGGCTATCCGGCACAAGTCTTGCCTTAAAAAGACAGATCAAAAGAAAGTAGATGAATTAGGCACTGAAAATGAGTCTAAAAGCTGTTAAGCATGATTAAGATTAGACAATCAAATTCTTTTCATTTATTTTTACTTTCTCTCTTTATGTTCTACCTGACCATTCCAAATTCAGGTATTTAGTTTCCTCGTTCTTTTAAAAAATTCTAAACCCATCCCCATCTCCATTTCAATTTCAATTTGAAGATCTTCTTTCTACTTTACTCCCCATTCTGTTTATGCATTTGTTAATCTCCCTAGAATAGGGATGAAATGCCTGATTGGAGAGTGCTTTCCATTATGATTGGAAAGTGGAAAAAAAAAAACCAAAACAGTAGTCTGTTCCTTTTTTAAATGGATTTTCTTTAAATTTGATGGAACATGTTCTGTTATAAATCCCAGAGATGAAGAAATGCTCTTATATTTTCAAACATATTTCATATACCCCTTGTAGTTTTTTCTTCCAAATTTTAAAAGATGATAAAAAATAGATAATGTAAGCCCTCTTTTGCTCCTTTTTATTTTAAACAAACTATCCTCTTTACACACCCCAACTGTCTGTCACCCTCTTCTGTTTTATTTCAGTCCCATCTGTTGTGTTCCATGCTGTATGTTTTGTTTTGCCTGGCATTATGTTACATCTCATTTACACACAAATTTGCTATTATTTGTACTCATCCTCATGGCTGGCGCCTGTGTAGAAGGCTGAATTGGGCATGTAACCTCGATGTAATGATATGTGTGCACACCTGGGAGTTGTACATGGAGTTGTGGCTTGCTTGTTCATTTATATGTTTGCATTCATCCAAGTTATTAAAAACAAAGAAACAAATGCACTCATGCTGGAATATATCTACCTGTTTTGCAATCAGACGTAGTAATATCCAGTCGATGATCCTCATATATTCAAAATGGCTGGTTGAGTACTTGCTTCCATCAATGCTGAATCCAAGCTTTGAAATGAAAACCATGCATCTATTTGTTTCCTATGTAGAGATTTTTAGAACCCATAATAATTATAGCCATTGTTTTGATTGCTCTAAAAGCAGGGGATGGCCGTTGCTGATGAAATGTGCATGTTAAATGATCAAGTTTGCTTATAAATACTCAAGCTTTGTCCCAAGAAAGATTGCTTGGTAATTTGAGGCTTAGGAGAAATGGTACAAGGGACGTTATGGATGTGGTTTTGTTGGGTTGTTAATAACTAATTGCTTACTTTGAAATCTGTAAGCATTTGTGATGTGAAAATAAACATGGCAATGATTGACTTGCATGCTTATAAGTCACTTTTTGGACAAAATTTCAATCTTAATAGAGGTGTTTTTAATATTTCTGCCAATGATACAGTTTGCCATATTCTATAATTGCTGAGTGAGTATAATCCTTGAACGATTACATCTCATAATTTGATATTGAAAGAATATCACTGCACTCCTGTAAAGAACAACAATAAGTGACTAATCACTGAAATCTTTTCTTACAATAATCATGTTGTAAATAAAAAGGAATTGTACAGAATTATGTAATGCTTATGTCATCCCTATGAATATTTTCTGTGATGATAATCATGAATCAGTTAAACAGATCAAGTGACACAATGATACAACTCATTACTTTGTTGTACATATAGAATAAAGAAGATAACGTTCTTGAGCATTGAGCATTTTCAAACAAACAATTGCTTTGTTTAACTAATCATTGCATCCTTTTTAAATGGAAGTAATTTGTATGTTTTTCTAGTAGTAAACTGCTTGCACTGAACGTAAAAAGATGCACAGATGCACAGAAAGAACTGCAATTTTTTATTCACTTTGTACTTTGTACTTAACATACACTAAAACTTCAAGGATCTTGCCAAAAGAAACCAGTGGAAAATCGTCAAAAATGTACAATATTTTTTATTGCTGAATGACCTGAAATAACACATTTGCTGAACTGGAGCAAATTCTTTGCCTTGTGGTGTCTTAGATGAAACAAATAAAGATAGAAATAATTAGAAACTCCCAGTTGTTAAGGCTTTGATCTTCCTATTGTAAACTTAGGTAGCATATTGCCCTAAGATAATAATTGACTTAGCAAGTTCTGTAATGGTACGGTACAGGGAAAGATAAGATAAAATGAGATAAGATAAGATAAGAAGATAAGATCAGGGGCGGATACAGGATTTTCAGAAAGGGGGACGCACACTGAGGAACCCTCCGTTTGACGAAGCCAAACGGCCATCTAGGGTGTCCGGGGGCATACTTCTAACAAAAATTAAGACCCTTTGGATCCGCGCCTGAAGATTGCTATATTAAAGCTTTGTTGTAAGCTAAATTGCTCTATGTGCATGATAAATCATCAGAAAAAGGCTTTACATCTAATCAAAATAGTTTTTCAAAAAAAGCTTTGCTAAAAGCTAAGCTGCTTCCGCTTGAATACACATACAATAGTTCTAAGCTTTCTTGAATGAATTATGCTTTGCTTTTAAAAACTGAGAATGATGAACAAAATTAGCATTTCATAAATTTTTTCCTTTTGCTTTTGTTTCCATATTAATTCGTTCGGAGGCATATCCCCTTTTGTCCAAATGGAGATAATATCTGTACGCTCTGATTTTTCCATTTTAATTTTCTCTTCACAGTTCCCTTACCTTCATTAGAAACATTCCAGGATTTATCATCTTGTAATTCTGCACAAACATCTTTTTTTTCTTTCTTTCAGTTGCCTTTTTTCAGGATCAGAATAAATTTGATTCTCAATGTAGGATCTTCCAGTTTGGTTTCTCAGTTATCATAGATGAAATTATCTTTGCCCCCACAAAATTCCTCTCCCAAGAGATTGGGATGAAAGAAGAATTGCCAGTCATATAGACCACTTATATGGTGTGAAACGATGCGTCTAAAAAGTGAAAAGTATCTTTCAAGTTTAAATGTACTAGAAATAATGAATTGATGTAAGTTCTTGTGATGTATAATTTATCATGAGTATACCTTAAGAGATATAAAGTATAATTATGACCCATATAAAAACTTCTGAGTGACTGAAAAGTTAATATTCTTGCTAATTATATTTTACTTGTTTTCAACAATTAATGCCAAATCCTAGAAAAGATCCCCTAAATCAATGACTCTTTATTTTTGTATCTCAGTCTGATCCAGAAGTAAAGATCCCATTTATTGTTTTTCAGTGTGAGTAAAAAATGCACATGAATAATGAATTATGGCATTTTACATGCACTGTTCTACGCAAAGGTTGTCACGGAAACAATATTGATATAGTCTCGGTGCAGAGCTGAATGTATTCATAGATTCATGTGCCTCTTAAATTGGGCACGATGGGCGATGCATGAAGAAAAGTTGAATTTGTAGAGTAGAATGAGAGGTTTGTTTGGCAATAGAGATGTTTTATTAGCATATAAGTAGCTTTGGGAGTTTAGTACGCAATGCTTGTTGTACAATGTATGTATATCAGAAACAACTCATACCAAAGTACTCAGAATTTTCAAAGTGATGATGAAAAAAAAAGTTTGAAAAAAAAATAGGAAAACCCATGAAAAAAAATTGTCAAAAAAGTTCAAACTGAAATTATCAGTGTCTGAAATGGTAGTTGTTAATGGATGTTTTGTCCAAATGATAGATATGTGATTCTATATTTTAAGTACTGTTTATAAGAAAATCTGTTTGACTTTTCTATAGTCTTTTAGTGAACAACAAAATTGGAGTGATTTTTAAGATGATTTTGTTGTTGTTAAAGTTGTATTTCTTATGATTGTTTTCCTTTCTCCAGACACATTGTACATTTTGTGAGATTGAGTATTCTCTTTTTAGTTTCATTTCTTTTTATTTTGGTAATCATATCATTTCCTGTTCTTATTAGAAATGTAAAAGAATGTTTGATTTTTGTGTGTGTAAGTTTTCAATTTGACAGTTTCCCCCATGTGTATAGAAAAGAAAGTGATTTTTTTTTCCTATATGAAATTTATATAGCACATACATTTTTAGTTTTGTTGAAATCTGACTTGTATAATGTACATTTAATAGGTATTGTAGGTGTACGACCGTTAGGGTGTCACATTTTATAGCATCATGGGGGGGGGGGGGGGGTAGTGAGGAAGATAATAGACACTGATTCATAGGCATTTTGCGCTACTTGGAGAGAGATTTGAAAGGAGATGGGAGAGATCAAGGCAAGGAGACATCAAAAGTTGAATGTATGTAATACATTTAAGTTTGAAAGTAATGTGTTGTATGATCCTGTATGACCAATCTTATTTAAGATATTTAAAAATTGAAGATTTTCTCCCTATCATGATCTGTAACTTTCTTTGAAAAGAAGAAGAAAGAAAGAAGAATGAATTACCCATAATGCAATGTTTTTGTATGTCGCGTGGGGAATGCAATGCAATGGAAGTGAATGGAAAAAGAGTAGAACATTGTCTTCTCCCCGGAATGCTGATGTATATGTATATTAGTGGAGATGGTGCACATTGGACCCCATTTATCACCTTGTTTACAGGAAGTGACCCCTGACACGGGGTCAAGATGAGAAGGGTCAAACCTTGTGAAAAGCACTAGTCTTTATTTTTTTCCATTCTGTAGAGAGAAAACAGACTCTTATTATCCTGTTATGTAGTCTATTGAATGGTAAATCTATTGTATAATAATAAGAAACATTGTTACATGTATGATGATGGTAGTTATTCTCATTGTAAGTTGTATCTTTTAAAAAAGTTTTATGAATACCTAGATATGATGTCATTAATGTGTGATGTTTACATTGTGTATGAAATCTGAAGATTTTTTGATTCATTATGTTCAAGTCTCAGAGAGACTCAAATCAAATGTGAATACTGGGAAATACTATTCCACAAAAGAACCAAATTTTAGCGATGTTTTAGGAAAGTAGGAGTATCAAAGAGTCTGATCGACCTTCTTCCCCGTTGTCTCTCAAGTCTATCGAAAGCGACGTCTTGCAAGCAGGAGAATGGTGAGCTTGAGAGGCAATGGCGGAGAGGGATGGACATTTTTCCATTTTCAAGACCGACTTTCTTGTAGTACATCATTTTATATGAGAGAAGGAGTGAGCGATAAGAACCTCAGTATTGTATGCTAGCGCGTGGGTCCAAGACCAGACTTAAAAAAGAAAATTTAGGATGCAAAAAAATTTCAGCGCAAGCGTGCGGTAATTAGGGCTTCTTCAAAATACTTCTTGGAAATGGAACGGAAATTAAAACAAACTTGCTGGGAAGCTAATGGAGTGTGAAAATGTAAGCCTTCAGCCGATACCCACAGTGATTTTATCCCTAATTTGAAGGTGTTCTGGGAGAGGAAAAGCATTTGTGTGATTGACAAAAATCACTTATTTTCCTGGCTGTGGTTACCCTTGGTCTTGTGTCTTTGTGATGTCCAGTGGTGTTGACACAAGTGTGGCACATTTTTTGTAAACACCCTGTAATTACTTCTGCTGCTAATTTTTTTGTAAACACCCTGTAGTTTCATCCGCTGCTAATGCTGCTTATGCTTTAAAGATGAAAGGACCCTTTTGCAACCAAAACAGACTTGTTTGAACTCGAAAAGAGTTTTTAATAATTGCTAGGATAATGATCATATGATAGTTATGATTCTAAAGCCTGATTTGTGTAAGTACTCCCATGCAATGTAATGGCCACCTGATATCTTGATTACATCATTGTGATTTCAACTGTAAATTGATAAATCAGTCAAAATTGTGGTTTTTAATGATAACGGTAAATAGGGTTTTTGACATGATTTGTGCCAATATTTTTAGAATCCATTACTTGATACATATCTGAAATTTTGAAGCAGCAACGGTTTCTAATTTTCCAAGGAATTTGCTGAAATGAAAAGAGAAGAACACCTAGATGGAAGATCAGTACTATGGAGCGGTTGTCATGGAAATTAAAGAATTTTGAAATGTTATGGTAAATCACAACATAATGTTTTAATAATGATACAAGCATTTACTTGTTGAAAATTAGACAGAATGGGTCCTTAATATCAATTGTAATTTTAACAAATGGACAGGGATTAAATTTTACAGATGACTTTTTAAAATTTATGTAAAAACAAACAAAAACACTATGATAGACTCAGTGAGCATTGGATGTTCAACTAAAGTATTCTAGTAATTGAACCAAGGGAACTCCCAAGTTTGCTTGTTTGGGTTCTAAGCATCATGTGGAAGAATAGTCACAAAGTCACAAATTCAGAGCTGTTTTAAAAATAAATCGGATGTCCGGAAAAATGACAGAAATGGTGAAATTAAGCTGTATGTATCAGGAAGTCCCTCTTTTGATCACTGAATGTTACACTCGATACAGCACAAGTCCTAGCTTAATGGAGTGTGTAGTACACTACTGTAGTCATAGGAGTAGGAATGTGTATTATCACTTATATCATAACAGCAGCCACTTTTTTTGCAAATTCTAGAAAACTCAAGTATTGAATCATTTCAATCATGTACTTAATCAAACAGATGTAATTCAATTTCATTATTGTATATCCTGATCTGTATAGCGAGATTAATTTTTGTATCATCAAATTCAAAAGTCATGAATTGGATTTAAATTTTGGAGGATATATTTTTATGTGAGATATGACTTTTTTCTTTTAAATTTTTTAATTGTAAGAATTATGGTGTTCATTGTATATTGATATGCTTGTACTTAATATAATTCTTAAATACTATGTAATCCTAGTTGAATGTTAGTGTAATTTTGTTGAAATCTGATAATTTTGATACAAGAATCCCTTTCTGATGTTTAATGTTGAAGTTGATGTATGAATTACATTTACTTTAAGGGCACAAGTAATTTTAGAAGTGGTTATGAATTTACATCGTGTTGATGAATTAAGATTAATGCCTAAGATGAATTTACAACTCAGAATTTATTGACGTATATGTCATTTTCTTAACTGGAATTCATAATAACAAAATATTTAAAATGCAATGTTGAGGAATATCTCATTGGGAACCATTTGTTTTTAAATTGTAAGTAGTGTGTCATTTTTGTAAAAAAAAATTACGATTCCAAATTATATCATGGTGTGTAGACAATAAAAAACAGAAATCCACTACTATTTACTATTTACCCAGTCATGAAGTATTGTAGGTACTTGTGAAGAAAAATAGAAAGCACTATTGGAGAATGTGGCTCCAAGAATGTATCACTTCTGTCATCGCTGTTGTCAAATGAAATTGTTGCAAATCACAGCTCATTTAAACATGTGTTAACACACAATCGCTTGCTTCGAATTGCATCTCTGCGCTTTTTTCCATGAAATGTAAATATTGTGAAACATGTTCAAAACATTTTCACATGCGGAAATACACAAGGAGAAAGAAACAAAAAAAATAAATGCATGCCTGCCTGCCTGCTTACTTGTTGAACAATGGCAGAAATCTTTCGGGAAACAATTCTTAAATTGCGCCAAATCTAAATCTTACGTTGCCTGCGGTTTGTTTTGTGTATTTCCCCCCTTTTTATTTGTTTTTTCAACTCAAAAACTGCTTTGCCAAATCATTACTAGTCAAACTGAAAGAATGAAAGAAAAAAAAAATGAAGAAGTGCTTGTGTGTGTTTCGTCTTTTGCTGTGTGTCTTCACCGTAAAGAACTGTGGTTTTGAGAATTACTACCACATTAAACGACATCGATCAGATACTATGAAAATATCAAGATGCTTGTCTGTCTGGCTTGTTTTGTTGATTCAGAGTTTATGAGAGATAGAGAATGCGACAGGTGTATGAAAGTTATTTTTGATGTGAGTTAGAATCAAATGACCAAAGGCATTAGCAGATTCAGGATATGGGGGATAAGGCTAGGTTAGAGAGAGAGAGAGAGAGAGACACGAAAAAAATATATAAAAATTAACTTAATGAAGAGAACATCGAAACCAGCGAATGGAAAACAAAGAGGAGATAGGAGAAAGAGAAGAAAAAAAAACGAAGAGGGAGGGGGGGGGGGGGGGTAGTCAAAATCGTCTGTTGAGATAATACCAATCGTTATGACTACAGATTATTGTGTGGTGCATGAAGATAAAGGTAAATGTTTGGGTTGAGCCTCCTGAATCCTCCTCTCGCTCCATTTTTCTTCTCTTCTTCTCATTCCCCCTACTTCTTATCCTCCTTTTTACCATTTTGAAAAATTAGAAACCACAGCAACCGAATGTTAGTGTCTTTCAAATTTTAGCATTGAATAACACTATTCTATTAAGTTATTCTTACATGACATTCAAACCCCTGAAGAACTGTATAGTAGAGGAATTATGCAAGGCAATCAAAAGCTGAACCTTTGAAAATGCAGTTTCATGCACTTTTAAATCTTATTGGGGGCGCAAAACATAGGCCCGTATTCACAAGGGAGGTTTAAACCATGGGTAAGGTTTAAACCTCCGTAAGCGTACTAAAATAAGCGTAAATAAGCGCACATTGCCCATGCGCGCGCTCAAAGAAAATATATGATTGGATGGGATTCCGTGCGCACGTACGCTTAAAAAACCCAGGAGGGGGTTTAAACCATGATTTAAACCAAACCTTTGTGAATTCGGGCCTAAGAGTTTAATGAAATTTAGGCCTTTGTGCTCGGAAGCAAAGGAGTTCGGAATTCCTAAATGGGTAAACGTGTCGGAATTCCTAAATGGGTATTTTATTAACTCTGTGGAAGAATTAGCTAAACAAGCAGAATCGCATTTTGACACTCTAGTTGAAGTTGACTCAAGCTCCGAATACAAAGACAAGATTAGAGTACCAGATGTAAATTTCACATTACCCATTAGGCCTATAACACGTTAATATGTTATTACTTAGATAATTAATTTTACCAACAATAAGGCAGCCGGTCACGATGAGTTGTCTTTTAAACTACTTAAATTGATATGTAAGATTCCCATTCTATAGTCGAGACTCTTGTGTATATATTCTAAACCTTTCATTTAATACTTGTACATTTCCAGAAGCATGGAAATTAATAACTTATTTTAAAGGCCAAGTCCACCCTAACAAAAGTTGATTTGAATAAATAAAGAAAAATCCAACAAGCCTAACACTGAAAATTTCATCAAAATAGGATGTAAAATAAGAAAGTTATGGTATTTTAAAGTTTCGCTTAATTTCGATATGTACATCCTGCTCAGTATGCAAATGAAGGAACCAGTGACGTCACCCACTCACTATTTCTTTTGTATTTTATTATGTGAAATATAGAATATTTTAATTTCTGCAGATTTCACAATTAGGAAGCTCTCATTGAATTGTGTATAGGTTGCAACAATGGCAATTACACATGTTCAGCGAGGAATCAAACATTGTTTCACATTATAACAAGGAAAAATTAAAATATTTCGTATTTCATGTAATAAAATACAAAAGAAATAGTGAGTGGGTGACGTCACTGGTTCCCTCATTTGCATACGGAGCAGGATGTGCATGTAACTGTTTTGCGAAATTAAGCGAAACATTAAATACCATAACTTTCTTATTTTACATCCTATTTTGATGAAATTTTCAGTATTATGCTTGTTGGATTTTTCTCTATTTATTCAAATCAACTTTTTGTTAGGGTGGACTTGGCCTTTAAATGCAGGGGATAAGTGTAATCCAAAAAATTATTGGCCGATCTCGATACTTATCTTATATCGAAGATACACTAAAGGCAAGTTCATGTCCTTTTAAATAGTAATGACATATTATCATAATTATGTGTAAACCAGTTTGGCTATCTTTAGGCCAAGCTACTCTTGTGAAATAGCTCTTCTTTGCATGGTAGAGGAGTGGTCACGGAACGTTGACTCTGGGAAGTTAGTCTTTTTATTTTGATACAGTCGGTCACTCGATTTTACTTAATAAATTATTGCATTACGGATGCTCAAAAGACAGTATAGAATGGGTCTCCTCATATTTAGCAAACCGTCAGCAGTTTGTGACTACTAAAGGTACGAAATCTAATCGTAAACGTGTGGGTATAGGTCTGCCTCAGGGGTCAATGCTAGCCCCACTTCTATTCTCGATTTTTATAAACTATCTCCCAATGAGCATTAATTCATGATACATCTGTATTCATGTACGCAGATGACACGACCATATTCGTGCGTATATTCTCCATACAATCTTCTTGGCTGGTCTACTAATATCATTGTCTGGAGAATATACGCACGCACGAACTAGAAAATAAATAAAATACGGTTATAAAGAGAAATGCTTACGACGAGCGGGCTTGTCAGGATAACGTTGTAAAATCAGGGCAGGAGTGGCGGCCTGCATGGTATCCAGTTCAAGTTCAAGTTATTTCCACATCTGATTAAAAAACACAAGTACAATTTATATGCATATATACAATAATGAAACATTAAAATGAAACATCTTCAATTGAAATCATAATGTGGGGGGAAAAGATAATTCAATTTACATAAAATGTTTCTTAAATATACTAAAAATAAGATAGAAATACAATGACACAAAACATCAACATATAGAATTAAACCAGACAAATCCATTACAAAAAAAACAAACACAGAAAGGGCAATTATGTAAAATTATGTAAAATTATGTAAAATTAAACCTAGTTAAACATAATCATAAACATAATCCTGGAATCTGTACCTTAATTTTCTAACTAAAAGTTAGACACACGGATCAACAAATAAAGTATAGTGAAAAGAGCAATTTAGCAAGGCAACAATAGTCAAAATTGACTAGTTTACCTATTTTAAAACAGCAACAACAACAGCTGGATTGTTACAAACAATGAAGTTAACACTCAGTATTGCAAAAACAATGACTATGAACTTGGTTCAAGACAAAAATTATTCACACTAACTAATAGGAAACTACTTGTTGATCTCAACGGGAAAAGTCTGGAATGTGTGTCTGAATATAAATGCCTAGGTGTGACGATTGACTCACAGCTTGATTTTAAGAAACACACAGAGAATGTGTCTACAGTAATTGTAAAGCAGAAATTAGGCGTAATACGACTACGACACCAGTTCACAACTCACCTCTACTGGGCTACGTTGTTCCTCATTTTTTATATTTTTTTGCTGTATAATGTCTGGTCTGGCCGAACAAAAATGAATTACAATACTCTAAATCGACTCCATTAGAGAGCTGCCTATATGATCTCAAAACTGACATGGGATACCTTATCCACCGACTAGGTTTTTAGACAATAAATTAGACTGGCCCATCCTTGACAAACTATTTTGGAAATCATCATGTATTATGATTTATGATGTTCAAATGCGTTAATGGCTTAGTTCCACCCCTCTGTGTGAGAGAATCACCTTTGTAGAAAATATTTCCTTGCGACAAAAGAAAATTATTCGGAAGCCAAAATGCCGAACGAAATTCTATCAGGATTCATTTACATACAGTGCATCAACGAGGTGGAATGACCTACCAGAAAATGTAAGAAACTTACTAAATTGCATTTTTAAGCATAAAATTATGTTGAACGAATCCTGTCAAGCCATTTTGTAATTCCTTCCATTCCACGGCAAGACCTGACATATTCCTTATTTATTTTTTCAAGTATCTCAACAAGTGGGTAACCAATCGTTTCATTATCTCAATTTTGACTTTCACTTATAACCCTGTCCTTTTGGTAGGCTTTAGCTTGCTCTTTTAGCCTAATATTTACTGTTATGTGTTTCATTCATTTTGTTCATCATTTAATTTAATCTCACTTTTTTCATCGGTATTTCAATATTTTGTTGTTGTTGATGTTGTTGTTATTGATGTTATTTTAACCGACAGTGCCCTGTGGAAGACCAGCTTCTTTTGATTGCTTTTACGTGAAAATATTTTTACTTTTGTGTTATTATATTCAGTGTATTTTCAGCTGAACAGGTAACTCTGTATAAATATGAGAATTAAATAAATATATATATAAGTTAACGACAAAGAGATTTTTCTCGAACCTGGAACTCTGTAAAACGGTATTCATACTCTATACCTTGGTACAAAATAACAAGATCCTGATGAAACATATATGCGAGGGTGCAAAGACATTTTTAGTTTGTGCATTTAAAACTCTTAAAAACACAATTTTTATGCACTTTATAATTATCCTGCATGCATTGGGGGCGCATATAACTGAGGACAATATTTTGTCTTCCTTTTCTCCCCTTTCCCTTTCTCTTTTTTTTTTTATATAGTTTTTGCGCCTCCTGTGCCCCCCTCCCCCCCCCCCCCCCCCCGATATGCAACTGATTATCAACACATTAATTTTACATTTTGGAATCTCAAAATTCTCTTGAAGTGGAAGGGGGAACCCTGGCATTCTTTCAAAACTAAGCTTTATTTGGTGCACCATGACACTTCAAATCTCGAAATTATTTTGATGATTGGAGGGGAATCCTCCTCCCACACCGGCCATCGGTTGCCAATTTATTATTTATTTTCTTACAGACCCATATTTTCTGCCTCCTAACAAGTTTGTTTAATTGTTGGGTTTCAAAATTTCAAATGTTCGCGGGGTAAAAGGGCCCGTTTCGATTTATCACCTTCGATGCCCCCCCCCCCCACACACACCTTGGTGTATATGAAATGTATCATTCATAAATTTTCTCCCCAAACTATACATCAACATTCTGTGCATCATAACACCCATGGATGATTTTGTAACTCAAAAGATTTCTCTGGGTGGGAGGGAAACACCATCCTTCTACATCCAACCGGGATATTGAGATAGACCAAATCTTACCTCAATTTTCTTTCAAAATTAGGATTTTTGTAATACAAATCGCCAGTTCCTGTACACTTTGTGATTTAGATTCCCAATGGCTCTAATGAGGATTAATTCCATATTTATCGACTACCCGCAGTCAGGGGCGGCGCTCCCGGGGGGGGGGGGGGGGGGGGGGGGCACAGTGCCCCCACTTTTTGAAGTAACCGTAAATGCTCTTTTCAAATTTCCCCTTTCTCTCTCATAAGTGCCCTTTCCCCCTTCTGATGAGGGCCCCTTTTCACCTTCGGAGTCAGAAGTGCCCTTTTGAAAGCTATAAATTGTCCATTTTCTCCTTTGATAAGTTCATTTACACTTATGTATAGGTACCTCTTTTCCCTTCTAATAAATGCCCCTTTCCCAATCTAATATGTGCCCTTTTCCTCTTCTGAGAAAAGGAAGAAGGAGGAGGAGGAGGAGGAGAATGAGGAGGAAGAGGAGGACGAGGAGGACGAGGAGGAGGAGTGTCAGACAGATAACTCCGACCTATGCTGTTCTCTCGTAGGTATCCGGTCAAAACGTCCCCGCGTCAAAACGTCCCCGCCTTGCCACGACCAAAACGTCCCCGGGTAGCGTACCAAAACGTCCCCGCCCTGCCTCTGGCTCAATTTTTGCGTCATTCGCTCTTTCTATGGCTGCTTACTCTTATTTTTTTCTTCTGCAAAGTATAACTAATTAAAAGACAAAGTTTGACTCACGAGTGAACTTGCTTTAAAAACCCTAAAACCGAGTGCATGCCTCCACAAAACTGGAAAACTCGGCCACACATGCGCACATTGCATCGGGTAGGCCTAACCTTGCATCGTGGGGTTACTTCAGTTTTCGAGTCCGAGTCCAATTTTGCTTGTTATTCATTTTATAATTGTTGTTGTTGTTGTTATTGTAATTATACTGTATTCATGTATCTGTATTATATTTCTGCTTTGGGAGTCCGAGTCGAATTTAGCTTGTTATTCATTTTATAATTGTTGTTGTTATTGTAATTATAATGTATTCATACTTTTATCTGTACTATATTTCTGCTTTGGGAGTCCGAGTCCAATTTTGCTTGTTATTTATTTATTTATTACTATTCCAAAAAAATTATTATTAGTAGTAGTACAATTGTTGTTATTGTAATTATACTGTATTAATGTATCTATACTATATTTCTATTCACTAATTTCGCCATAATCTGTAATATATCAATTTATCTGTATCAATAAATCCCTGGTAACTGTCACTGTAGATTTTTTCACCTTTTGTTGTTGTTATTGGAGTTTTATAGCCGTTTATCAATCCAAGAGGGGGTTTAAACATCCTAACCCCCTCTAGTCTCGATCCGCTACTGAATAATTGTTAATGATGTGACATATTTAGTTTTCTTCGGACAATTTATTGTCATGTATTTTTAATATCAAATAAAACCGTATTGAATTGAATTTAAATATTATTAATCAATTAATTTATTTATTAAAACAGGAGAAGAAGAATATTCAAAATTAAATCTAAATATATAGGAAAAATTTGCATGTATGCGCTGTATGATTTGATATTGTCCATGTGTGTATGTTGATAAATTTGCTGTGCCTAATTAAAAATTGAATGGGACAGGTAAGTGCATTTACATACCTTACTGCCGTCATCTCATAACCTACATGGGTCACAGTGCGACGACTCAAATAGTCAGTATAGCATCAGCACCATCTTCCATCATCCGGCGTTGGTACGTACCACGATCCTTATTCTTGAACTTTCACTTGGATATTTTTGGGTCTCATGTCTGCTTACAACGGAGTGACAACTTTGACTGTTAATTATTTTATGACTAAAATATACATTAACCAAATCACGCAACTTCGTGATGTGTTTTTATTTTATTCGTTTTTAAACTCTTAATTCTGTATCACACCAGCATTGCGTGCTTATAGGTTAAGAGCAGTTCACAAACACTGAGAAACGTTTATCCTAATATGTATTTAATAGGCTCCCTCCGCCCCCACCCTTGTCCAACCCTGGATCCACCCCTGCATAAATTCATCCCCAAATAACTTAATCCCACATGTTTTTGATTATTATTATGGAGTTATAGAAAACCCTAAATATAGTTTTGGTAAAGATTAAACAATGTTAGTTACATGAGATGCGTAAGAAGTTTCGTTAGCCTACCATTATTTTTCATGAATCAAGAATTTGTGAAAATGTGAATTAAATTGGACCGTTAAATCAAATTGAGCACCATCTCTTTTTGGTAACATTAAAATAGTATACACAATGAAGTCATGATCCGTTTTGGTTATAATACGAGGTCATGAAAAGTCTGCCCCACTCTCCCCTCTCTCTCGCTCTCTCTCTCTCTCTCTCTCACAAACGCACACACATTCAAACACACATACAGAGTTTTTATACCAATCTTGTCTCGGAATTCTCCATTTCCCATATATAAAATACAAGGATATAAAATACAGTCTGCCACGACTTTGGTGCAAATTTATTTACAATAAATAAAGTTTTACAAAATCTTGTAATCTTCCTTCTTTTTCTCTCTGTACCTGGCGTTCGCAGATTTGGTATCATGTAGGTGTCGAAGAAGCGAGAAATAACGTTAGACGATAATGTAATATATCTTTTCACATATTATTAGATTATGATTGAACTTGAAACTATAACTCCGATATTGATAAAATATTAAAGAGGTGCCGGCAGGAGCGCTTTTAAACATTTAAATAAATTATTGTATTTTTGTATATAGTAGTCCGAGTGAGATAAAAAGGGAGCACAGAGAGAGTGTGAGAGAGAAGGGTAAGGGGGGGGGGTGAAGCAGATCTGTGGAAATAGATCAATAGTACAGAGTGCAGAGATAAAGAGAAGGGGCAATGCAGGTCATAGTACATTTTCTACATTAATAACTTCGACAAATCCAAAAAAAAACGGCAGGTATAGAATTATAGAAAATAGAAAATATAGAAATCAAAGGAATTGATGCAGATCATAGTTATCATACAGGTTAATAATACATTATGAATATTTATTCATATATTTTTCATGCAATAAAAAACTTGAAACTCGACCAATTAAAATAATATTTTAACAAAATTATAGTAAGTAGAGCTCACTTTATTCTAACTATCATTCATAATAATAAATCATATCTAAATAGGCATTGAAATAAAGTTCATAATTCTGAAGGTTCTTATTTCCGAAAAAGAAATATAGTTCATAATTCCGTAATTTCTGAAAATTCAAAAAAAGCCTCATACTTCCGAAGGTCTGTAATTCCAAAGAGTTGAGTAGGGCTCTATTGATTGAATTATGAACCTTTTCATTTTGGGAAATACGAACCCTATTTCATTTTCGAAAATACGAACCCTATTCCATTTTCCGAATTATGAACTCTATTCCATTTTCATATACACGAACCCCATATCATTTTCGAAATTATGGACCCTATTTAATTTTCGGAAATGCAAACCCTTTTTTATTTTTCGGAAATACGAACTTATTTTCATATTCGGAAATACGAACCTTTTTATTTTTCGGAAAACGAACCCTTTTTCATTTTCGGAAATATGAACCTCATTTTTTTTCTCGGAAATATGAACCTTTGGAATTATGAATCCTATTTCATTTTTGGAAAGTTTTGGAAAGTACTTGATATTGATATCACTAGCAAACCAAATTTGGTCATTAGACTGGATAAGAACTGTCCGCATTTGAAACTTCAATTTCAAACACTATTTGTGGTAATGATTTAATAAACATTTATGAGAAAATCTTATACTTTCGTTGATACCAAGTATATAGCCTTTATAGGGTGCTTATATTAATCACGAACGTTCACGTTTCTGAGGTGGTTAACTTGAATGGTTAAGAAAAAACCTGTTCCATGTCAAATATCCCGCTATAAGCGGGTTTTTGTAACGCTTAAATTTGTATTCTTCAACAATAAACATGCCATTTTTACTCTTCTCAAATTTTGTTTTTTGAGCCTCCTTTGACCGATTGGTACATTTTTCAAAATTCTCACCCATATACGTTTATTATAGTTTATACATGTAATTGCTCTGGTAAACTGTTAAATGTTTGTACTAGCCGTGCGGCTGCTTATATGCAAAGTACCCCACGCACACTAGCACTACATGCACCGCCGGCGATATTGCGTTGATTGGAAGCGAGAGCTAAGATGATTTTTATGCCGTGAATGCAGCGGGAATTCAGTCGTGTGGTGGATGGTAAATGACACAAAACTATTCTTGTTGTTTAAAGATTTCAATTACTTCAAAATATGATGTAATAACGGTGAGAATTCAACATATTATTTTCACAAAAGAGCCCGGGGACGTTTTGACCCGAGGACGTTTTGACCCGGGGACGTTTTGGTCGAACAAAGGGGACGTTTTGGTATCACCCGAGGACGTTTTGGCGCGGGGACGTTTTGGCGCGGGGACGTTTTGACTGGTAAGCCTCTCGTATATAGCTTTTGAAGCTTATTGTAAAAAAACACAAAAAACATACAAACAAAGAGATAAAACAAACAAACAAGTGCTAATGTTTATTTGGTCAAAGACCAATTTAATAATAATAAAAATAAAAAAATACATAATATCACCAAATTCATGACCTAGACCAACATGTAAATACTAGCGAAATGAGAACACAGGTCTGAAATTGCAGACAAATACGATCTAACATGGCGTCTAGGTTGCTCCAAATTTTGGTCGGGAAGTGGATCTAATTAAAGGTAAAAACTACTAATTTTACGGTCATTATTCAATTAAATGTATGTTTTTTCTGTTTTAGCATTGTATTTTCACCTCTCATGTGCCATGTATTTCATTTGATGATGTAACACTGTGATTTTCTAGGGTCATTACATGAACAATACGTAAAACAAAAATTACATGTAGTGTAGAGCGTAGTCCCGCTCTCTATTTATCTGTGTCTGGTTAATCTAAAATTGTCGTGTCGCGACGCGATGGTGCGACGCCGACGCTACGGCCAGGCCCGGAGTTGAGTGACCGCTCACCTCAGGACCGTGCCTCGGCGCATTCTTTCACATTTGTGGCCCGATAATTTTTAATTGTGAAACAGAACTATGTTTTTGTTCTGTTGCTGTTACTGTTAGATCCACTCATAGCTACATTCCTATACTCCGTGTGTATAATGTAGGCAGTCATACACCTCAACTTTTTAAAACACCACTGCACAAAAGTCACAAACATTCACTCAAAATCGGCATTTAATTTACAAAAACCGACCACTAAATATCCAAGAAATACAATAAATTCAACTCACCGATGTTGGAAAAGATATTTCCAAAAATCAAATCCGTAATTTACTGTTGATTCTCGCGAAACGAGCTATCGGAGTCATTGTGTACATTTCCTGGTCGCCGCGGGCGCTGACATCTCCCCAAAAGAGTTTTGTCCTTAAAAATTCGGTCCCTATGTGGCATACACGGAAAGTCCCGATTTTCTGTGTGCGCGATCGTAAAGATCGATGTGCGCTTGCGATCCCGAGTTTCTTCGTGGACAAAAATTTATTGGCCGATTTTAGTCTAAGACATCGGCAGTATGTAAACAACACGCGATCGCGAAACAAATCGGCGGGGATTTCTCTGGTTTTGGACAAGATTTTGACTTTGGATTTTGCTGAAAATATCAAAAGTTCTTTCTAACGGCCATTTGAGGTCGGAGTGAGATTTTTAAGGGCTGAATTTGAAAGCAAGTATTTAAAATATTTATCTTATTTTCCCCCCATACCTTTACTACACGCGACAGAAAATATGAACTATTTTTGCATTTTGTATTCGTAGTGGTCAATATGACCACTATTCGTGGTGTGGTTAGATCTAACTTGAGGTAGGCCTATGGCTAGAGTGCCCAAGTCTGCGCAGTGTCCATGTCTGCGCACATGCGTAACTGCGCGATTCTAATAAAACAAAACACGCAATGAACACAAACTTTTCATCTTTATCATAGCGATAGGTATTCATGCAAAAAACGAGTCAAAATAATGAAAAACGGTCTTATTTCAGACATTTTATTCACAAGCCTTAAAATGTTGTCTTTCACGTCAAAACTCCCGAACTACTGGTAATATGAATGAGTGCGCAGTAAGCCTGAGTCGAATCGATTGGTTAGCCGGTGTTCGATCGAAGACATCGAATCCCGATTTCGTTTTGGCAAAACCGGTGCATCGATTTGTAGTCCGCCAGATTTTTGACTACCGTAGCCAACATGAAAAAAGCAAATAAAAAAATAAACTCCGTAACATACAGCATAATACTAGCAGAGAACGTGAAGGCGACTTCAAACTGTTGGCTAACTTTCGTTAATTCGCTCGCGGAGGACGTCGCGCTTTATCTGTGCTTTCTCTATGGAAAAATCGTTTTGTCGTTACGAACTGAAGTTTACGATAATATTCTTGCACTCTCTCTGCATTGTCAATTTGACAATTGTATAAATTGAACATGATAAATACGAGCATGAGTACGAGTGTTCCTACTTAATTCGCAATAACTAATATCACACTCTCATCAAATTGGCAATTATCTGAAGCTGAATGAAGTCGAGTCATGAGCGACGAAAAGTTTATTTCGTATTGTTTTGTTTTTTTTTGCATCGAACAAACGTGTTCCATTCAGTTCTCCAAAGACAAAGTAAGATTATTAATTCTTTGAATTTGAATCATTGTCGGATGTGTCGACAATGAGCATCGCTTCGTGCGACACTAGAGTGATATTTTGGCTAGCAATACGGACTAGAAACTTAAGATTTTGGCTCGTCCGCTGTTTTTTACTAGCCATTGGCTAGCGGGCTATTGTTAATGTCGAGCAGCGAGAGCCCATACATATGCCCGCGATGCCAGCGGACCGGTCACCGGTGCATGGTGCATGCACTGCGTGCAACTCTGTTTTCACCGCCCATCATTTATCGATGCACCGGTATTCGATCGAATCAAAGCCGTCGAATCCCAGATTATGAAATATTCGATATGACTCGGGCTTTAATATGCAGACATAGGCACCATTGTTTTTTTCAATGTTGAAATGACACGACCACTGTTTCTGGTGAAAATGGCATTGTTCTTGCTCTAATTTTGATGAGATTTTTTGCAGACTTACTCTTTAGAATATCAGGAATAATAGAAAATTAAGCTTTAGAGGAATATTAAAGAAATTGTTGTTCATTTTCAGATCAAAACCTTAGATGCGCAGACATGGGGCTCCCCATCATACATTTTGACTTCATTCAGTTCGTCATTGTTATTGAGTTAACTTAATGACCGAACACTCGCTCGCTTTGCAGAATTTTAAATCTTAGTCATGTTTTTGTTCGTACTCTCCAAAGACCATCCAAGACAAGAGTCAGAAATTATATGAAAATTGATGTTGCCATGATTTTTTTCAAGATTAAAAAAAAAAGATACAATAGTGAATAGAGTTTACAACTAGATCTATTTGAGTAAGAATTGAATATTAAAAAAATTATAATTCTGAAATAAAGAGTGCTAAATTATATTTTGTCTTCTGTGAAAGAAAAATAATGATTAATCATCAACAAGAAAGTAGCTGTTGTCTTACTGTTACTTATCATAAATCAAATTTTTTTAAAAGACATTTGAAGTTTTAAACTCTCAAGCTTTACATTTACTCATGTTACTGACTTACTTCATTGACAAAGAACTTTCACCTTCAGAAGGGCTTGTATTATTATTTTTCCACAAAGCACACTAATATCAAAATGTTACAATTGTTCATGTTTGTTTGTTTTTTGTAGAGGATTGAAATCTAGCATTTGAAGTGGAATAGCTCTGCATTTATCTAAAAACTTTCCTTCTTAATATTAATCTTGTGTAGAAAACATTTGAAGAAGGTCTCTTCATCAACGTTGAAGGCAGATGATGTCAGGGACTCCCGGAGGTGGTGTGCAGACTCCAGGAATCCCCATCCCCCAAGGACTCCCACCCGTAGGATTAACCATGCCTGGCATTCAGACCCCAACCCCTGGGGCAGGGGGCAATATGATGGGCGGGGCACAGGCAGCTGGGATGCAGATGGTTGCTATGCAACCCCAGGGCGGAGCAGGAGGAGGAGGGGCTAGCATCTCTCTGGGTCTTCTTCTAGAGCATCTTGTCCAGAAGACCTACCATGAGTTGTCTATTCTGGCTGAACTGTAAGTCACCAGGACAACGTTTGCATTTCATCAAACCGTCACAAGTACAAGTTCGCAAACATCCCATTGAAATGCGTGTATTAAAAATAACATGCTTTTCAATGGGCTGTTGGCGAACTTGGACTTATGACGTTTTGATGAAACGATGCCCTGATGGATTAAGCATAAAATTTTCAATAGGACAATGTTATATGCTTTATAAGGAGGAATGGATCATACTTTCAAATGTTTTCCATAACCATACATCGAGAAATTCTGTACCATGAGCCAAATGATGCCTATGCTTTTGTGATTGTTCATTACAACAATCTTCCTATCAGATAAGTCAGTGGGAAATTTGTAAGTGATACCTTGAACTTGAAAGGCCAAGGACCCAACTCTTTTTGCATATGTGCAGAATGTAAAACAGAGATTCACTTTGTTGCATCAATTCACTGACACTTTTCAATTAATTTACTGTCTAAATTTGTTATTTTTTTTTCTACAAGTTTCTTTTCACTTACAATTTAGTGGATGAAAAGTCATTTAATCCTATCTTCAAATATGTACAGTGTAACAGCATAATACTATTTTGATGTGAACTGAAAATACCTTCTTGGATGATCTTTGAAGGTAGAGGTTTGCATGGTGGTACTGATAACGTGGAGAAGGTTTACAGTTCATCATGTGGTTAGTCCTGAAAAGGACTTTTGAGTAAGAAGAAGAAAGTGGAGAAAAGTTGAGAGGAGAAGAAAAGGAAAGGTGAGATAGAAATTCAGAGAGTGTAGAAGTAATCTTTCTTGAAAGTGTGAAGTCCTGAAAAGGACTGTAAACAAGATGAGAAGGCTGAGAGGGGAAAAGACTCGACATTTCGGACTGATTGACTCTTCTTCTCCTCTCAACTTTTCTCCACTTTCTTCTTCTTCCTCAATAGTCCTTTTCAGGACTAACCACATGGTGAACCGTAAACCTTCTCCACGTTAAATACCATTTTGTTGCACAATTCTTTTTCTCATGTCCTTACACGTACAATTTTTGTTTTCTTTGTTCTCCAGATTACCTCGCAAGATGGATATGGAAAAGTGAGTATCAAATTATTGCTTTCTGAATCTTGATGATATGAATATTTCATAGGGAGTGTTGCAAGAAAGTTGCAATCAAATGCAAATTCCCCAAATCAGTCGCAAGTCTTGCAATTGATTGCAAGTTCCATTTAAAATGCATGTATCATATTTGCAATCGATTGCAAATGGGGGATTTGCAATTGATTGCAACTTTCTTGCAACACCCCAATAGTTTTGATGTAATGGTTTCATCCTTATTGATATTTAGAATGTGCATGTGGAATGTCTTGAATGGGTAAGTTGTGTCAGTTACCGGGATTTCCGTTCTTTCTTTTCATCTTTATTATCTTCATGCACTTCTAGGAAAATTGAGATAGTGAAGTTTGCTCGCAGTACCCGGCAATCGTTCATCCGTCTCTTAGCTTTAGTCAAGTGGGCTGGTAGTGCTGCTAAGGTGGACAAGTGTGCGGTAAGTAGAGTCTTAAGGGGTGGTTGCAAGAAAGTTGCAATCAATTGCAAATCCCCCAAATCAGTCGCAAGTATAAGCGATTTCGTGATTAGGATTTGCACCTGAGCAGATAAAGGGCATTTGACATAAACTGGCAAGTTTGTTTAATATTCATTGAGATAAGCATCGACTGTGATGTAATGATTATTCATATATTCATTTAATTATACTTTTCATTAAATCCACTGAAAAGCAACAAAGTGTTCATTGATGGTTGGTATTTGACAGTCTGCCAAATGATAGCCAACTTGCAAACAATGCGCTTTCCCAAGTGTTCATTGACGTGCTATTCTAGTCACCTGGTCTACGATGTCTTTCTTTCATAGAGTTTGAATTCTGTAGGTTGCTATGTCGGGCAAGCTTACGTATTATCTTTCTTTGAAAAGATGCCTATCCTAATGAAAAAAGGGAAAGGTCATTTGCGAAAAGTTGCTCATGGGCCAACTACGAAATCGCTTATTGCAGTTGATTGCAAGTTCCATTTAAAATACATGCATCATATTTGCAATCGATTGCAAATGGAGGATTTGCAATTGAGTGCAACTTTCTTGCAACACCTCATTTGCAACTTCCTAAGCATTTTTCCTTCTGCATTAGGCAGACTATAGTATTTTGTATCAGAGCTTAAGTTTTACTAAGGACTTTTTATTGAGTTTTATAGTTTTATACAAACAATTTTTGGCAGTATGTAAAATGTTGCAAATGGTGAGAAGTGTATCTTTTCAAATATTTTCCATGTAAAGTACATTCGTAACAAGGAAATAAATGTTGTTAACCTATCTTCATCCATTCATGATACTGCATTAATTTTTATTTCAGTTCTTAATATCACAAAAGTATTATCGTATAAAAGATTTATCATTAAACATATATGGCATAGAATCTAAGCAACAGCATATTCTTGTTGGGCTATTGTCAGTTTTCAATGATCTTTATTGTATTGTTGTACATCCTGCAGGCTATTTCATCGTTTTTGGACCAGCAATCCTTACTTTTTGTAGACACTGCTGACATGCTTTCCAGAATGGCCAGGGAGAATCTTGTTCATGCAAGGTAAACATGCACTCAGATTTTTTATTCCCTTTTTAAGGGGGATTGGTTCTTCCAGAGTTTTTTAAAAGTATCATTCAGACATGCATTGTATGAAAGAAAAACTATACAAAATTCATTTTGCTTTACAGTTTGGAATGGCAGTTGATGCTGAATAATGCAGATTTCTGGTTTTCAAGAAAAGAACTCATAGCCCTGTAAACATATATTTTGAAAAGGAGAAGCTTAAGTTTTATTTCATTTTATATGTATTATTGTGCAAATTAATCTGATGAAAAAGCTTAAATTTATATGTTTTTTTAAAGCTCTTCTTTGATTTTGTTCTGCTAATCATCTCTTTATCTTTGTCATTTTGTCTTGTCACAATTTACAGATTGCCCAATTTCTGCTTGCCTCATGCTGTGGATGTGTTAACAATGCGTCAGTACAAGCGTATGCCTGCTTGCATCAAGGAACGTATCGTCCCTCCCGATCCTATCACGTCCTCGGAGAAGGAGACTGTTCTTCATAGACTAGACCAAATCATCCAGCATAGATTGGTTACCAGCGAGCTCCCCCCACAGCTAGCAAACCTTACTATCGGTCAGTTCCTAGTCAATTTTCTTTTAGTTAATAATAATATTCCATTCTAGTATATGAGGAAATAGTTCTTCGTAGACTAGACCATATCATGCAACATATAACCATTCAGATATGTTGAACACAGAATATATAATACTCCAGTTAAGCTTGAAAACTGCATTCACACTTGGCACTCTGATGTTAAAGATAAAGTTAGTTCTGGTCATGAGATTGAATTATGAAAGAAACTCTCTCAAAGCAATTGGGAAAGGTTGATTATATAGCACATAAGACCGGAAATGCCAGACTCATTTTCCCCCATTGACTCAGTGTTAGACTAAAGCGTATGGTCATACGCTTTCGTAAATGGGAGTATTCAGTCACAGATATCTTAATAATGGCATTATATATTTGAAAACCTTTCTATGCCTGGCTATTTATTTATCCTTCTGAACATCATTATACAAGACGGATATCAAAATTCAACAATTTATTTAATCAAGCCTCCACAAATTTACCGAATGCCTTTAAGCCTGTAGGAATGAGGGAATTCAGTGGTCAATGGCCCGTATTCTGAACTCCGGTTTAACTTAAACCATGGTTTAAATCTGTGGTTTAACTATGGGTAGCCAAAAATGTCAAAAATTTGTTTATACTGTATGTTCCTTATGTTTACTGGATTCTGGTCTCATGCTTTAATGGTCAAGAAAACTATTGTACTTTCATTCCCAGACATTTTTTAAAAGATTGAGTACCAAGACTGCTGATAAATTGAATATCTACTGTTAGAGATTTGTGTCACATTTGGCTACCCATAGTTAAACCACACATTTAGACCATGGTTTAAGTTGAACCGGAGTTAAGAATACGGGCCAATGGGTTTAAAAAAACTTTTGAACTCAGACCATACATATATTTGTAAATGTATATAAAAGAATTCCTGAGGCTATTATAATGTCATCTTTTGTTTCTCTTGCAGAGGATGGAAGGGTCAAGTTCCGTGTACCGCAGGAATTTGAAGTGAGTTAAATTATTTTTAAAGGACATGTATATTACACTCTTTTGTTTGAAGTTAGAAATCAGAGTATATATTGTCTGTTGAGAGCTAGAAGGGCATTAACTTTGTGTTAAAGTCTGTGAGTTAAGGCCTTCTGGCTCCCAAACAGACAATATTATTCATATGTCACTCTTGATCATGCCCCCTCCAAAAGGAGCTTGAGTATAGTTTTCTTCAATTTTATATAATTCCTTTTCATTTCCATGATGAATGAAGAATATTCATGTTATTAATTTCATTCGCATTAATCTTCAATTCTGGTTATGATAGAAAATAAGTTCTTACAGCGTAAAAAAAAGGAAAGACACTTCAGGACTATAAATATCTGGTATTCGCCAATTTTATTTTCTTTTTAGAATTTGTCTTATAGCTGAGAAATGAGTAGGAAAGATGATGAAATCAATTTAATACTGACCACATACATGACATGTATATCATGTGCAGTGTATATGAATGATATACAATTTAGAGTTTGTTTAACCCTTTCGAGACATTTGACAACATTTTGTGGTTTGGCTCAATAACTTTTGATCTAGAGCTCTAAAAAACATACCAGATGCATGAGTAGAAAGAGCAAAAATTTGTGCACATACTGTGTCCATTTTTGTTGTATGACCATACTGCGTTTGATGCTAGTAATTTTAAGAACAAGAATAAGCTAATAAACGAAGAAGCTTGACTGGGGAGGAATTTTTAATTTGTAAACAAATCTTTAGGCATTTTACTCACAGTGTTAAAGATCGTATGCTCGATCTGTAACGAAAAACACAAGTCAGAAAAAATTGGAACCAGTGGGATTCGAACCTGTCATCTACTGCTTGCCGGGCAGCGACTTAACCACCAAGAATAAGCTTCAAAATTTTCAAATTGCAACACATTGAAAGGTTCAAAATCATTGTTTTTTAATCAAAATTGGCAATTTTTCAACTTTTGACAAACTTGCCAAACATGCAAATTGTTTTCAAAGGCATTACACCTTATTAGAACCATGTAGCACTAAAAGAAAAATACTGTTGTTGCCAATTTGAAGAACAAAATGTGATCCATTTAGCCCTTAAATAATTCCTGTCCTGAAAGGGTTAAGCCAGTTTCTCACAAAATCCAGTTTTATTACCAGAACACAAGATATGCTTTAATATTCAGGGATGCCACTTTTCAGACAAAAGTAGGAATTCCTACTTTTTCAACATATTTTTAGCCATAGAAAACGACTTTTTTACGTACACAAGGGCCCATTCTAGATGATTTTTCCTACTTTTTTTTTATTAATTCTAAGTGGCATCCCTGAATATTACAGATTTGAAGAGCATTTACTGATTGCCTGAGCCCCCTCTTTAAAAAGTCATGTTTATTTTATTTGCTTCTCTTTTATGTGAAGGTGACATTGACCTTGATGGAAGATAATAAAAATATTCCATGGAGGTTGCTCAATATTGAAATCCTGGTGCAAGATCCTGATACTGGAGGTGAGGTTGCCAATGTGAATTTATGCATGCCGCGACATTTTCCCCGTGCTTTATTTTGTCAAGGACGTGGGGGATTGCGATTGGGTTTAAGATTAGGTTTTGGGTTAGGGTGAGGGTCAGGTTGAGTGTTTGTTGAAGGGATGAAGTAAGGAATTTGGTAAATGAAGGATAATGACAGTGGAGCAATAGACCGCTTCGGTATGCAAATTTATGCAAATTTTCTGCATACCTTTCAAAAAAAGGTTGTTCTTGACATCCTGAAAGCTTGCCGGGCATAGCAACAATAATGTATGCAAACTGGATTCCAAGCATTGAGGCTCATTTATAAAAAGCAGGTTCATGGAATAGCTCGTCACTAGGTGCTCAGAGCATATATGTGCATAAATTTGTATACATTACAGAAGCGGTCTATTGTGGCTGAAGCAAGTGTCGTAACACTTTGCATGTATCTATTTTTGATTTGCCAAGACAGAAATCAACTAAAAAGGGGGTTGATATCATGATTGGATTTCATTTCCTTCTGTGCCACCCTTGACAGATTCATTGTGCCTTACTTCTTCACTATAATTATGGGTCCAGCAACAACTTTTTAATTTTATTAGGTCCTTTAATATTTGCAATAACTTTTTGAGATAATACATTAGTTATTTACAGTATCCTTCACTATGCGATATGTACTTAAGTGTAATTGGCTATGAATATTTGTTGATTCAATTGGAAAACTTAGTATAAAAAAAATATTGTCAATTTTCTTCCCATTTCGCAGATGGTAAAACCCTGGTACACCCTATACAGGTAAGTTCCTTTGTTCTGATCTGATTTTGAAAGTAAATAGTATTTCAATTATTGATAATAATATAAAAGTAGTCTTTTTGAGCCAGCTAGGGTAGCCTTGTCAGTATTAATACTTCCTGAGGATCCTGCGATCAATATTATTTTAACTTAAGGAAATTTATGAAATCTATAGTTGTGGATATTTTTTATTTGAAGACTGTTATATATTTTCATGTGTTTTCCATGATGCATATTTGTCTGACAGTCTATTCTTAATCATGTAGGTTGGTAGTTTAGTTTGTTGGCCGATGGATTGGTTAATTATATGTTATTTATAAAATTCCAGACACACATTCATTGATTTTAGCATTTAATTTATTTTTGCTCTATACAGGTGATGTGCATTCATCAGTTAGTCCAATCACGGCTGTTTGGGGATGACAAACCTCTTGTAGACATGTATAATGTCTTACGTATCCTTTCAAAACTGTTCAGCCGTAAGGGTGTTATGTTGCTTCTTGTGGCATTGATAATAAGTGTTTCTTTACAAGATATAAAGTTATAAAAGCCTTGAGTAGACATGTATATTGACTTACATATCCTTATAAAACTGTTAAGCCATAAGAGTGCAATGTCACTGAACCTGGCATTTTAAATATTTGTTTCTGTACGAGATATGAAGCAATGAAATCCTCTCGTAAACATGTATTTCTTACGTATCCTTTCAAAACTGTTCAGCCGTAAGGGTGTTATGTTGCTTCTTGTGGCATTGATGATAAGTGTTTCTTTACAAGATATAAAGTTATAAAAGCCTTGAGTAGACATGTATATTGACTTACATATCCTTATAAAACTGTTAAGCCATAAGAGTGCAATGTCACTGAACCTGGCATTTTAAATATTTGTTTCTGTACGAGATATGAAGCAATGAAATCCTCTCGTAAACATGTATAAGTCTTGCGTATGCTACAGAAACTCATTAGCTTTATGAGTGTGATGGAGCTTCCTTTTGTGTTTAAAGAATATCTGACTGTTTATGAGGACTTATTCTGTAACAACCGAAACCTCAGCAGCTGCGTAAACGAAATGTTGTTTCGATACTGTACCCCTACTTGGTTGTCATAACTTCAAGTCAATGTACACCATGGATAAGCCCGTCAAGCTAATCTGTCAAATATCTCTCTTTTCAGCTGATACCTGCAATTCTAAGGGGCTAAGTGTATTTGTAGTTTTCCTTGAAAGTGGAGTGGTGAGCAGTTAGAAGGTGACAGATATGCATAAGACTGAGCTTTGTTATAAATGAGCTTTTCCCCCTTTATTTTGTCATTCTAACATTTACATGGATGATGGCTTTGTACCCCAAAAGATAGAATGTGATTATTGCAATCCTTTCATGGTGTTTAAATTCATGAATATAGAATTCACTATTACAGTCAAACCTGCTTTAGTGACCACCTGTATAGAGAGACCACCTGTCTATAAAGACCATAATTTTTGTTTCCCTTGAAAAGTGTTTCTCATTGAAACGTGTATTAAAGGAACCTGCTCATAAGGACCGCTTTTCTTGTCTCCCTTGAGTGGTCTTTATAGACAGGTTTCACTGTATTATTGACCTTAACTCCAACCCTTCTCAGACACATTCTGCCAGTCTTTACAGCTTGAGGTCTTGCATTCACAGGTAAGTCCTACTTCCATCCATTTCACTTTCATGTCTAGTCATCAGGGGAGTGTTTCATCAAGTGTTTTGTCAGTGATTTTTACCAACAAATTTGCACTCAGCCAATCAGTAGCTTACACCAGTTGTCAGTAAAAATCACTGAAAAAAGGGTTGATGAAGCCCCCCCCCCACTTTTTTCAGTAAACACGTGCAAACTTTATATGGCAGTGCAAATATGTGGTTATACAACCCCCCCCCCCCCCCCCATTAAGCCCCTCCACTTTCCAAGACGTTCCGCGGCCCCTGCAATATGCTATCCACGATATATATTGAGCACTGCCCCAAGGGAAAAAGCGCTCAAGAGAAAACCTGGATATGATATTTTTGTGTACAACAAATGGGAGAGTTGACCATGAATATGTGATTCACCTAATTACCAATTTGAGATTCGCATAGATGTAGTGATCTCATTTTTCAAACATTCATAACTTTCTTATTCTTTATTTGTTTTCTTTCAAACTTCCACCATCCTGTTTCTCTTATTTTTCTCCTTTCACACCTTTCACACAAATCAGCTTTTAACAAAGGTTGAATTGCCCTTTAATCTTATATGTGATATTTGTAAGTTGAAGGTAGTTGGCAGGCACAAACCCCGGTCAGTGGTAATAGAGTGTCTGCACTGTAAGACTACCATAGGCCCTGTGCTATAGCTGCTCCGATCCTTGACATGACCAGTAGGTAGCTGGGCTAGGCTCTCAAGGCACAATGATTTTCTTATAAGTGTCAAATTAGAGTCTGTGCTTGCAGACTAAGTTGAAGGCTTAGTAATGATACCAATGATTTCAAACATGGACAATTCCATTATCTTTTAAATTGCATCCATATACACATAACTTACGAATTTCACAAGACAAACTGCTTCTAAAGTTGCCTCATGCCAAAACAAAGGCAACTCTTGGAAATTGTGCTGCTCCAAAACTCTGTAACCAACTTCCTCCTGTAATAAGGAGAGCACGATCAGTTCCCATTTTTAAATCTCTACTGAAGACCCATCTTTTTTCAGAGGCTTTTAAGTAGATTGGTTCTGTTTATATAGTGTAGGCATATAGGAGTCTCCATCAAAGCACAGTAGAGTATATTCAAATAGTTGCTGGGCTATACAAATTAATCCTATTATTATTATTATTATTATTATTTGTTACAGGTACAGAGACTGATTACAGAGAGGTGGGGGGAGCATGTGATGAGAGATGATTACAAGCCTGGAGAATGTCTTAAAATATCATACTGGAGGTAAGTAAGGTAGCTTAACGAAGTGGCACGAAAACACCCGTCCGGAACGCAAACAGCGAAATTATAAGTTATTAGTGGTGAATTAAAAGTATTACATACATGCCAACCATTCAGCTTTTATCGGAACCGTGATAAAGCATAGAATAAGAGATTATTACGAGCCTGGAGAATGTCTTAATAATCATACTGGAGGTTAGATAGCGAAACGTGGCACGAAAAGACGCGTCCGGAACTCAAACCGCAAAATTATAGGTCATTAGCAGTGAATAAAAGTATTAATTTGACATTTGTAATGACAATTTTCGTAATATTAAGCCTCATGAAGGTAGTAGCTCGCTCTTTACCGTGATATGTTTCTATCGTAACGCAATGAAATTATGATTTTCAATAATATGCATTTTGTGTTCCGGACGCGTCTTTTCGAGCTACTTCGTTTTGCTAAACTACCTAAGATTTTTTTAAACCTTGAAATTTCAACATGTCTCAGAAATATTTTATAATACTGATTTGTTACATGGGTTAAAAAAATAGTTTATCCTCCTGCCTTGCAAAGCAGGCAGTTTTGGGGTAGTGTTCAAGGAACTTTCGCATGAACAAATTTTGTTACTCTTGAATATCAATACCAATGTGTTTGTTTATGTATTGATATACTTGGCAGGTGTTGGAGGATTCCAAATTCTTTGAACAAGCCTCCCCAGTTATCTTTTTGAAAAATACAGAAATATATACGTAAATTAATGTGCAAATCGGTTGTAGTTGTTTAAATTAGAATAGTCAGTTTTCGGATGGTTAGTCCTCTCAGTGAGAAACTTATTTGGCATTTATTTCAAGACTAGATAAAGAGAAAGTTACTAAGCAGCTTTACAGGAAATACATGTACAGTGAAACCTGTCTATAAAGACCACTCAAGGGAGACAAGAAAAGCAGTCTTTATGAGCAGGTGGTCTTTATGTACAGGTTCCTTTAATAAACATTTCAATGAGAAACATTGTTCAAGGGAAACAAAAATTGTGGTCTTTATAGTCAGGAGGTCTTTCTATACTGGTGGTCGCTAAAGCAGGTTTGACTGTACATGCATGTACCATTCAAGTAGTAAAAATGGACCATAAATGTCATAGCAGTACAGTGTCTCCTTTTAGTGTTGTTTGCATTCTCTTTTGATCCAGAATGTAGAGTTAGGAGATACACATTATGAGCAGAAAGGGCAATTATCACAGACAATTTTGAGTCTATTTCTAATGCGGTACATTGTACCGTGTATGAATAAGAGCTGTTTATTTGTAACTAATCATTAAACTCTGTAATAAAATGGGTAACGCAGTTTGACTTATGCAAAATTCGACTTAGGAAATGTAAATAACCCATATTTTGCAAAGTTTGGTAAAATAAAATTGATTCGACTTTAGGAAAGTTTGACTTTTGCGACTTCGAGTTATGCAAGGGTAACTGTATATAATCACTATTTTTGTGTGCAAATTGGCAATTTGCTGTTAAGCTTTTCAATTCATTAACATTGGTTCATGTAATAATTTATATTTTGTAAAACTATGTTGAAGTGGAAAATAAGAATAATTGGTGCCAATTTGATGAGGGAAGGCTGATTAATTTAGACCTTAAGAAACTCTGATCCGCTATGTGACTGTATTGCATCATTACAGATCACAAAGCCTGCATACTTCCAAACAGCCTGAATTCTTTAAGCTTACAGTAAGCATTGATGATGATGATGTGGCTAAGCCCCTCCAAGTACTGCATGACCCCCCTCTAGATATGGTAGATGCCGTACATGTCAACCAGGCTATACGGGTAAGTGTCAGTGGGAGATACCATTATATATTTTGGGGTATTGTATTGCACTGAATTTAATTTGTCTGTGCAGGGATGTACTTGTGTATACATAAAATTTGCCACTATTCTATTGCCGGGCAAACCATGAACTGCATATTCATTATTCTTTTAATCTCATCAGCGCCTTTGATTTGGCAACTATCGGCACTCTACAAACTCTGGGAGTGGATTGGATTAGATTATGTGGCCAAATAAAGTGTGTCAAGTCACGATAAACCATTTATTATGTAATCTAGAATGTTGGCAGATATGATGTAGGATGAAAATATTTGCTTCAAATTACCTTAAATATTGAAATTTCCTGAAGTTTTATGAAGTTGTGCTCCTTCTGTTACTTGCACTATGAACATGGCGAACAAAGAAGCGGACAAAATATACAGCTCCTCATTGTACCTTCCACACTTGCTCCCTTCATTGCTATTATGTAAAAATATGTAGAACGGGTGTCACATGCATATTCACCTGTTCGACTTATTTTACATATTAGCAATGAAGGGATGTTCTTTTGTCTACCAGAACAATTGTGGAGGGTACAATGAGGAGCTGTATATTTTGTCCGCTTTCTTTGTCATCGTGTTCATAGTGTTGATGACATCTGTTTTTTCTTCTGTTTCAGTGTGATCATCTTTCTGTTGAGAGACTTCTAGTAGAGACTGTACTGGTCAGATCAAGAATCAAACTCAAGGTAAGACTTTACTCAGCCAATGCTCAACTAAATAAAGAGAACATTGATACCGGTAAGAGACTGTACTGGTCAGATCAAGAATCAAACTCAAGGTAAGACTTTACTCAGCCAATGCTCAACTAAATAAAGAGAACATTGATACCGGTAAGAGACTGTACTGGTCAGATCAAGAATCAAACTCAAGGTAAGACTTTACTCAGCCAATGCTCAACTAAATAAAGAGAACATTGATACCGGTAAGAGACTGTACTGGTCAGATCAAGAATCAAACTCAAGGTAAGACTTTACTCAGCCAATGCTCAACTAAATAAAGAGAACATTGATACCGGTAAGAGACTGTACTGGTCAGATCAAGAATCAAACTTAAGGTAAGACTTTACTTAGCCATTGCTCAACTAAATAAAGAGAACATTGAAACCGGTTAGAGACTGTACTGGTCCGATCAAGAATCAAACTCAAGGTAAGACTTTACTCAGCCAATGCTCAACTAAATAAAGAGAACTGGTAAGAGACTGTACTTGTCAGATCAAGAATCAAACTCAAGGTGAGACTTTACTCAGCCAATGCTCAACTAAATAAAGAGAACATTGATACCGGTAAGAGACTGTACTGGTCAGATCAAGGATCAAACTCAAAGTAAGACTTTACTCAGCCAATGCTCAACTAAATAAAGAGAACATTGATACCGGTAAGAGACTGTACTGGTCAGATAAGAATCAAACTCAAGGTGAGACTTTAGTCAGCCAATGCTCAACTAAATAAAGAGAACATTGATACCGGTAAGAGACTGTACTGGTCAGATCAAGAATCAAACTCAAGGTAAGACTTTACTTAGCCAATGCTCAACTAAATAAAGAGAACATTGATACCGGTACTTCAAAATGAAAGAAAAGCTTATTGTCGTGCACTCATGAGAGTAAATTGCTAAACTAAACATTTTGGCTTTCTGTTCATTCTTGTGTTGCTCTCTGATGTGTGCAAGATGAAAAGCTTCAGTCAACCTGTTTTTAAAGATGATATTTATAGCCTAAATCTCGGGGCCCATATTTTCCAAAAGTGGTAACTAAGTCTTAGCCAATGCTCAACTAAATAAAGAGAACATTGATACTGGTAAGAGACTGTACTGGTCAGATCAAGAATCAAACTCAAGGTGAGACTTTACTCAGCCAATGCTCAACTAAATAAAGAGAACATTGATACCGGTAAGAGACTGTACTGGTCAGATCAAGAATCAAACTCAAGGTAAGACTTTACTCAGCCAATGCTCAACTAAATAAAGAGAACATTGATACCGGTAAGAGACTGTACTGGTCAGATCAAGAATCAAACTCAAGGTAAGACTTTACTTAGCCAATGCTCAACTAAATAAAGAGAACATTGATACCGGTAAGAGACTGTACTGGTCAGATCAAGAATCAAACTCAAGGTAAGACTTTACTTAGCCAATGCTCAACTAAATAAAGAGAACATTGATACCGGTAAGAGACTGTACTGGTCAGATCAAGAATCAAACTCAAGGTAAGACTTTACTTAGCCAATGCTCAACTAAATAAAGAGAACATTGATACCGGTAAGAGACTGTACTGGTCAGATCAAGAATCAAACTCAAGGTAAGACTTTACTTAGCCAATGCTCAACTAAATAAAGAGAACATTGATACCGGTTAGAGACTGTACTGGTCCGATCAAGAATCAAACTCAAGGTAAGACTTTACTTAGCCATTGCTCAACTAAATAAAGAGAACATTGATACCGGTTAGAGACTGTACTGGTCCGATCAAGAATCAAACTCAAGGTAAGACTTTACTTAGCCATTGCTCAACTAAATAAAGAGAACATTGAAACCGGTTAGAGACTGTACTGGTCCGATCAAGAATCAAACTCAAGGTAAGACTTTACTCAGCCAATGCTCAACTAAATAAAGAGAACTGGTAAGAGACTGTACTGGTCAGATCAAGAATCAAACTCAAGGTGAGACTTTACTCAGCCAATGCTCAACTAAATAAAGAGAACATTGATACCGGTAAGAGACTGTACTGGTCAGATCAAGGATCAAACTCAAAGTAAGACTTTACTCAGCCAATGCTCAACTAAATAAAGAGAACATTGATACCGGTAAGAGACTGTACTGGTCAGATCAAGAATCAAACTCAAGGTAAGACTTTACTCAGCCAATGCTCAACTAAATAAAGAGAACATTGATACCGGTAAGAGACTGTACTGGTCAGATCAAGAATCAAACTCAAGGTAACACTTTACTTAGCCATTGCTCAACTAAATAAAGAGAACATTGATACCGGTAAGAGTCTGTACTGGTCAGATCAAGAATCAAACTTAAGGTAAGACTTTACTTAGCCAATGCTCAATTAAATAAAGAGAACATTGATACCGGTAAGAGACTGTACTGGTCAGATCAAGAATCAAACTCAAGGTAAGACTTTACTCAGCCAATGCTCAACTAAATAAAGAGAACATTGATACCGGTAAGAGACTGTACTGGTCAGATCAAGAATCAAACTCAAGGTAAGACTTTACTCAGCCAATGCTCAACTAAATAAAGAGAACATTGATACCGGTAAGAGACTGTACTGGTCAGATCAAGAATCAAACTCAAAGTAAGACTTTACTCAGCCAATGCTCAACTAAATAAAGAGAACATTGATACCGGTAAGAGACTGTACTGGTCAGATCAAGAATCAAACTCAAGGTGAGACTTTACTCAGCCAATGCTCAACTAAATAAAGAGAACATTGATACCGGTAAGAGACTGTACTGGTCAGATCAAGAATCAAACTCAAGGTAAGACTTTACTTAGCCAATGCTCAACTAAATAAAGAGAACATTGATACCGGTACTTCAAAATGAAAGAAAAGCTTATTGTCTGCACTCATGAGAGTAAATTGCTAAACTAAACATTTTGGCTTTCTGTTCATTGTTGTGTTGCACTCTGATGTGTGCAAGACGAAAAGCTTCAGTCAACCTGGATTTAAAGATGATATTTATAGCCTAAATCTCGGGCCCATATTTTCCAAAAGTGGTAACTAAGTCTATTGATTTATGGAATTAACATTTTTGCTTTCTTGATTTCATTATGTTCATATTACTAATATACTAATATTGTTTGAACTCTCTCTCTCTTTCTCTCTCTCTCTCTCTCTCTCTCCCTCTTTCTCTCTCTCTCTCTCTCTCTCTCTTTTTCTCTCTCTCTCTCTCTCTCTCTCTCTCTTTCTCTCTCTCTCTCTCTCTTTCTCTCTCTTTTTCTCCAGGGCTTGCAAGAGGAGTTGGAGAAGGACCTCCCTGGTTTTAAAAGTAAGTTATTGGTTTATCACTGTGTCAATACTCAATAGTGTGATGAAAAATCTGATGTAATATAGAATAATAGCAGTAAGCAGACTGATCTGGGTTTTCCATTGTTTTGCATTCAGATTAAGCTTCTAAGCATTGAAATGAAGAAATCAGAAAATCCTTCTTTATATAAATGTGAGTTTCATTGTTACAGAAAAATATTGTCTATATATATATACAGTGTCTTTAAAAAAAAAAATATACTCCACCATACCATCACCATTCACCTTTCCGCCTCTTCTTGTTTCACAGGTCATGTGGAAGGCTCTCCATCACTGTTGCACGTCCCTGTTGTGAAGCCCTCTAGCAGTGACGAACAGCTGGTTGTGTCGGTCGATATGCAGACTGGGTCGTACATCCCAAGCATTGCACATTGTGGTAAGTCTTACAGGAAATGAAGTGATTCTGTTTACAGAGAAAGAGAGTGAGCTTAAAGACACATAATCATGGGTTCTCATGATGGGTTTTCATGGGGGAATTTGACACCATTTTGGGATTTAACCGATAACAGGTGTTATCAGACACGAAGAGTAGACTTCACTTTGATGACAGACAAGTCCTACGTAATGTGAAGAAGAACTGCCCCATGAGGGAAATTCATCACCTCAAATTCCATGACTGGATGCTTTCCGATTTCTCGTAGCAAGTTCATAGTAATTTCCAAGTGGGCCACCAGTTTCACTGCATGCAAGATTTGTACACACATTAATTAATTATCTCACCAAGTCCGGTGTAGCCAACTGTGATGAAATGAAAACGGAAATTGCTGATTGCATGTCTCTAAAAAATGATGATATTGATGAAGACTTAAATTGCTATAATGAATACATGCTATTGGGTTTTTGTATATATTGTATCACGTCATCCCAGGATAGCTCCAAGGAGATGGTGAAAGGAATTATCACTTCAGGGTTCAAGGAACAATGTCTGTGTTTTCAAACTGCTATGGGAATTATGATCTGATTCTCTTTGTCTTTCAGCCTCCTCTCTTCTAGATGAGATAGATCACAGCCTGAATCATGAACGTAGCAAACTGGAATCTCTCATCGCAAAGCTCAGGTACAACAATAATAATGTTAATGATTATAATGATATTCTGTTCTTGTGTTACTATGGTGCCCTTTTAGTGTTTAATATTACCTCCTGTATTGATCTATAAATTTTGAAACTCCACCAGGGAAAAGTCAGGGAAGTTTGTTGTTGAATTGCTGGGAACCCTGATTATGGGAATCCACTGACAGGGTCTCGGAATAATTGGCCAATTCTGCAAAGTGAATTTTGATGTTTGCTAAGTATAAGTCCAAGCCCGAAACCAAGAAAAATATATTGAAACTTCTCACCGAAGCATTGAACTGAATTTTGGTCGTGGGGGGTTTCATAAAGCTGCTCGTAAAGTTGCGCATGACTTTACAAACGACTTGAATATGACAAGCCAAATGGGATGCTCAATCGTTTTTAAGGTCATCAACTAAAGTTGAACTGTGCAGATGTAGATTAACATTCTTATTATAACAAACATTTTTAATCCAAAGTACTTTTTTTTGCCATAATTTAATTGAGGTTATTGGAAATACAGTCACACTTTGTTAAAACGTCAGGAAAAACTTTGGACATTCTATCTGGCAATTCATATTCAAGTCATTCGTAAAGTCATGCATAACTGTACGAACAGCTTTATGAAACACCCCCCTGGTCTTTCGATTAATATGATGTCATAGGAGTTGGATAATTCTTCTCTTTATGATTCATTCCGTAGAGTCCTGCTGTACATGCGTCATTGCCAATACTCTGTCTCCATGCTCCCGGTCACCTTTCTGAAAGAGCTCCCTCTTATGACGGTATCACCAGATCATCCACTCAAACGACTCTTGCCTAACTACATCTACCTACGACTCACGCAACATCCTCAGTATTATGTGGTGAGTAGGGATTAACCCTTTTATAGTCACTTAGGATAACGCATATTGTACTCATTTACTCACTGAACTTAGTCTCAGTAAACCATCTTGCGGCATAGACTCTCTGCTGTACGCAAATCTTTCCACAGTAACGCATCGCTTCAATGCGGATTCTAAATGGCTTATGTGTAAAGACAGCACACACAAAGTTTCAGCGCCCGATATCCCCTACAATACATTTGTAGCAATGTTACACGGGTCAAAGTCCACGGGCGGTCCCGGGTGGTTCAGTGAGTAATAAGACGGGCGGTCTAGTGACTAAAAGGTTAACTGATGGGTTAAGAGGCTGTGTGGGAGGAGGGTTTATCAGATGTTGGCCGTCAGATTTTCTGATGATTAATTGATTTATTGGTTAAACCATAGCAGTTTTCTAAGTTGGCCTCAAGTCCTCAAGTTGGCACTTAATATTCCTTATGCCTCATTTTTCTATCGTTCAAGACAAATAAAAATGTATAATTAAGGAACAAATGTGAATGACAGTGGTAAATTTCAACAAATTTTTTTCACTTTTTACATGAAAGTAGTCAATATAAATTCTACACTACATTGTCAATTTGTAGACTTAAATGCTATTTACTTCTTATTCATTGTCAGTGAAGTTATTGAAAGACTATATTCCCCTCTTTGTGATGAAGACATATTGAAAGTCACGGTGGTCATATCAACTTTAAAACAAATTGTGCAAATATCCCCTTTAGCATTCCCCAGTACCGAAGAATTTCCATGAACTGTGATCACATGACTTTGTCTTCTTGTCAGGTGGTTGACTTTGCCCTAGGAAAAGGTCTGGGGGACTTTGTGTGCCGCTACCATCTCATGCGCTGCAGTTCCGTTGCCTACGTCGACACCCAGACCATACCTCAGGGTGGGGCTACTCCGTCAAGTCAGAAGGATGCAGCAGAGACAACAGAGAAGTACCTCCATCCGGATGCGTTTGTTGATCTGGATCATTCCACTATATTGAGGGGGCCGGATACTTGCGTTGAGGGTAAGTTTGAGTGTGAGGTTTTATTGAGCAGTTCCATGTAAACCATAGATTGCTGGAGTATGTATAGCTTTTGATTTGTTCATTGACTTGAATCATTACACTGCCTTGAGGGAGCAGGGTACATGCTTTAAGAGTAAGTTTCCCCTTCATTTAACGTAAAAATGTACATTCCTGGACAGAAACAATATACAGATTCTAATCACGTACAAAATTAGGAAACATCAACATATTTAAGTGACATAAAAGATGCTTATGTCTTAATATTTTGAGGGCTGTGGGGCTATGACCCAATACCAGTCCACTTTATTAAGACAGTAAGATACCCATGAAAATAGACCCTAAGTAAAATAATTGTGTCTGACAGTAATATTTGTATCGCTGAACCTAATTAGCAATATTCATAATTTAAAGGGGCAGAATCAGACATTTTGTTTCATTTGGTTTCTCATGTGATTGACCTTGTTAGATATGGAGCAAAGTTCATGCAAAATACTCAAATAGTTTTATCAGAATCCTGGAATATGCCTCTTTTCTTTTCTTATTTTCCTGTATAGATCTGGATGATGACGATGAAAAGAAAAGAAAGGTAAGTTGAGATTATAAGAAGCATTTCATTTCAAAAAGCAGTTTCAAAAACATCTGAAATCATAATGAAACTTCTAACTTGATAATCACTTGCATATCATTCATCATATCATCATATCATTCATTGCATACTTCATTAATTCTGATTGTCTTTTCAATCAGTATCTTGATATAATAAGCCACTTCGTAATTGTATCATTATTCGATTAGGGGGTCTACATCACACAAGCTAAGCTTTTTAGTAGATCCCTCCACATATCCTTTTGTCATCTTTCTATGTCATATCCATGTATTCTCTGTTTTTTTCTGTTTTTGCAGTGTTTGTAATTTGTACATATTGTTGTAATTTCATTGTAAATGTGGAATCTGAATCAAATCAAATCAAATCAAATCAAATCAAATTACGATTTGTGCACGTGCAGTAAAGATCACTTGTACCAAGTACAATTGACCTCATAGTGTGCGCACCATGACACGAGCATCACTATGATTTTACTTGTTAAAGAAGTAGCGCTTCCACCAAAACAGATGCGTGTGCGCGTACAAACTGGGGTCATTTCTACCATGTAGAAATTAGTGGCTTATTGATATAATGTGATGTAAAGACTAGCAACTTGTTTTCACATTTGATTGTATGTTTTATTTTACTGAGCACAGACTAAATAACAAACCCATCTTTCACATCTATCCTTTCAGGTTCTCCATAAGGCTTCTGGGAACCATAAGAGGAAGAAAATGAGTAGCCATTGTGAATTCTTCAACCACACACTCTCCCATGTGGTATCGTTATGCAACATACGCATTCCTTTCATCAAACTGTGTGAAGAGGTGAGCAGAAAACCAGTTCGTAATTACAGTTGTGAATGTGCAGATAAAGGTCATCTGTACCGAGTACAATTGACCTTTATACGCTGTCATGTTACGCACCACGATGCACACACCAGTATGATTTTTACCTGTTAAACAAGTACCGCGTCCAACAAAACATAATGGCGTGCATGTACAAATCGGGCTCATTTCAGGGTCATTTGTACCATTCCAGTACCATGAACGAAATACTAACTGGCTTATTAAATGTGGCCATGTTTTTGATCAACCTGTGCTTTGTTTATTTTTCTAACTTTTGTGTCCAGTCTATCCACTGTGGATTTCTGAGTTTATAAATGAAAAGCTAATTGGAAGTTGTGTATATTCAAGAGATGAACAGTATCGCATTGTATATAATCATTGATTAGTGCTACACCTGCTATTACTGTACCCAGCTTGTATTGCCTTTAAACCAGCTTCCTCTAATAAATTTAAGAACCATTGGTTTCCTGTTTTGCTGACTTGAAGGTTTTACATGCCTTTTTTCCATCCCAAGCAAAATAAAATCAAAATTTGATGAAATTAGATAATTTGTTTTGACAACTATATCTAGAACAATTTATCTCAGAATGACCTTGTTATTGATGCTGTCATTGTTATTGTCATTGTTATTGTAATTGTGATTGACAATGTCATTGTGATTGTCATTGATATTGTCATTGATATTGTCATTTTCATTGCCTTTGTCATTACCAGCTGTCCCAAAACAACCTAGCTCACCAGGGCATCCAGGTGGAAGGAGAAGGGGTGGGGCTAGTGATCAAGCTCTGCTCCCTCCCACCCTGTGATGGTGTTGCCAAGGAGACAAGTTTGGCACTGAACGCTGCCCTCTTGGACTGTTCCTTCAGACTGCATAAGAATCAACATGGCATGTGGCAAGTTCAGGTCAGTCTTAAGCAGGGTCTCTCTCTTTTGTTCAGTTTTTCATTAAAAATTCAAGATATATTCATTCTTTAAAGGGATACGCCACCAGGTGGCAGTGTGGAAAGTCATGATGCGTAAGCCCCATTCACTCGTACACAGTTCGTGGGTCGAACGCGTCCGTCGGACTACTGCAATTACAATTCGGACTGCACGAAGCCGACCAAATCTCGCATGAGAGCTCGAGCTCAGGCTGAGCGTGCATGATGCGCGGTGACCAGTCTGTCCGAAGTTTGTGCCCCGCAGGGCAACGGCATGATCAGGTAATGATCACGGTGCCCTCTCGCGGCATAAAAACGTCCACAATCTGCGGTTTAGTATCCCTTTAAAGCCATAATATTTTAGGTTCTAATGGGGAATGGGACACCATTCGGACATTCAGCCCTGTTTCATAAAACTTGTCATCAATGACAAGTTGCAATAACTGTTATTTACTACTGAAATCCTTCACGTCCTTCCAGTAATTTCCGAATGGGTCGAAGTCCCAGGAGTTCTGCTGCGTATGAGATTTGCATATATGCATTAATTTGGAATTCCAGTAAGTCCAGTGTGAGCAAACTATGACACATTGCAAATGGAATCTGCTGATGTATGTCTTTAACCGCTGGACAGGGCACCAGAGACATAGCACATCCTTCTCTGTTGACACTGATGCCTCGTCAATAGACCGCTTCTGTAATGTATGCAAATTTATGCTCATATATTCTCTGAGCACCTAGTGACGAGCTATTCCATGAACATGCTCTTTATAAATGAGCCTCAATGCTTGGAATCCAGTTTGCATACATTATTTGTTGCTATGCCCGGCAAGCTTTCAGGTTGTCAAAAACAACCTTTGTTCGAAAGGAGTGCATAAAATTTGCATACATGTATATTACCGAAGCGGTCTATTGACACCAATATGGAGACGATGGCTTAATCATATACAAATCTAACTGGTTATAACACAAAAGTCTTTTGGTAGCAGCATGGACATATGGTAGAAGTGACTTGCTACTTTATTTCACCATGTGTTGGTAGTATATACATGGTTTTACGCTTACCTCATAATGTTTTGTGAGCGATATCTCAAAAAGTTTAATGAAAAATATTTGTTTTTGCTATTTATACTCAGATGGTATTCGCCAACTGCCCTGTTACAAGCTGCTCATCCAGAGAACAAGGTGAGTTTGAGATGTTTCAAAAATGTTTCACCAGTTGTTATATTTCTGTTTATCAACCTTATTTATCAGCTACAAAGTATCAGGCTATAAAAAAAATCCTGGTAAATATATTTGTGATTCTTGTTTCTTTGTTTTAGCTATCGCTTTTACTCATAAATCATTATTTTTTCCCACGATTTGTTGGTAATTTGATGAAGGGTTCAACCTTGTAATGAGTATTTACCAAGCAGATACATATAAAGACTTTCTGATATCTTTTCTTTGTGACTTTTTAGGTTCTACCCGTCTGGTCTACCTGTTCTACAAGGTGCTAGGTAGTCACTCTGTAGTCAAGCAGTTCTTACGGGACTGGGACTCCATCGGACGTCTCTATCATTTGACCCTTGACCTTCCAATATGGCTGCCATATCTCACTCTATCTCACTCCTCACGCTCAGGACTGATACAAGGTGAGATCATTTGTTGCAAAGCAGTTTTCTGTGCTACAGAAAATAACTACTGTACATGCAGAAATATTTGCGGTACATTAATTTTCGCGGATTTCGCGCTATTTTCGGCGGGCGCGAATTCTAGAACACGCGTAAATATAATTAGCACAATTTCTTATGCTTGTTTTGAATGGACGCTGCATTGCGCGCTTCATCTGATTGATACGTGTTTGAATCCAATTCATTTTAGAGTGCGAGTGAGTAATTGTGCAGCACGAATTCAAGAACCCGCGAATATGTTTTTGGGTCGCTCAGCGCGAAAATTTAATCACGCGAAAAATAACAGCGTTTACAGTATATGTTTAGCGTTCATTGTCCGTGTTAGAAAGTGTTCTTCTTCAGGTACCATAAGGACAGGTAATGAATTATTGAAATAGAGAAATGGAGGATAAATTTTCCCCATTATTCAACTATTTTCAACGCTACCTGTCACTATTGCTCAGGCATCATGCTAAGGCCTGGGGAGCGTTTCATCAAGCGTTTTGTCAATGATTTTTACCGACAACTGTTATAAGCTACTGAAATCCTTGCATCTAATTGGCTGAGAGCAAATTTGTCAGTAAAAATCACTGACAAAACGCTTGATGAAACACTCCCCTGATACAGAGTAATGTCACTTGTGAATTTATTTTGTATAATTTGGTATAACAAGTTTTTATATTGATAATGAACTGATGTTTTAATGTTAATGTTCAAGAAATTTGTGTAGTAGAAATTTAAAGAATGACAAGTACTTAATTCTGTACTTGTTGAACAAGCAGAGCAATTCTACACTTCTTGTTCGAATTACAGAAAGGAATGTTTTTGGGAATTTAAATGTGTGTATTTTATCCCTTTCAGGACAAGAATTACTTAAGGGCTAAATTGATCACATTTTGTTCTTCAAATTGGCAACAATAATATTTTTCTTTTAGTGCTACAAATAAGGTGTAATGTCTTTAAAAACAACATGGTTTGGAATTTTGTTGAAAAGTTGAAAAAATTGCCATTTTGAGGAAAAACAATGATTTTTGAGCCTCTCAATGTGTTGCCAATTTAAGGATTTTATAGCTTTTTCTTGTTTTTAAAATTTCTGGCATCATACAATAGTGAAAGCAGAAATTTTTGCTCTTTCTACTCATGCATCTAGTATATTTTTTAGAGCTCTGAATCAAAAGTTATCGAGCCAAACCACAAAATGTGGTCAATTCTCTTGACGGGTTATTGTGATCTGTACTTTGCTTTTGTTATGTTTTTAATGACAGACAATCCTCCCTTCACAACGCTAGTTGATATTCAATCCTTCACATACCAGAAGATCACCATAGCATACGGCAAGGACAGATCAAGCACTGTAAGTTTATTTTTAGCTCACCTGAGCCTAAGGCTCGAGTGAGCTATTGCGATGGAAATTTGTCCGTCGTCCGTCGTCCGTCGTGCGTCCTGCGTCCTGCGTCGTCCGTTAACTTTTTACATTTTCATCTTCTTCTCCAAAACCCATGATCGGAATTCAACCAAACTTGGTAGGAATCATCCTTAGGGGTGGGGGACCCAAAATTGTTAAAATGGCACATGTGGCCCCCAGGGGGGCCCAGGGGGAGGGCCCCCAATTGTAAAAGCTATGTAAATTTCAAACATCTCCTTCTCCAGAACCAGGCATAGCTCAGACTTGGTATTGTGTATGGAGATACCTCTATAGATGAAGAATGAATTTTGTTCATGAAATTTCTCTGAGTGGCCCTATAGGGGCCCTGTGGGGGTAACATACTGGAGGGGGGGGGGGGGCGCTGCCAGGCAAAATGTACATTCTGATCTTCTTCTCCAAAACGCATGATCGGAATTCAACCAAACTTGGTAGGAATCATCCTTAGGGGTAGGGGACCCAAAGTTGCTAAAATGGTACATGTGGCCCCCAGGGGGGCCCAGGAGGAAGGCCCCCAATTGTAAAAGCTATGTAAATTTCAAACATCTTCTTCTCCAGAACCAGGCATAGCTCAGACTTGGTATTGTGTATGGAGATACCTCTATAGATGAAGAATGAATGTTGTTCATGAAATTTCTCTGAGTGGCCCTATAGGGGCCCTGTGGGGGTAACATACTGGAGGGGGGGGGCGCTGCCAGGCAAAATGTACATTCTGATCTTCTTCTCCAAAACACATGATCGGAATTCAACCAAACTTGGTAGGAATCATCCTTAGGGGTAGGGGACCCAAAGTTGCTAAAATGGTACATGTGCCCCCCAGGGGGACCAGGGGGAGGCCCCCCCCCAATTGTAAAAGCTATGTAAATTTCAAACATCTTCTTCTCCAGAACTAGGCATAGCTCAGACTTGGTATTGTGTATGGAGATACCTCTATAGATGAAGAATGAATGTTGTTCATGAAATTTCTCTGAGTGGCCCAATAGGGGCCCTGTGGGGGTAACATACTGGAGGGGGGGGGGCGCTGCCAGGCAAAATGTACATTCTGATCTTCTCCAAAACACATGATCGGAATTCAACCAAACTTGGTAGGAATCATCCTTAGGGGTAGGGGATCCAAAGTTGCTAAAATGGTACATGTGGCCCCCAGGGGGAGGGGCCCAGGAGAGGGCCCCCAAGTGTAAAAGCTATGTAAATTTCAAACATCTTCTTCTCCAGAACCAGGAATAGCTCAGACTTGGTATTGTGTATGGAGATACCTCTATAGATGAAGAATGAATGTTGTTCATGAAATTTCTCTGAGTGGCCCAATAGGGGCCCTGTGGGGGTAACATACTGGAGGGGGGGGGGGGCGCTGCCAGGCAAAATGTACATTCTGATCTTCTCCAAAACACATGATCGGAATTCAACCAAACTTGGTAGGAATCATCCTTAGGGGTAGGGGATCCAAAGTTGCTAAAATGGTACATGTGGCCCCCAGGGGGAGGGGCCCAGGAGAGGGCCCCCAAGTGTAAAAGCTATGTAAATTTCAAACATCTTCTTCTCCAGAACCAGGAATAGCTCAGACTTGGTATTGTGTATGGAGATACCTCTATAGACAAAAAATTAAAGTTGTTCATGAATTTTTTCTGGGTGGCCCTATAGGGGGTCTGTGGGGGTAACATACTGGGGGGGGGGGCAAGTTGTCCGCCATCCAGAAACTTTTTACATTTTCAGCTTCTTCTCCAAAACCCATGATTGGAATTTAACCGAACTTGGTAGGAAGGTCAGACTTGGTATTGTGTATAGATATACCTCTATAGATGAAGAATGAAAGTTGTTCATGTGCTAGAGAGAACATGCACCAGATGTGATTTGATCCACCTCAGGTGAGCGTCGTGCCCCCTGGGGCTCTTGTTTATTTTTACTTTTAAAGAGTGGATTAAAATGAAAAATAAGTGTTATGTCGTAAAGTTATTAGTTATTAGGCTAAAGCAGCAAAACTAAGCCCAATATTGTACACTGCTTTCATGCATTTTCCCTCATAAATTACATATTGCATTGCTACATAATCTGATATTATGTTATAAGCTTAAAGGTCAGGTAGAGTTTTGGTAAGCCCTCAAAAACTGTTCTTCAGATTTCTTCAATTTTTTTTTGATAAATAGCAAGATACTAAGACACTGAAGATTTTGCCTCCTAAAGTTTAATATTAAACAAATAAGAGGCCAAATATAATTTATATGCTGGGCCAGGTACGTAAACTCACAACAAAGGCAGCATGTGCTATACATTATACACACACACATGTAAAACCGGTGACTAGCTACACACAGTGCACATTGATACACATGCTGTCTCTGTGCGAAGCACCAAGATTGCTGTGCGGGGAGCCGTCGGGGTGGAAGGGTCCTAGCATAGCGGCAGTGATCAAGCATTCCTTACAGATATTTACACTGGAAATGGAAAGAAATCTTAGATGGAATACTAAATGATCTCTTACAGACATCATTTGATACAAGAACAACATGAGACTATATTTAACATGTTTCTTTGCAATTTCCTTTTTGCTACCAAATACTGTACATGAGCTTTAAATTCAGTTTGATTCATATAAGTAATACGCCTCAGAATAGAACTTAGATCGATGTGGCGCTGTAAATACTGTGTTAATATATTACCTATATCCAAGGCAACTGAGATTGGCAGCTTTCCTCATTTTCATTAAACTCAATTTTATGTTAACAAATACTGTCACTTTCTTGTCTCTTCATTAATACTTACGTTAACATTTTCTGAAACTATACTTTTCTTGTCCCTAATAGGTAATGGTGTGTTGGGATCCAGATATTCAGAGGTTTCGGCTCATCTTTGGTGCTGTTGGATCCACTTCTACAGCTAACTGTCACGTTATGGTACAATCTCATCTGGAACATGAGCTGAATGAGGAACAGAGTCTGCCTAAACTCATCAAGGTTTGTAGAGAAGAGAGAGATAGAATGAAAATGAGAGAGAGAGAGAGAGAGAGAGAGAGATAGAGAGAAAGAGAGAGAGAGAGAAAGATAGAGAGAGAGAGAGAGAGAGAGGGCGATAGGAGAGAAAGAGAGAGACATATAATGTACATTGTGGAAGAGTTGCTAAGTGAAAAGAAGAGAGAAATCTAGAGGTGTGGAGGAGTAACAAAAAAGGGGGGAAGGGGAGATGATACATGGAGCATTATCACTCAAATCCAATAAAGTTTCATTATCTTTTTGATAGCTAATCATAATGATAATTCCCATTTTGAAAGGGCATAGATGAAAATTGCAATATGTTCTTTGAAAAAAAATGAGATAATACCTCTCCCTTTATTCCTTTGCATGAATGGTTTTTGAGGTTAGAAGAAGGAAAGCAGTAAAGGAACAAAAAAAAAAGAAAATGAGTGAATGAGTTTATGAAAGATTGCCAATAAAAATATCGAGTTGCGAAAGAAAAGTGTATGAAGTAATTCTCTGTTCTCTTCTTTGTCCACCTACCACAGAGTCTGTGTGAGAGCCAGGGACCCCTGCATGCGATCTGCAAGCTTCCTCTCATCCCATCGCTAGGTCTGATAGCCGCAACCAATCAGGTGTCAGGACCCATCCATAAGTTTGCGCTCTTGCCTCAGTCCAGCACACACTACAGAGTGGTCTTCCACAATGCATACTGCTTGGATATACACTGCAAGGGAAAGAATACTGTGGCTGTCAGAGGTATGGCTTTCTCACTTCTTCTTTTCTTTTTTTCTCTCCCCCCCCCCCCCTCTCTCTCTCTTCTCTTCATGTCTGTCTTTTTTTCTTTTTCTCTATCACTCATATATTTACTCTTTAGCAACAGTTTAGATACTATAGCCTACATGACATGTTATGTCTGTCATTTGTACTCTTGCAATGCTGCGAAGTGTATAAAATGTACACCACTACTAATTTTTCATGAGATTAATTTTTTTTAAACAATGTTTTATTTCTAAATTGTTCATCATAATGAAAAATAATTCCATGATATCAACCTTCAATTTTGATAAGCCAGTTTTTTTTTTAATTTCAAGAAAAAAATCACAAGCTTTCTAGGTCCATAAATATTAGATACAATATCAAAATTTGGGTGGTCAGCTCTGAAAGGGTTAAAGAATATTCCCTATATTGTAGAATCTATTCATGTCATGGATAATAGTGGTCATGTTGCCCTCTTTCTATCCCTTCCAGATGGAGCGTTTAGTTTGTTTGATGTGAGGAAGGTTGTTGAAGGTCTCTATACAGTACAAAATCTTAAGGTAAGTGTCCAATCTTATACCCTTAAAGGGATTGATTAACTTTGCCCAGGATTGAAAAAAAAAAATCACTGTTCCAGCTAATGCCGTAATCATAATTGCAAACCTTTAGGTCAGACAGGAATCGCCTGAGTTTTATAAGCTGATCGGTCGTTTATACATCAAGATATTTACGATTGAACATTGATGTCGGGATAGAGTACCACCGAACTCTAAAGAACTCTTACGGTTGGCATACCTCGCTCTATCACAGAATACCGTACAGGCTGGAAACCTGCTCTGAAATTGCCAAGCGCTGGTGCTTGGTTTTTGTGACTACAGCGCAGCGAAGTAGGCGAGCGATTTGCCCTAGCGATCGATCGCGATTTTTCTCTTTTTTAGGATAGTAAACGGGTTCCATTTTCTCTCATGCTTTCACATATCCTTAATTATATATGTAGTTAGAGGATTGCACACAATTCACTGGCATTTGAGCTGATTTCACAATTTTTCACAAAGTTAATCAATCCCTTTAAGCCTCCTTCACATATAACCCTGTAAACCACTTCAAAATACTGCCATGCCAAAATATGTGTAGTGGGCTTGCTTCTTACAACACACAGATGAGTGAATATGGTATGCTAAAGGGGCCTTTGTTACTCACAGCTACTTTTTCACTGCCTCTTGGTATTCAGTTATATGTATAATGAGTTTTATATTGATGCAGCGGGTTTTGGAGTGTGTTTGCACGTCACTTTTTGATCCTTGATTATTTCCACTCCTTTTAATTCATATAAGACAAAGCCAACATAAAATGTGTAGGAATATGAACTGATAGTTCTTTAACAGTATGGTTAAAGTTTATCTGTATACAGATAATTGGACTGTGGATATGAGGATAAAAATAGGAAAATATCAAAATGTTAGTATGATATTATTTTCTCCCGAAGTTGTGCGTGCTGACTATTTATTTACTATCTCCTATCAGGCATTCCTGGAGCTATTCATCGATGAGACCGTATCCTACCACCACCAGCATCGTAACAGCCGTACTCTCCCTGCCAACGAGGACGACGGCAACCCTCTCTCTCCCATGAACATCGATGCTGGCCCCACTCCACCGGACCCCTACCTCCCCACTCAAGTCTCGTCAGCCTACCCCTCTGGTGCCTCGCCCATGTCTAGAGCGGGGCTGGGTCAGGGTGGATCAGGGGGCTTTGCATACCCCATGACCCCACCCACAGCTCCAGGTGGACCTGGGAGTAGCAATCCAGCGACTCCGGCCTCGCCTCACACATCGGTCCTGTCACAGCAGGTTTGTTTACTCGCCCCTATGTCTGGACGGATTCATTATCAACATAGATTATTTTCAAATATTAAATCGAACAAATGTGTGTGCAATATTTCATGAAGTTTTCATATAAATGGCAAACATTTTTGGTAGTTAATGCTAATTGATGAATATGTGTTGTAAAATCTAACAGCAAACATAATGCATACCCCAATTCTATATGTAGTAGAGAAATCAAGATAACTATGAAAGAAGGTATACATGTAAGGCCCTGCTTAATAATTATGAAAGAAGGTATACATATAAGGCCCGCTTAATGCATTCTGAACACAATTTTTCCTGCAGCTAGAATTTAAGCCTTTAATGGTAATCTTGAGTACTGATTGAAAATTATTTTTTCCCAACCTCTCAGTGATGAATATGATTTAAAACAGTCTGTGAATAACTAAAATTTTAGTTGCAATAGTTTACGTGGAGGAGGTTTACGGTTCACCATGCGTTAGTCCTGATAATGACTGTTGGGGTATTGAAACTCCTGATGACGGGCAGTCAACCTGCCCGGAACGTCGAGACACCTCATCTCTCCTGCTCTTCATCGCCGAGACTTCTCACCGGATCTATTCTCAACCGCCGAAACTCGTCACCTCATCTACTCTTCTTCTTCCAGCCACCTTTTCTCATCTGGTTTACAGTCCTTCTAAGGACTTCACCCTCTCTCACGAAAGATAACTTCTTATACCTTGTTTCTTTCTCGACTATCCATTTCTCATTTTCTCCCCTTCTCTCATTATTCTCTACCCTCATTTCAATAGCCCAACAGTCCTTATCAGGACTAACACATGGTGAACCGTAAACCTCCTCCACGTTATCTACACCACCATGCAAACCTTCAAAGATCATTTGCAGTAGTTTATTGATGTCAGGATCATTGAATATGATTTTACCCGGTCTCTCATTGAGGAATGTATTATTTGAGAGTTTGTATTGATTGATTTCTTTGTAGCCTTATGTCATGTCTCCTGGTGCGTACCCACTAGCATCACCACCATCCATCCCTGGACCTTCCCCATCAGCTGTCATTAAAGGAACACCATCACCAGGTAAACTAATCGGATTCTTCCTGTATTCTACTTCTTTGTTCCCAAATAAAAGCTCTTGTGATCCATTTTCTCTCTCTCTCTCACTCTCTCTCACTCTCCCAGACCCCTTCTCTCTTGTATATTTATCTCTTTCTTTGTTGTTTCTCTTCCCCGTTGCATTCTTTCTCCTCACAACCTCATATTCTTCTCATTGACTGCATTGTCTTGAAAATATAAATTTTTATTTCTACACATACTGCCATTGTGCATTCTCGCTCTCTCTCACTCTCACTCTCATTCACTCTCTCTCTCTCTGTCTGTCTCTGCCCCTGCAATGCCATTCCTTCCCATTTGCTTTGCTTATATGTATATCTTTCTTCCACTTCTCTCTCTCTCTCTCTCTCTCTCTCTCTCTCCATCTCTCTCTCTGTCTTTGTCTCTCTCTGTCTCTCTCTCCATCTCTCTCTCTGTCTCTCTCTGTCTCTCTCTCTCTTTCTGTCCCTCTCTCTAATTTTCTCTCTCTTCTTTTGCCCCCTCAGGTTTAGTTGAGGGTGGATCACCATTTACATCTTCCATGGGACTCACCATGCCATCCCCAGGATCCCGCCAGTGGCCAGGCAGTCCCTCCATGCCGGGACCCTCCCCCGTCCAGCGCTTTGGCATGGCCCAATCGCCGGGTAGCATGGGAGTGTCCACTCATTCCCCGGGGAGTAGCGGCATGGCTGGACAGCAGGGACAAGTTGGTGAGTAAATAAATCTTTCTGTAATAGGTGAGCTCAAGTGCAACCATGTTATCTCTTCCTTGTATCTCTGTTGTCATGATCACATGTAAAAGAGAATTCTTTGTAAAGTGAGACAAACTTTAATATATATATATATAGCATTACAAAATACTTCATGCCCTTGACAATATACCTGCCCCAGGTCACTGGATATCATTTCAATGTATGATAAGATGATGGGCTTTTTGATATAACATTTCACAGTATGGTCTCTGTATAATTAAGAAACTGTTACCCTGATTTTAGCCGAGTTGCCAAGAAATTCTTTGACAATACTCTTCACCCGGATAAAAGGAGACAACAGGGGAGCGTTTCAATAAACGCTTTGTCAGTGATATTTACCGACAACTGTTATATGCTACTGAAATCCTTGCATCTGATTGGGCTGAGAGCAAATTTGTCGGTAAAAATCACTGACAAGACACTTGATGAAACGCTCCCCAGTAGTTGGAATGTCTGAGCATAAGGCCTGCCTTTAAACTCACAAACATGTTTGTTTTTATGGTAGTAGTGATTACAATTAACCCGTTGACTAATGGATTCTCTAATTCCCATAGGCTTAATACAGGGACCACCCAGTTCCCATAGGCAATGGGTTAACCCTTTCAGGACAGGAATTATTTCAGGGCTAAATTGATCACATTGTGTTCTTCAAATTGGCAACAATAATATTTTTTTTTTAGTGCTACGTGGTTCTAATAAGGTGTAATGTCTTTGAAAATAATATACATGGTCAGGAATTTTGTTAAAAGGTTGAAAAAATTGCCAATTTTGATTTTAAAAAATGATATTGAACCTCTCAGTGTGTTGCCAATTTAAGGATTTTTAAAGCTTATTCTTGTTTTATAAATTCCTGGCATCAAAACGTAATATAGTCATGCAACAAAAATGGACATAGTGTGTGCAGAAATTTTTGCTCTTTCTAGGCAAGCATCTGGTATATTTTTTAGAGCTCTGAATCAAAAGTTATTGATCCAAACCACAAAATGTGGTCGTTTGTCTCGAAAGGGTTAACAAGCAGGATTTCTCATTCTCTTTTAATACACCCCTCTCACATTTATGATATGTCTCTTTCACACCTCTCTCAGTGCCCCGCCAGACGAGGGTTCTCCCTCCCCGTAACCTCGCCACCTCTCTACCAACCATCCTCTCCCATGAGGCGCTCAATCGTATGTTTACACCGGCGGCCATTCCTGGTAACCCGACCACACCCGTTACCTATCTGTGTGCTCCTATAGAACGCTTCCTGGGATCTACCTACCTTCAGAGACACCTCAAGAGGGTCATCAATGCTGAACAGGTCTGTTTGTCAGTTCTTTGCACTTAAAGACAAAGTTGAGTTCTGGGAAATGTAAAAAATGATACATGAGCTTTCTTATTCTTTTTATTCCTTTGTGAAAGAATATCGTAGTAGCAACCAAAATGACAAAAATTGCTCGTTAGATGTCCTCTTATTTAAAAAGAAAAAATGAAATAGGACCAATTTTGTGACCAAATTTTTGATGCGTCATGTTTGTGTAGTCCCATGTACCCAAATCTGTATCCAGCACTTTTTATTGTTTTTGTGATTCTCAGCAAGATTTGGTAAGTTTGTTATAATTTTTATAATTCCAAAACCTCATACATGTAATACAGTATTTTTATGCCTCCGCCCACCGAAGGTGGGTGCCGGAGGCATTATGTTTTCGGGTTGTCCGTGCGTGCGTGCGTGCGTGCGTGCGTCCGTCCGTCCCACTTCTCGTTACCGCGATATCTGAAGAATCATTTGAGGTAGGAACCTCAAACTTGGTACTAGTATGTATCCCCATACGAAGATGAACTGATTAGATTTTGGGGTAAGTAGGTCAAAGGTCAGAGGTCACAGAGGTCAATTTACATGAAATTACATGAAATTCTTGGTTTTTAGCACCGTTACCGCGATATCTCAAGAACTGTTTGAGGTGAGAACTTCAAACTTGGTACCGGTATGTATCCCCATAGAAAGAGGAACTGATTAGATTTTGGGGAAGGTAGGTCAAAGTTCAGAGGTCACAGAGGTCAATTTACATGAAATTACATGGAATTACTGGTTTGTAGCACCATTACCGCGATATCTCAAGAACTATCTGAGGTGAGAACTTCAAACTTGGTACCAGTATGTATCCCCATAGAAAGATGAACTGATTAGATTTTGGGGTAAGTAGGTCACAGGTCACAGGTCAATTTACATGAAATTACATGAAATTCTTGGTTTTTAGCACCGTTACCGCGATTTCTGAAGAACTATTTGAGGTAAGAACTTCAAACTTGGTACCAGTATGTATCCCCATAGAAAGAGGAACTGATTAGATTTTGGGGTAGGTAGGTCAAAGGTCGGAGGTCACAGAGGTCAATTTACATGAAATTACATGAAATTACTGGTTTTTAGCCTCATCGAATATTTCTAGAACAGTTTGAGCCATCAACTGAATTTAGGCAGAGGCATATAGGAGACGCAGTCACATTCATCTTGTATTTCTTTAATATATAATGAACCATTCAGAGTAACTACTAGTTTCTTTCATTATGAAATTAAATGACCTTATTGAATTGAATTGAATTTATTTCTACATCTCCATTAAAAAAACATTCATAAAACATGTCAAATATATGTACAAACAATGACATAATACAAACAAGCATACAAAGTATAAATGTAAATGTGGTGGGATCATAAAAAGTTTGGTAAAAGACTTGTAAACATGATCCCATTTCACATGAAAACGAAGAATCTGTAAGGATTGAATGAACATTCATTGAATGGAAGTTCATATTACCTCTTTTTCTTCTTTCTTGTAGACTCAAACATTGCAGGCTGCAGAACAACAATGTAGAGTGAAGGTAAGACAGGTGCTACAGGGCTGCCAAGTCTCCCTGATTTCACAGGAGACTCCCTGAAATCGGACACTTATTAACCAGTTTAAATGCCTCCCATCGAACAATCTTCCTGATTTTGGAAAAATTATTGCCATTAAATTGTATGCATTTAATAGACATCTCCCTGATTTCTAATAAAGTTTTCCTAAATCTCCCTGATTGTTGAATTTCAATGTTGGCAGCCCTGTGTGCTATTTGATAATTTTAGACTTATTTTACTATTCAAAATAAATCCACAAACCCAAAGCATAGAAAATAATTGGAAAGGAAGTACAGGGTAAACTCGGCATAACGAGGTCGGCTATAACGAGGTAACGGCCATAACGAGAACATTGTCACGGTCCCAAATCTACTTGCGTGTAATTCTATGGCGGCATGAACCTTTATAGCAAGGTCAGCTATAACGAGATATCTGCTATAACGAGCTAAATCTCGTGCCTCTAAAACAAAGAAAGATTGGTAATCATTCCCATTATAACGAGCAAGCAAATTTCACTGCGCCTCAAATGGACAAAATTCATTTAGCTGAAGAATCCGCACGCACACAAGCATATAGTAGAGATCGCGATGAGAAGCGGGGTGCATCTCTCTATTTGTATCACACACACAGCGCAGGCAGCGTCTTTTTATTTGTATCACAGCGCAGTCAGCATCTTTTTATCCGTATCACAGCGCAGGTAGCGTCTTTGTATTCATATCACAGCATTCGTTTTTTTCTTCATTCCGTGAGTATCCGCTATGCTGACAGTATACAGGCGCAGTCCCAATATTCTATGCGGAAGTGTGATGGACTTGACTTCTGGTCGGTAACTTAGTGTCTGAAAATAATGCTTTCAACGCATTTTCTGACATGATCCGATATTTTTATTAGATAATTCAAGAATTAACATAATTATTAATGCCTTCATACTGTAGCTTTCAAATGCGTACATGAGCGGCGGCAGAAGAACTACGTACATTCATTATATGTACATGTAGAATCTAGTCCCATATGTGCATATTTATGTATGTTCTGATGTAACAAGACAATGGCTATAACGAGAAAAATCCTTCAGTCCCGACGGCCTCGTTATATCGTGTTTCCCCTGTAAGTGTCCACATAATGGCAGTAAGATGCACAAATGTATGAGTTCATAGAACTAAAATAAGTGGAGATGAAAACTTTATATTTGTGAGAAATGTGATATTTGATTGATTCATGTTTGTCATTCTTCATAATTGTACAATCACATTTCGATGTTGGGTTTCAGAATTGAGTATCTATCCAGGAATGCGAAAAAGTTTTGTAATGAAAGTGAGTGGCATCATAATTATGCAAATTTTGTTCAAATTCTTTTTTAGCTGACTCTGCTGCCACCTAGTGACCAAGGCTTCCACTTCAAGAACGATTCTCTGAAGTTCCGTGTTTGGCTGAACCCTGCCCATATGCAACAGCTTCATCTGCAAATCAAGCAGACTGCAGGTAAAATCATGTCCTACTGCAAGACATTAATCTACATTTGCCACTCTCCACCCAGGTGTAGTAAATGGGTACCTGGTAGGAATTTCTTCTTTGAATGCTTTCAGCGCCTTATAGGGCAGCTGGGCTAAAGCCAGGGTAATAATACTACTTCGGCGCTTAGAAACATTGTATGAAGCGCAATATAAATGTTATGTATTATTATTATTATTATCATATCAAGAATACCTTCCAAAATTGAATGTCACTGTTAATAAATTAAGCCTAGTTCAGACATTAGTGGTGAACCACCACCAAAAAAGAAATATGCTGTTACAGAGTAAAGTCATGTTACGTGTAAATGAATAACAAGTGGGGGTGACAAAAGTAGTTGGCCCGTAAGTGTACTGACCTTACTGTATATTATTAAATACATAAGTGCACTACATTTATGTCATTTCATTTGGCCTTGGTAATACTTTTAAAGCGTTTTGCTGCATCATGAGATTTTACTAAATAGAAATTATGATGAAGTACATGGGCATTAAATCTCCATGTTACATACATTGAATCAAATATCTCAGTAGACTCTTGCTCCCATTTAATTACGAACAATAGAAGAGCTGTATTATGTTTCTTCATGTGCTTTCTTTGTGATTTAATATGAAACTGTGTTTTCTCCTTACAGATGCCAAAGAACGATGGGGCCCTGAGGAACTTCAGGTCATTGAACTCTACTTTGAGAATAAAGTGAGTGAGATAAAATTGTGGCCAATTTGCAGAAATAGTGATAAAGATTTCTGAAATGAGATACGTGGGACAAAGTTTCCCTTTTTTAGATTCAAACAAAATATCGAATATAGGATTTGGTCTTGTCTCATCTCATCTGAGATCTAACATGGATTTTAGTATATGGGACTTAGCCTCTATCAACAAATTACGACATGATTTATAGCATATGGGACTTATGTCTCTTTCTTCTCTTTATCTCAGGTTGCATGTGCACCTTTCAAGCCTAAGGCTATCACCTCTTTTGCCCGTATGCTGTGTGCCATGCCAGGCGTCTTCAAGGATCTCATCAAGCTGATGCACCTGGAACTCCAACCAGACCCATCTCTCAAGTGGTCCATGCAGCTGTGTCTCACGGTCCCTCAAGGACAGACCTTTGCTCCGGCTGGTATCCCGGCCGTCGTTATCAAGACAAAGATGCTGCTCTTTGTAAGTTCTTCTGTTTTGTGCCTTTGTTGTTTGTGATTGCAAAGAAAATCAGTTTGGTTGATAGATGGAAGACAGTGTGTTTCATATTTTGTAAAACAGTTGTTTGATAGATGGATACATATATATATTCTTGTTGGAAATTTAATATATTTGAATATGTAAGGACTTCAGTTTTATTCCTTGAAAGATCTTGAAAAAATATCATTTCTGACTAAGCATCTAATACCAGATAACAACAGGAATGAAATTATATGGAACTGAGCTTCCTCATCTGAGGTTACAACACGATTAATTTAAGTGGGACTGTGTCTCCTGCATCAGATTACGACATAAAGTTAAGTTTGTGGGTCTGAGCCTTGCCCTAGTTGACAACATGATTTATGCTATGCGGGACTGAGCCTTCCGGTTCTGATTCCAGTATGATTAAGTGCATTCTGATCAGCATGTTTGTGTACTGGACCTCCCAGGAGAACAGTTGCAGACCTACCCTGTTTAAATAAATCAAATATGTGACCCGCCGCCTCAAAACCTACAATAAGTCGCACGGACCACAACGTAGCAAACAGCCCAAAATAGTAAATTTGCTTGGATCAGTCGATTTTCTGTTTTTGATAGAAATGGGTAGTTTCATTATCATTCTATCATGTCTCAAGTTTGTGAGTCGTAATTCGACTTAGAAATATGTTTTGGGGGCATTTTAAAATGACTCCTTTATTTTCACCCGTCCAGCTAATGAATGTTTGGAGAGCTTTTGTAATACTTTCATTCAATGCCAAATTACTACTTTACCTCTAAAGGTATTAAATTGATTTTTGGAGTGAGTAATGAATATGTCCTCCTGGAGCAGTGTGCCAAAATTCAGCCTAATTTGATAATCAAGCTTAATTTGATAATCCAATCACACCGGTTGCTATGGCCATTTGAATACCCAGTTTTACTTGGACGCACACAGAGTGCAAAGGTTTAGCACTCTTTTGTTCCGAACTTAAATGGCCATTTTCTCTGAATAGGAGTTATTGATTGCTGGTTACATACTGATTCTAAATGTGATATTTAAAGGTGTTATCATTGAGTAAACGAGGCAAGTGATATACCGTTGGAAAGCTGAGAATCTCTACTCTCAGAAAATGTATATATATAAAAAAATAATTTTGGCGACTTATTGTAGGTTTTGAGGCGTCGGGTCACATATATAAAAGATATAAGAGTAAACATTGATGTTGTTTGTTCACTGCAGATCCAGCTTAGCAGGCAAGACAGCGCCCCCATAGTTGGTCAGGAGGCACCCTCTGTGATAGTACCAGTGTTGTATGACATGCAAGCTAACACCACCCAACATATCTCTGCTATCAAACCCAACATGCACACCAGTCAGAATGACAGCACTGTCGCTACCATGTTGAGGAGATGGGCAGAGTTCCCAAACAATCGTAAGTATTAGCATCATCATCATCACCACCATCATCATCATCACCATCATCACCATCACCACCATCACCACCATCACCACCATCATCATCATCACCATCATACCCATCATCATCATCATCATCATCATCATCATCATCAAATTCATCAACATCATCATCTTCATTTCTTTTTTAAAATTATTTTTTACTTTCTTGGGTTGGACGTTGAATTTCCATTATGGCACTATTCTATGAGGTCTAGATCAGGGCCCTGTTTCATAAAACTTGTTCACATAACAAGTTACAATGATTGTTATAAGCTACTGAAATCATTGAATTTGATTGGTTTTGAGCGAATTTTTCATAGATCTGTAGCAGTTGTAATTGATAACAAGTTTTATGAAACAGGGCCCTGGTCTCTCGTAGGTGACTCGTCTTTTGCTCCGGTGACAATTGCTCATGGCTTTATTTGGTAAAAGATATAGATTTAGAGTGAGGGTTGTGATATTGTTTAATCTGGGTTTAAGTTAGTTTCATCAAGCATTTTGTCAGTGATTTTTACTGATAAATTTGCTCTCAGCCAATCAGATGCAAGGATTTCAGTACCTTATAACAGTTGTCGGTAAAAATCACTGACAGAACGCTTGATGAAACGTTTCCCTGGAAGCAAATGTTGCCGGACCATGTGTCGTATAACCTTCCAGGAATTTTTGGAGTCTGGAGTTGGTAGACTTAGTTCCCCATTATACCTGTCTTTGAAAGGATTACTCAGCTAACTGTAGACATAGTACAACACATTTGCTTTGAAAGAGTGGAAGAGAGAAAGAAAGAGAATGTGAAAGATAGAGTAGGGAGAGAGACGGGGAAGAGGAGGGGAAAATTCAAATATGTCTCTTTTGTCTACTCCTACTATAAACAATGTTTTTTAGGCTACATGAGAGAACATAGTGAATGGATGGAGTTTTGGAAGTACATTCATGACTAAACTTGCCCTAGGGGAGGGAATGTATCAAGTATATGTACATGTATTAGCTAAATCACATTGTTCGGCAGTGCCCTGTGACAAAGTTGCCAAAGAAGAATGCAGTTTGCTGTCGTTTCTGTAAAGCTATCAACTATTTATCCTCATATTTCCTCTTTTTTATATATTTTTTTTTCCAGCGGAGTGCACCCTGTTCCCAGCTATGAGGGATATCATGGCTAATCTCATCTTACCAATGTGAGGACAGGGAAGAAGCTCAGCTCCAAACCTGGTCCAAGAACTTCGTTATTCTATGGGGGAAAGATAATATTTGTGACAAACTGAAAAACTGATGGGCTATACCCCGGTCATTCCAACGAAAAACAACACCAGGGCCCTCTTGCATAAACAGTTACGCTGAAACGCAACTAACAAATCAAACAAAAATCACAAATACGTGATCCTGATGGTTGAAATTCAAGTTGCATTTAATATTTTAGTTGCGTTTAATCGCAGCTCTTTATGCAAGAGGGCCCAGACTGGCACTGAACCAAAATTACATTACCCTGAATAGCAAGGGTTTTGTCAATTGTCAGTCGGTTTTTAGTCTTTTCGGTGGTGTGATTACAACTGAATGTATTACATGTAATCTTGAGTTACAGTAGTGATTAAAGGAGAACTCTCATCGATCCACCAGAATTTCACTAAATGTTAGAAACGGCAGATAAATGATATTTTCTGAATAGGTTTGATATGAAAGTGATAATAGCTTAGAAAGGTGAAGAAATCAAGCTGGTGAGGTCTACCCACAGATTATGTAGTCCCACATATTCATGCATGTGCTGGTGGTTCGCAATTTACTTTCAAGAAGTCTGTAAGTTTTGCTTACATGCTACTGGTCTAAGCAGCAATATACTTCATGAAAACCAGTTCAGAATGACTATAAATATACATTGTATGTTGATAGCCAGAAGGGCATTAACTCTGTGTAAAAGTGATTAAGTAGCTTTGTGGAGGCTTGATAAAATCTGAGCTGCCTTCAGGCCTTACATGCTATCAGTGTATGTACTATGGTGTAACAATGAAGCCCATGGGGAAAAAAGCACTTCAAAATCATCATGTGCTTCACAAAAGTAAACATATGCAAGTGACCGGAAATGCCAGACTCATTTTGCCCCATTGACTCAGTGTTGAACTAAAGCATATGGCCATACGCTTTCGTAAATGGGAGTATTCAGTCACAGATATCTTAACAATAGCATTATATATATTTGAAAACCTTTCTATGCCTGGCTATTTATTTATCCTTCTGAACATCATTATACAAAACAGGTATCAAAATTCAACTATTTATTAAATCAAGCCTCCACAAAGTTACCGAATCCCTTTAAAGTATATGAGTTAATGTGCTTCTGGCTCCAAACAGACGACATGTAGTTTCTCTAAAAATGCTGCTTCTTTGGCATATCTCAAGATTACCTTCGCAAGAAATTGTCACTTTACATTTTAAAGTTTTTCAACAGTAACCGATGATCTCTAATTGGTTTTGGTACATTTTAAAGCTCTTATTTCATTCTGAATTTGAATGAATGATGATTCAATTACTAGTTACCTTGCTCATGACAATTAATTGACAACTCGTTGATGTCATGTGAGAAAAATTTGTAATATATGTTTTGTAAATAAAATGAATAAACTATTGCATTTTATATGCTTATTGTAAAATGAAATGGACAACTTTTTCCAAATGTTAGGGCTAACAACAAGCTAGTGCTACCCTGAGGTGCTCTTGAAACAGACATAAACAAATAAACCTTGTGTATTAAGGCATCCTCGCTCAAGCAAAAAAATTGGCTATGTTGATGCTCCAAAGAGAATCCCGATACACAAAAATCAAACGAGTTGGATCACATTAAATTACTTTGAGAAATAAATTTGTTGTAAAGGAAGTTTTTGAGAGTTGCAGGAAAACTTCTTTTCTGAAATAAAGTGTGATGTTGTTTAACATGTTCGATACGGCTATTAAATATTTTCCACGCTTTTTTTTTTATATCTAGAGAATCTAAGACACATAATGATTTGGATTTGTTATGCGAATATGAATAAATAAGAATTTTGTACTGGTTTCTACTGGCTGTCTTTACAGTAGGTAGTGAGAATTATCTACAAGTTTCTATTCAGTTTGTTTAGCTGATACAATACCATAAGGTGCTGTTCAAACATGACACAGTAAATGCCCCCCCCCAACAAAAAACATGCTGTGCTAAATGCAGTTGGAGGGGGGGGGGGGGAATATAGCTGTGTGCAATAATGGCTCCTAAGCGTACTCATGTAACTGTGTGTTATGAGATATGGAAGATATCGTCTGTTTGGAGCCAGAAGGGCGTTAACTCATACTTTGACACATAGTTAACGCCCTTCTGGCTGTCAATAGATGATATGTGAGGTGCACTGTCCTTATGTCATTTGATTTTACTCCAGCAGAATTTTTTTTTTGGAGGCACTCTACTATATCATGCGAGTCTGATCGGTTAGTCACGGATGGACATTTGACATGTTTTCAAAGTTTGAAGCCCTGTAGAAAATAAGTATTTAATTGCAGAGATGTAATTTGTGTTTCATTGTGAAGGGCATCACTGAAGGAGTTGAAATTTGATAAATTTGGGTTGCCATGGTCGTCTATTAAAATCATATGACAAAAAATATTCAATGTCATGGATGAACAAAATGCCTACTCTTAACCGATCAGGCTCATGTGTAAACGAGTCTAAGCTGTTGAAGGGTAATGCAGTTCTATAATTATATTAAATCAAGTCGTATTTAGTTTTAATGGAACAATAAGTCTGGCATAGAAAATGATCTCTGAACCCTGAAATGCGGCTTAAATATGGAATACGTTTTTCTGCAGCAGCCTCTTTATAATATACCCAATTTTTACGCAATGAAATCTTCATTTCTAACTGGAAATGTAGATGTACATGTAGATCATGATATAGTAATTTTTATTTTGCAAATGATGGATTAAATGATTTAAATCCAGAAGGGATAGTATTGATTGAGAAATTATTACACTGTGATGTCCAAATATGTTTCGTTCCGTTTTTGTACATTTTCTGTATTTTTATTTTTGAAGTTATTTGACTCTTATTGGGGTAATAAATATAACTTCTGAAACAGAATAGTTCAGTCTCTGGAGAGTCATTTATCAAAGTAAAATAGTAGACCTTGTCTATTTTATCTTTTACTCACAAACAGGGATGCCACTTTTCAGACAAAAGTAGGAATTCCTACTTTTTCAAGATATGTTTAGCCATAGAAAACCACTTTTTATGTACACAAGGGCCCATTCTAGATGATTTTTCCTACTTTTTTTATTAATTCTAAGTGGCATCCCTGCACAAATGAAACAGACATTTTCATCTCTGACTTTTTATTGTCAGTTCATATTTTTCTTTATCATTTTAGTTTTCACTTTGGACTGCTTGTCTTTCACCATATTTGTCATGACTTCTCTCTCACACATTGTTTTCATATTGTCTTTATCTTTCCCTATTTATTAATGTAATTCTATAAATTCTCAATCAGACAACCCTCCCCCCCCCCCTTCTTTTTCTCTTTCTATATGTCTCATTCTCTCACAATCTCTTATTCTAATTGCCCTCTACAACTGATTCATTAAGAAAAATATATTCCAAAATAAACTTGTGAGAAATATGGACAAACTGGTCATCATGCTTTTTGTCTCGCCTGCGTAAGCAAAAAGCGAGACATAAGCGCCGCTTTTCCGACGGCGGCAGTGGCGTCGGCGTCAACAATTTTGGACATGCTCTCATTTCAAAAGTATATGTTCGATTTTCATGAAACTTGCGCACAAGGGTTGTAGAGTATCACAAATAATGTTGAACAAATTTCAGGTCAAAAGTCAAGGTCAAAGGTCCATTAAGGTCAATTGAATTAAATTGTGTTCCAAAAACTTAACCTGAGGTTAAGTTTTTGAATTTTTACTTTATTTCAAAAGTATTTGTTCAAGTTCTTGAAACTTGGCATCATTCTTGGTAGGAATTGTCTGTATGTTCTCCTCTTCAAATGAATACCTCAATCTTACAGTTTCATCACATTAAAGGTCACCTACTGACAGTTTAACTCGGTTAAGATTTGGTAAAATTCAGTTTTGTCTCTCCATACAGTACATGTATGCACATGTACGTGTAGTATGTACATGTATTGTACACATGCATTTCACTTCTTCCCAAAACTTTGCTGGTAGTGGATTTCACCCTAAATTGGCAGGGATCATCCTTAGGCAAGGAAGATCTAAATCAATACAGATCATGGGGTACCTACAAATATTTTTTTTTTTTTGGGGGGGGGGGGGGGGCGGGTAAAGTCTTGGGGGCACCACCCCAAGACCACCAATAATGGCAGTAATTAGATTCATTAAGAGACTGTGACACCAAACGGACATTTTCCTCCTTCTGTACAACCTATTGCTACATGTAGAATGTAACCAAACTAGGTAGGAATGATTCTTAGGGGAAGGAGACTTAAAATGTTTCAAGTATAGTAGATGATTATCTTCAAGGGGTCTGATGGAGGGGCAGCACCCCAAAAGTGTCCCAGTGGCAAATATTTCATGTATACATATTCTGCTTTTTTAAAACACACAGCTTGATTTCAAATGAACACTGTCCAATAAATCTTAGTTGAAGGGAATTTTAATATCCAAATGGGGTACCTGGCCCACACGGAGATAGGGGACGGGGGGGGGGGGCTGGCTCAGGTCCAGGGGGAGCACCCCTTAAGTACCCCCAACCTTTGATTTTTCACCAAAATTTTGCCCCAATAATTGCGCTATTAATGCAGGCAAGATTGCCCTGTGTATTTCCCTTGTTAACTATCTCTGCTTGACGATATTAACATTTCAAATGTATATATTTATTACAACACTGTGTAATCCCATTCTTTACATCCATGGTAAAATAGAAATGACACATCGCATTACACTACAAACCATAGGCGTACGGGCCCAATTTCGCCACGAGGGCATCTCTTGCCTGAATAATAACTTTCCGTTTCTGAACTTGAGCGTGAGCGAAATGAGCGAGCTAAACTGACCTTTTCATGGCGAAAATGTAATTTTGTCATCAAAATATACCAAACAAGAAGAAATAAAAGTTACCCAAATATTGGTAATTTCCAAATAATCGTGGGTGGGCGGTCTGCAGCTCCTTTCTTGACCAGATTGGCTGTCGGTGGGGGAGGGGTTCCCTTCATACCAAGAAAACTTTCAGATTAAAAAAAAGGGAGCTAAATCTACCAGTGGCTTTCGTGCCCAACTAAGGTGTCTAGGGGTCGGGTGGAGGGTCCCCTTTATTTGATAAATCATTAAGATTTAGAATTTGGAGGGGGAACATCATATGTGGTGTGCCCCCTAAATCCACCAGTGATTTTGTCGGGGTCATGTCATCTGTTGCCCGGACCGGGGGATTCCCTTCTTTCCCAGAAAATGTGGAAATCTAATATGGTATTTTTTTGTATAATTTTATTGTCTACTGTGCCCCTAATCTACCAGTGGCTGTCGGAACGAGTTTGCTGCTGAAGGGGTGGTCCCCTGGGGTCCGCTTGCTATTCATAAGGACCGTTATTCACAGAAAACCGCTATTCATTTAACACGCGTTATGAATAGCGGTCCTTATGAATAGTTATGAATAGTGGTCCTTATGAATGGAGGTCCTTATGAATAGCGAACTAACTTGTCTATGGTTTGCTCGCTATTTAGAAGGACCGCTATTCGTACAAAACCGCTATTCATTTAGTCACACGTTATGGATAGCGATCCTTATGGAATAAGTAAGTGGTCCTTATGAATAGAGGTCCTTATGACTAGCGAGGTTATCCCGGTCCCCTTCCACAGTGAACTTGGAAATTTAAATTTAAAGAAACTCAAAACATTATTCGATCGTTCTTTTTAGCTGGCGCTAAAAAAATATAAATGAAATTAACAACTAAAGAGGGAAGGAGAAAAGAAAACAATGAGAGAGTAACCTTAGAGAGAGAGAGGCAGGGAAAGAAAGGGAGGGAGAGAAAGAAAGAAGGAGAGAAAGAAAGAGAGAGAGAGAGAGAGGGATAAAACACAACGAAAGTAATGTGACAAGAGCCTCCTTTAATCGGGAAGATAGGGGGAGAAAGGGACAGAAAGGGACAGCGGCAGAGAGGGGGACAGAGGTAGAGAAAGGGAGTGGGAGAGAGAGAGAGAGAGAGAGAGAGAAAAGAAAAAGAGAAAAGAAAAAACAGATTATAACCAGTGATGTAGAGAGAGAAAGAGAGAGAGAGAGAGAGCAGAAATAGAGGAACCATTTTGTTCATATTGGAGCTAGCCTCTCTGATTACTCTAATGAAGTCTTAAGTGGTAGACACTGAAGGAGAAAAAAGCAAGAGAAGATGGAGATGAGAAAGGGAGATAGCTCCATCTCACTGCATGAATGATACACTTCGCGGTTACACCACAGCTAACCTGACCTAGTTGGTCGACCATAATTCAACTCACAACCCCTTCATAGCCACCTCACTTATCCTCTTTCCACCAGACGGATTGAGAGTGACCGCTGTCTCAACTCTGTCTGTCGGCTGCTAGCTACCGCTGACGTGCCGGAAAGGACGAATGAAAGTGATAGCATAATGGTATAGAGGAGTTCTCGAGAAATTGGCACCTTTGTGAATTAAGAATGGCCGGGCATCCACAAAGGTATGGATACCATCTTAACGGAATTCATCGGAAGACTTTATACCCTCTCATGCTCGTCTTCATGCTCCATTTGTGCGCACCGGTATTGGGTAGCCACGGAGCCAGTCTGAGACCGGATGGAGAGCGGATGCCAGCCGGCGGGACGCGGGGAGCAGATGACACGCAGATGGAAGGGAGCAAGTCTGCTGCATCAGCACCTGTCGCTTCGGCTGGGGAGGAGACATTTGAAACGGTGGTGAAAGGTGGAATGGCCGCTAGGTCAGGGGACCAAGTCTCGATAGACAAGGGTCTCCACGTAGATGGGGATGCTGACACAGTTTCAGGACAGACTGAATATAAAATGTCTTGCTACAACGATGATCAGGGTAAGTGCACAGAAAACTTATTGTGACTTCACAATATTAAAGATGCACCAACAGTTATTTTTTGGGTGACCTCCATACCCTCTCATCATGATGTAAGGATAGGTTAGGAGAGAACAGGGGAGACAGGGGATGAGGAGTCAAGTTTGAGGAGGAGTATCTAAGAATTATCCAATCCTGAATATAACAATAACATAAATTGTCAGAGAATTTTAAGAGGACTGTACTTCTAACAAAATTTCACCCTCATGATTATGTTACCACAATTTGAAAACATGAAAAAGTGCAAGCTTTCTAAAAAGAGAACTATACGTTCTTTTAGCCGACTACTTCTCCTGAGTGCATTACTATTGTTCATCTAGATTTTAAACATACCGACCCTAAACAAGTGATAATATGAAATCAAGAGTTTTTAAATACTTTTGCCTAATTTTTAATCTATATCGAATGTATGTTCATTTCAATGTTATTCTAATCAAATATTATGGCTTTTGATGCTGATGTTGTACATTGAACAGTTTCAGCTTTCGAGTCGAGCTGTATTGCTGATGTATTTTTACAATAAACCAATTTATTTGTGGCTCAAATAAAGTTGTAAAACTATTAACCTACTTGCAGGTGATGTAGTCTATGTGGTGAAATGAAATTGAAGTTCTAACCGCTGAGAGGGATTAAAAAACGAAACCACTTTTTTTTTATTTAGAGGACATCTGGTAATGTGAGCCATGTGAAAGTCGGCTCGACAGTAACAAAAAACGAACCAAGTGTAAATGCAATATCCCATTAATCAATGAACTCCATCTGTCATGTTTTATTGCTTTGAATGACAGCCCCATATCCAGGGGAACATTTCATCAAGTGTTTTGTCAGTGAGTTTTACCGACAACTGTTATAAGCTACTGAAATGATTGGCTGAGAGCAATTTGTCGGTAAAAATCACTGACAAAGCACTTGATGAAACGCTCCCCAGAATAGAAGGCGGCACCTGTGTGAGCTTTCCATTTATAGGCCCAGACAAAATAGAAATTAAAACGTGATATATTGTCATTATGGCCCCACAGTATGTCTCAGATTGCAGGAAAGTGGTTTGCATATTTAAAACTCTTATGAATGTTAAAGAAAAGTTCCAAACTAGGAGGCCACTGCTGTTTTTCTTTAATAATAATAATAATAATAGCTACATTTATATATCCATCCCAGAGGATGCTCAAGGCGCCTACAAAGGAGTATTATTACCCTGGTTTAGCCCAGCTGGGTGGAGAGTGGCAAATGTAGATGTTTAGATGTTTATTTCCACAGTAGTCTCTTGTAGCCTCTTTTCCTCAAAAGAAACACATAAACAAGAGTAAACAAACTAACAAAACATTAGTATTGGTATTAAGACAATGGAGTACTATATCTTTCTAATGGACCCTATATATGAACTTGACTGAAAGTTTAAATTGAGATATCTAGAAAAGCATACAGTTAAAGTTGAAATTATCAGATTCAAACGAAAGAATTATATTACACATGTACTGGATTCAGAGCGTGATAAAATTATATCTCAAATAATCATACAGCTAATTAATGCTGAAATAATCATATTCAAACAAATTAATTCTATTTTACTGGATTCAAAGCATGAGATATCCAGAAATCATATACAGCTAATGCTGAAATAATAAGATTCGGACAAATAAATTCTATTACTGAGGCTAAAGTGCGAGATACTATCTAGAGCAGCGAAGGACAGCAGGTGCTAGCTACAGATGACATATGAACGGTAATGAAACCAGTATGAAAGATCTAAGCAGGTTGGATATTGGGCGGGAAATGCTGTTACTAATTTTTGTGTTCTGAGCAGAAGTCTCTTTTTTGTCTGCATCTCTTTGGTGTGGAAAAAATGGGATAAAAATTGACTTTCCTCTTTAAATTAGAAAGCGCATCAAGTTTCCACGAGGCTTAAGCAACAAGCAAAAATAGTTTACAAGAAAGTTTAGAAGACTGTAGCTATAGTGCTGTGTTTTGAATTTCTTTCACACTACTTTGTGACCTCTCATTTTGATTTTCATAAATCGGGAAAAGTTACCAAAAACTATGACTAGTATAGCAGAATAACTCTTCTTTTCATCCCCAAATAAAGATGGAAAATCCATGAGAAGGTGTTTGACAGCTTATGGAATACTTCCGCATTCATGAGTATACAGGAAAATATTACAGCATACATTTTGTTGGGATTGTTCGGATACCATCATTATGTCTTGAGTGACAATGCACAACCTCCGATCTGTAAATTTTAGATGGAGCATTTCAAAATACTTTTCTTCGATATTTTCGATCAGTGCAAATTGATACCCTCTGCAATATTAGGAGCAAGTTTGAGGAGGCATAGGCGTACGGGCATATATATTCGCGAGGGAGGCTGACGTCTTTTGCCCGAATATCAGCTTTCGAGTTCTAAATGTTTGCGAGCGAGTGAAGCAAGCGAAGCAAGCAGGACAAATATGCACCTCCCCTTGCTTACACCTTCTGCCCCCCCCCCCCCCTCCACCGATTCATATCACGTGTAGCGGCTTTTTACATTAAATTTAGGGGTTGGTTAGGGACTGATCATACAAAAGCAAAGTTATGTGGTGATAGTGGCGGGGGTTGTGGCGGGGGGGGGGGGGGGCTATGGCTTGCCCCTTGCCCCTCCCTGATCACTGAAATGCCTTGCTAAGCATCTTGAGTGTTACCCCCCTTCTCCTCTTGATGATAAACTGTCCCTATTGTATTTGGCGGGGTTAACGAGAGGACACAAATTACCCCGGGCAGGTTCAAGAGTTAACGATGCAAAAATAGTTTGATGTGGGTAAAGCGATTTGACGAATGTTGGTACTAGCTACACCAAGGAATGGCGTCTCAGATCGCTCTGTAAATACAAGGTGTTAGTGTATCTTCTCGTTCTTGGATATATAGAGACCAAGTACTGGCTGGATGAAGGTCAAAAGTGTCTGGTCCACTGTCTGATACGTGTATGTAAAAAGCTTTTATGCAGTAACTCACAAAAGTGAGTTCACCCTTTGCAAATAGGCCTACATGTATATCCATAATTCGTGTTACATCGTAAACGGCCATACTGGAAACAAAACCCTAAATGTATGTCATAGAGGGGATATCTTGTGGTTCAAATAAGCTGGGGATGCCAAGGTTGTAGGTTCGAGCCCCGCCACGGCGCTGATCCTTTGGCATGACAAAATACATTTGTCACCCTCGACCCAGGTTTATTAAGTGGGTACCTGATACGATAAAGGGATAACTAGTTGATAGGAGTTAGACCTTGAAATAATCTTACGTTGTAGCATGTTGGTCTGGAAAATAATCCCAATGTTTTCAATGTACCAAAGGACAAAGAAAGGCACGGTATGGAGGAGAAGGAGAGAAGAAGAAGAAGAAGAAGAAGAAGAAGAAGAAGAAGAAGAGGAGGAGGAGGAAGATAAGATGAAGGAGAGAAGAGAATAAAAGAAAGAGAAGGTGAGAGATAGAAGAGGAAGAGGCAAAGAGAGAGACAGAGAGAGAGAGAAAAAAAAATAATAGGAGTGTCAGTGAGAAACGACACCACATTGGTGTCAGCGGTGGGATGCATCTGACAGAGAGAGAGAGAGAGAGAGAGAGAGGGGGGGGGGGAGAAACTGGGGAAATGAAGGCAGACACAGGGACAAAGAGACAGAGCATGTATTGTAGGTAATAAATAGGTGATGGAGCAGAAACAGACAGGCCGGCAGAGAGAAAGAGAGAGAGAGATACAAGGACACAAAGACAGAGAGGAGGGGGCGAGACAAGCACCCTCTCCAAAACTTTCGATTCGACGACGTGTAGCTGATTGGGGAAGACGTGATGTCAAGGGTCAATCTCATCGGCACTCGAAACTGAGTGGGGGAGCGTGATATGGTAACGATTCATGCGTTACAAGAAAAATATGAATACTGGAGGTCAACGTCAGTATATCAAGACAAGAATAGAGGATATTAATAATTTTCAAAGAAATATGCTATAGCGTGAACTGTTTGAATTATTTGGGTAAACACAAATTGAGTGCTGTACATATAAAAAAGCAGGGCAGTAGACATTTCAATAATATATATTTTGCATGTTTCTTTGATAGCACCTTTTTACAGGACCCCTGTAGTGTGTAATTATTTAGTATTCAGTCTTGCACTTCTATAAAATGCATATAAATTAGCTTTGAATAAGTAAAGAAAAAAGAATGAGCAATGAGCGATAGGATCTATTCCTCTCAAAATACTGTTATTGTATATTGTTGTACAGGGTCATCCATCCTTCAGTGCGGAGGTATTGAGAAGAGAAAGAGAGAGAGAGAGAGAGAGAAATAGAGAGAGAGCGAGAGAGAGGGTAAGAGAGAGAGAAAGAAATAGATAAAGACAGAGAGAAAGAGAGGGGAAGAGAGAAAAAAGATGGGAGGGAAAGAGAGAGAGAGAGAAAGGAAAAGAGAGAGAGAGAGAGAGAGATTTTAAAAATGGAAATTGATGAATTAATATTGTAAATGTTATTCTCGAACAGTCGATAAAAAAGTACAATTATGATATGATCAGCAGATTACTGATGGGAATAATAACATGGCTGACTCATATCCTTCGAGTCTACTCTGCATGGTCTGAGGTTTATGAGTTTCCCAGACCAGAGGCGTACCCAGACGATGACCGGGATGGGGATGACACCCAATGCAGTAAAAATGTACTTCGGCGAATGTATTGTAAGCAAAATTGCCAACTTGAGGATCTTTTGGGGAAATGTGAAATTGGACGACTATATTTTTGTATTTAGGACGATTTTAGGTATGCCGCGCAAAATGCATTGTCGGTATAAGAGTTGGACGGATGTTGGTTGGGCACTACCCATAAGCAGAAATTAACTCGTCCAAAAAGTTCTCGAGACGCCCCTGTCCCAGTGTAATTGATTATCTCATTCGATATGATTGATGATGTTTGTCGTCGACATTTCAGTCACGATCAATTTAAACTAATCTTGTTTTAATTTCCAGTATAACCTAACAGTGCAATCGTCTGGGCTATATAGTTGGTTTTAGTTGTTCTCCATTTTATGCATTTTTATTATTGAAATATATCTAATCAGGATAACAAGAATCAGAGAAAGAGATAAAGGGCAAACTGAATTATAAGTGAAATGTGAGATGGTTGGACCGTCTCAAGTACAGTTCAAGAATAGGCATATTGTGTCATACAGCATACATGTTTAAAATATCTTTCCTTATAAATGCGTTTAAATGTATCCGCAGATTTAGCATTCTGAAGAGCATGAGGCAAATTATTCCAAATTTTACCATCAGCGTATCTAAAACTATATTCTTAAAACACTCGAGACTATGCATCGAGTTTTACGAAAAGGGTTTACAAACTATATGAAGAAAGACGATTGCTCACATTAAAGACGAACAGTATAAAAGACGTGTGTGATCTTGGAGAGACGAGATCGAAACTATGGAGGATGAAGCTCACGAGTATCATCATCTGTTGGTCGTATGGATAAAGGTATAGTAGACGCGTTGCTTAGTACATAATTCCCATCTGGGTGTCTATTGTGAACACAGAAGATGCTATATTGAACTGAATTGTAATGGTTTATTAAAAACTAGACTTGCGGCTAAGAAGCTGATAATGTTTGTTTTTACAAAGTCTGTACAAAATTAATCACATCAAAATGAAAACATCAAGAAACAAAAGTAACATAGTAAATAATATCATCGGAGCAAGGAAATACATTTGAAAGATGAAATTTGAATAACGAAGTTAAAAACACCAAAACAAACAAACAAACTTCAATAGGCAATGCCAAAATATTAAAAAGCATCTTCAGTTTCTTGTAGCATGAAGATGAGTAAAATCGTAGTAAAGAATGATGGTTTCAGAAACAATAAGTGAGTTATAAGCGTTTGTTAAACAATATGCAATATTGTGCTGTAATGTATACACACTATTTATTTCAGGCCCATTCTGTCGTTCTAATTTTGCCACTCTCAACCCAGGTGTATTAAGTGAAAGCTCCACTATGTATATAAAGTTTAAGATGAACTCTGCTTGAACTTTTGAAAAAAATTGCAACAGCTCTTTTTCCATGTCTAAGTTTATCATATATTGTAAACACACAATACTAAAGTAACGTTGCAACAAGAATTGTTGTTTTCTGCCGTCAAGGGCATTCTTTTTACCGCCTCGTAATCCCTCATTCCGGCTCAAAATTACCTGTTTCTGCCCCTGTTGTGGTAAATATCATAACTCTGAAAATAATAAAACATAATGCATTGCCCACAGTCGTGATTAAAATCCCTTTCATATCGTACAAAGAGGAAAAAATGTTGAAAATGTAGGATTTATGTTTTATGATAAATTTAGGCGTCGGGAAGTCTACCATCTGAGCAGCAACTTGCCTTTCTGTCTCGCTCAAAGCAGGCTTCACAATTTTGATCTATCATTAAGGTTCAGTTCATATGCCCCTAGCAATATACACTTTCTCAATTCTCAGTTTTTCTGATACATATTTCTAATATTTTTAAAGGGCGAGTTCAATAATCATGCGACGCTGGCAATGCACTCGGTCATTTCTATTACAGTATTTTTTTTTTGTCTTTTGAAAGGCAATTCGCATGATTCTATAATATGCCTTTAGCAAAACGCTCTCTCATTTCTGTCACATATTTTCCAAATTTCTTTGATACTGAATTTCAGGTCATATTTTTTCCTCTTATTTGTGATGTTTCTGGAACCAAAATGCAACATTTGATTCTGCATTTGAATAGTTGTTGTTATGTGTCTGAAATGAAAACCAAGTCTATGCGCTAGTGCTCTGTGTTTGGGCCTTATAATCATAAATTACAAAGTCCCTCGAATAGGACCTATAGAGCCGTAGGTCCTCTGTTGTTTGTATTAGCATAATTTTATTGGCCTTCTTAGGAGTCAGGTATATATCATGCAAATTTAAAATGACGGAAGTCGTGAAAATTATTGTCAAGTGCCTAAAGATATTTTTAGGGTGAAATACATGGGGGGGGGGGGGGATACATTATGGGAAGCCATGAAATTATGAGCTTTGACCATGCCATTGAGGTTTTATTCCATTTATTCCATTCATAAGCCACATCGCCTTGACCATTTCGGAAGAAATAAATTTTACATGTCCGAAACGAGGTGAGGGTGAAAGGCCTGCATCACCATTTTTTTCGTTCAGACCGCCAATTAAAAACCTTTCGACATGCTCGACGAAATGATTTATAGAAAGAAACTAGACATTGAGAAAAAGGGATAAAAATAAGTGTGAAGATGTCGGTCAGTTGTTATGATTGATGATGTCCTACTTCGTTCTTCTCATCTGTTGTCACGTTCTGTCCAAATAGTCAGAAAGTTCAATTTTGATTTGTATTCCTTAGTGAATTAGCAAAAGAATTATGACCATTAAAAGAAGTTTTGGACTAAATTTCAAGCCTTTTTACGAAGACAATTACAGATGAGGTATACTCGCTTATCAGTTTGATTTAGTTTTCCACATTTAGTTTCGTCATTAAAGTAGGCTTACATCGGACAAAGATGCCACCTCGACATAATATCCAAGTAGACCGACAGCCCAGGAGACCGACAGCCCAGGAGACCGACAACCTCCGAGACCGATAGTCCAAGATACTGACAGCACATGAGACCGACAGCCCAGCCTAGTCTATAGTAAACATTAAAAAAATTGTCAGAAGGCGTAGCCCCATCTCGCAGCCCGAATATGAAGTGCGGTCCCCTGAATATTTTGTAGATTAAATATTTCCGGGGGGGGGGGACTCCCCGGCCCTCCTCTCCGCCTCCTATGGATGCATGCTTTCTAAACCTTGATCTTTCGTGAGTTTAAGTCAATTTTGCTATTTTCCTTTCATGCCTTTAAAGAATGATCTCAGACTAATATTGGGGACGGGGTTAAACATGTGACTTATCATCTGTTTCAACATCGTCAAAGTTCTACAAATTCTCCCAGGACACACTAAAAACGGGACAGGTTTCGTCTTAAATTTCATCTTGCTGAAAGTCAGAATACCTCAAGAAGCTAAAACCTGTTGAAAACCTGGGGAGCGTTTCATCACGCGTTTTGTCGGGCTGATTTTTACCGACAACTGTTATAAGCTACTGAAAATCTTGCATCTGATAGGCTGAGAGCAAATTTGTCAGTAAAAATCACTGACGAGACACTTGATGAAACGCTCCTCTGAATGAGGTTGACTGCTATGTCTGCACCGATGGTTTCGCTTTGTAATTTTTTTTTTCACGTCAGGTTTGAAGCTTCGGCGTATATAAGGGCGCGGTATATAACCGATCCGACCCAATCAGGCATATGTGAGTAAATTCAGGCTTTCAGGAATTGTGACCCCCCCCCCCGATTGAAAGAACCCTGGATCCACCTCTTCTTTAATATGTCATTCAACCTTTTGGAGGTTATCCCAAATATATCGTCATAACTAATAGTCCCTCAAAAATGTAATTTGGCTGCATTGTACGTATTGACCCCGCTCATTGACAGTATGCATAAAAGGTAATTTATCTTCTAACAAATTAAATAATTAAAAAAATCTTCTCATTTGAAACATATTCTAAATGTGTTTTAAAACTTGTTAATGTTGGATGTGATTGAATTTACTTTTCAACCACCGTGTTTACCAAAAAGAGTGAAACAGAGCTTTTAATGATGATGTGAAAAAATCAGGCAAAATCGCTATGGGCAGCAAAATAAGCACGAAAACAACAGGTGCGATAATTTGTCTTTTTGAAAGAAATAGTAGATGCTTTATGTTGTGTTTTACGGACATTGAATTTGGTCGAAGTGACAGAACAAACTCAACGTAAGAGAAGTTTAAATGATACACAAAATGGTAACCATCTTCTACACTTTATATACTATAAATAATATAAATAACTATAATTAATATTCGACATTTAAACCGCAGAGGCAGACTTCATTAATATGATCAAAATATCAATACAATTTTGTGTACAACGTTTGCGAGTTTGATATTAATATGAAGTTGCAAGTATCATCAGTTCTTTCAGTTTTTCTTAGGTGAGTGAAAAAGATAATCAAAATTTGATGGCCATCAAATCTATTTTTGTTCTTGTAAATAAATCTTAAAACGTTCTGTTATTGACATACGAGATAGTGCAATGACTTTAGAAACATGTGTCGTAAGTATTGTTTTCGTTTCAATCTTACATTTCTTAAAGGAGACCTCATACAATTTCCTACTTCGTGCTGATCCTATAATTGATAATAGTCTGGACAAATCTCAGAGAACAAAACCATTCACAGAGAGGTTCCCCGCAGTGTGAACGCAATCCACTTTGGGTCACAGCGAACACATGTCATCAGAGCTAAGGATGTGTTCATACAATTTTTAATTCCTGGTTCAAGTATTCGTCTTACCCGATCAGGAAAATTGAGAATGGACTGGATTCTGTTTTGAATGAAGCTAAATTACTTTTTCTATAGAAAGAATATGATAAGGGAACCAACTATTTGTCATCTCCAGATGCTTGTCTATGATTCTCATTGAATCATTGCCCGTTGCTTTAAGTTTTTAAATTTAAACTTTATGACGAGGACATGATATTTAGCTGTTGTAGGGGGAATTTAACAAAATCTTTCATTTAAAACATTTCCTTCTGATGATCCAACAAATAATTCTATGCTGAAAGAAAATCGGTTTCGTGTCCAATTTTTTTTTCGTGTTCCGTATTTCATTCAATATTCGTACTCAGACAGATTAAAAAAATAATGCCTTGTGGACCAAAGATATTTCCTTTACGAATTCAGACTCCTTTTCCTTTTCGATTAGTAAACACAAAATTTCCCAGTTGAATCGGATGAAAGTATGGACGCGCTCTAAGCGTTAAATTATTCTGAATAATAACTCAGCGTGACATCACTGCTTGCTCATATAACGTGTTCACTTTTCTCTAATTCGCTCTCGGTCACATGATGTGTGTTCAAGTACCTGACAGTAACAAGTGGTCATCTGTTGTTTTTTTTCTTCTGTTTTTGTTGTTTCGTAAGGAATATTTTATTTGTACAACTAAATTACAATCAAATTAAATATGAATGATTATTTTCATCATTTTTTTCATTCTGACCCTGCACGCGTCATTCGTTTCCTCTTTATTTCCTGATCGATGTTGACAGGTCTTTACCAGCTGGACATCTTACGAGGTGGACCTGGTCAGACAGGTGTTGGTCAGCGGTGGTCAAGCCAAGGTAACACGGATCATGGTCATCATACCCGCCGTGTGCCACGACATGCCGGGGAAGTCGTGTATAGGTCAGTAGCACGGTGGCGTAGCCGACATGTAGGGTGTATCCAGTGTATAAATGCCCCTCCTCTTATTTACAAATATTAGTGAAATGTGTTATCATTTTAGTTGCAGCATGGTTCAAATTTCATGAAAAATGGCTTGAATTTTTCACGATTTTCTGATGAGCAGATCTCAAGACACTCTCAGAAATCAGAAAAGTGTATATGGGGACTCCAATAAGGAGTACTACACATTGAGCACTCATGATTTTCCTTCCACAATTTTGTTAGGAATTGCGAAATACGCCAGGTTATCACTTTTCACTGTGGCTTTATATCTTGTTTTGAATAATGTGTTTTGTCAAAAAGGTGTTTATATGGACGCTTGCCAAATTTAACGATATTCAAATATCATTCAAACAGAATGACCAGGGGGCATTTCATGAAAGGACTTGTCAGATATTTTATCCGACAAATTTGCTCTCAGCCAATCAGATGCAAGAATTTCAGTAGCTTATAACAGTTGTCGGATAAAATATCCGACAACTTCCTTTCATGAAACGCTCCCCCGAAAGTGCAACATGAAGGAAATCTTTTATGAGTAAAATCTTTAGTTGGATTTACCATGCTCCACGGATCTACATGTCATGATCCGGGGAGCGTTTCATCAAGCTTTTTGTCAGTGATTTTTACCGACAAATTTGCTCTCAGCCAATCAGATGCAAGGATTTCAGTAGCTTATAACAGTTGTCGGTAAAACTCACTGACAAAACACTTGATGAAACGCTCCCCCGGGGGACTATTGCTCCATGGTGATCTCCCTACAAGTCTTACCGACTTCCTACTGTCAATCCAGGGCCCCGTTTCATAAAACTTTTTATCTAAACAAGTAACAATAATTGTTGTAAGCTACTGAAATCCTTGCATCTGATTGGCTGAGAGCGAATATATCATAGAAATGAGGCAGTTGTTATTGATAACAAGTTTTATGAAACGGGGCCCAGGACACGGCACCATACATAACCCAGCCATAACGAAAGCCCGGAGCAAATAACGCTGGATGAAATGTCTGATTTTATACTTCAGGGCCCTGTTTCATAAAACTTGTCATCAATGACAAGTTGCAATAACTGTTATAAGCTACGGAAATCCTTGCATCTGATTGGCAGAGAGCAAATTTGTCAGTAAAAATCACCGACAAGACACTAGATGAAACACCCCCAGATATTTTGGTGTGCTTGTCTGGTCGACCAAATTGTTAGTTTTCTTTGATATTTCCATTCCAGAACGAAGAAAGTCCAATGGTTGATGGCTGATCGAGTTCATCGTCGTGAGCGGAGAGCTGTAACCAAACATGATTTCCTCATCTGGCCTAATGCTACCATACCATACACTATAGATGAGGATTTCCACAGTAAGTACTTAAACTTCAAATGACGTAAAATTTTACATATGACACAATGGTTTGCATTATTATTCAGAACAATGGTATAGCGTGGGTCCTGCCATGATGCAAGGGGGGGGGGGGGGGGGGGAGGGGAGGAGGGAGAGGTCATACTTAGACAGTAAGGTTGAGGGAAGGAGCGGAAAAGGGTTTTTTCATCTTTTTACGTTGCTTTCCCCGCTTTTCCCTTTCTCACCCCCTTTCTTCGCCATTAAAAAAACCCCGCTAAAACAAACAAAATAAAATAAAGAAAGTCTCCCAAATTATCATATTAAAAAATGCACTAGGAGGTTTTTATTATCTCTCGCTCTTTCCTTTTATTTTCTTTGTTTAATGTTTGTATGGTTCTGTATCCTTTCTAAAAGATATTTAATACGAATGCAAATAGAATCGAATTGAATATAGTACTTGAAAATAATATCATAAAAATGTTCAATACCATGTTTTGTAATAAGTTAGCACCACTGTAATATCATATCAACGGTTTAGAAAATAATTTAACACAGTTTCTGGTCATGATAATGTATGAAATTTACTACAGAAATCTTTGTAGAATAAATGCATATATTATTCAAATTTGTTTTAAATAATATATTCTCCTGATGTCTGTACTCCTGTTTATTTTTGATCGTAGATGAAACCAAAGACCTACTCATGAAAAGCATGCGACACTGGATGGAACATACATGTCTGCAGTTCATACCAAGAACCAACCATACAGACTATGTTCGTTTTCTTCTAGGTCGGGGGTATGTGCACGGATGGTATTACTTAACTTCGGAGAGAATGGGAGGGGGTATATTACGCAAAGTCAAATCAACATTTTAATTGAAAAGCAGGATGAAAAAGTGAGAAAAACAAACACCCACTAAGATATTTTTATATGCAGTTGAAGTACGAAATGTGTCAAATTCTCGAAAGTAATTCTGTTACCGAGTTCTTTTATCTTAAAACCTTCCACCAGGAAGAACTAGTAATTGAGTGTCTTCCATGTGGGATACCCCAATCACACCGACGAGGTCGACACCGGACCGACAATACACCGAGCTAAAGAATAGATTACCCCACATGATCAAGATTCTGTAGATTAGCAGTCGATTTAAAGTCGGTTTTGCGGTGCGACTGGGGTGTGGTCATTGAGAACACTATTTACACAAATCAGAGTCCACAACCAGAAAGCTACGTAATTATGTTACCGTTATGTTGTTGTTTTTTAATTGCACATTTCTAGAACAACGTCTTGAATGTGTCCCTTCTTCCAGGTGCTGTTCAAGCGTTGGTCACCAAGGTGGACCGCAGAACGTCTCCTTGGGTTTTGGATGCATGACCTTTGGCACCATGGTTCATGAGATAGGTCACGTGATTGGTTTCTGGCACGAGCAGAGCCGACCTGATCGCGATGATCATGTGACAGTGATAAAAGACAACATCTTTGAGTCAGAACGTCACAACTTCTACAAATACGATGAGAAGACAGTAGGTAGATTGACCCTATACCTCTATTCTCTTAATAGTCCAAGGCCTATTCATTCTAAAAAAAATGTACACTTTGTTTAATCATGCCTGTTGCGCAATGGGTGTCATGTTGCTGACGTAGGAATCCGTCAGCGATAGGTGCGCTCTTTGACGCATCATGTGAGAGTGAAATCGAACAGAAAAGTAAATGCAAATTGAACACTGGAAACAATGCGTTTAATTACCAGGGAATGGGCTCGTTGCGCTTTGTAACTTAAGAAAAGGCGCTATATAAATGAATAATGTTATGTTATGTTATGTTGCCTTCACAAGGTTGATTAGCACAGGTAATAACGCATTCGAAATGCCGCCTCATGTGCAAAGGGCATTGGTAAACAAATGGCCTGTTGCACAAGTGGCATCATCTCGATTGCGTCATTAGCTATGCTAATCAAGGGTCTGAAGGCGATTAGTGCATGCGTCAGCCCAGTAACTGAACGCAATTTGTTCCATCATTTCATTATCCATTCTCTCTTTGTACCATAATGATGCCACTCTCATGATGACACGTCAAAGACTGCGCCAATCGCTGACGCGGTCTTACGTCAGGAGTTGATGCATTAAAATTCTGCTCTCGTTGCATCAGTTGCAACTTTGCACATTAATGGTACTTCGTCCCTTTTGCCGCCCTTAATTTTGAAGTTGTGTGAGTATTCGATGTATTACAAAAGAAAAACTTGTGCGGATGTAAAAACATCGGATTATAATTTGCTTTGTAATAACAACAATTTGGTAACACTTTATTTTTTCAACTAAAAAAAAAAGCATAATTTTAAAAACTATTTTTGACCCTTAGTAGTACATGTACCTGCGTTGATTTCTGAATAGCTCCCCTTGCGACAAAAGCAATATTTTCATTTCTTACAAAGGGGTTATAGAACTTAATAAGACCTTGAAATTTCATAGGCAGTATCTATACAGGATGTCTGCTAAACCTGTGCAAAGTTTCGCGGAATTTTGTGTAAATCTGCAAAAGGGATGAAGTGCCTTTAAGTTCTCATTGTGTACAATGACCAGTCTGAAGATTTTTTTAAAGGGGATATATCCATTTCATTCTTTCTTCAAAACCAGATTAACTCCTTCGACCAGCCTTATGACTATGACTCTGTAATGCACTACGGTCCTCGGTCTTTCAGTCTCAGTAAAGAGGACACCCTTATACCCAAAGAGGACCGTAATATCGGTCAACGGCGTGGTCTTAGCGTTGGCGATATTCTTCAGACTAGATTAGTCTATAGATGTCATAGCAAGCAAGGTAATTGTTTATTATGGTGCTGATATTATTCTATTCTACCATAGTCATATTTTTTTTTCTCACTACGTATAGAATTATATTGTAAGGTTGTATAAACTCGAATAAGAAATAAACGACATGCGTTAAACTGCGCAGCATTAATATCCCAATGTATTTTACTTCTTAACTATATTATCATATCTGTTTAAATTTGAGAATAAAAATTCTTCGTACATGCATATTAAACGACAATTGAAAATGTATTTCTTGAATTATTTGTATTATAACACGGCCGTTATTTCGCGAAGCCGCACGAGAGGGTTTTATGTTTTCCTTTATTTCCATAATACTCCCTGACGGTTTATTTTTCGATGTATTTTCTCAGTATGCGGAGGGACGTTATACGACGGGAAGGGGTTCGTGTCATCCCCCAGCTACCCTCAGGCTGTAGCTCCTAATGTCACCTGTGATTGGTCAATCGCTGCTCCCCAAGGCGCCGCCCTCAAGTTAGAATTTCTCGACATGGACCTGCCATGTAAGTTGCGTATACGCAGTTTGAAAAAAAAAAGGATTCAAACGCGTAATATGTTTTGAATAAAAGCTGTAATTATGCAAAGATTGTATGTAAGTACCAGGAAAAAATTACATTCAGTTATCATGCATACTAAATAATCTTAGAGTTTCTACGTTTATTTGTTAATTTTCTATGTGTACAATTATGTAAACAACTGTGAAAGCAGAGCATGAATGATAATCTTGTATGTTGTAATTAAAGGCCGAACTTGGTTAAACAATCTCAATTATTGGGAGTTACAGCAAATATTTGTTTTCTCTATATACAACTTTCCTGTAAAGAACAATAACATGCTTTCATTTTGCCTGAGAATATGGGATACCTACTACTATCGTCTACAAATATAATTGATCGCTTGATTGATCGATTGATTTTATTCGTCAAGTATAATAGAATATTAAACATTGCATGGAAAATATATATCTTGAACGGGATGATTCATGAAAGCTCACAATAAGCTTATTTCCAATGGGTCCTAAGAATCGGTAATGATGGAAGAGGTGTTAGAAATTTTATATCACTTTGTTTGTCGGGAACTGAATCCCGGCACCTCTAATTTGTTTGGTGAGTGATGTTCATAGATACTGTACTTGTAACGAAACTTAAAGGAGAATGACGCTCAAAAATAAAGACGATAGTGTTCAAAGGTGTTATTTATTCCTACTTGTTAGACTATATGGCTTCGCGTCAAAATATACGAGATCGATACGAATCAAATTTTTCTGAGCAAAATTTACCATCTGCTAGCAATATGTATCGTCTGCTAGCAGCACATGGGGGCTGCCATTTTGTTTATGTGTACAAGAAGATTTTCTTAATCCAAATGCTAAATTGCCTTTTTCAAAATTAAAAACCCATTTGAGATTAAAAATATAGAATAGATATGTCAATTTATTTTTAAACTGAAGATTTCCTTATATATTTCTGTTGGAAATCGATATTCGCTTAATAGAAATCTATTTTCTCGATACTGGACGTATGGGACGGAGCAAATTAATTCAAATTTTATGGATGCTTCTTCCCTGAGCATCTATAGCGGCAAACTATGCATTCACCTGCACCTGCTTTCGGATAATGGACTTGAAAAGTCAGAATGCATGCTGCATATATTATGTTCTGCTCTGTTTGGCAAACCCAAGAAAATAGATTTTTGTTAAGCAAAACCAGACAATTTAAAAGTATCATTATAAAGATTTAATTTTTATAATACATGTAAACACCCACTTTATATTTTCCGTCACATATGGGATTTTAGGTAATGAAGAAAATCAATTTAGGATTTGGATTCAAAATATCTTCCTGACTGGAACATTTCTCAATGGTTCATGTACAACTCCAAATCAGCAAGAAAATGGCAGCCGCCATGTAAATGAGTAGGAGACGATACCGGGTGTTGGAATATCTTTATTTATACCCTTTTCTGATATCTTATTAGAAAATGATTTAGGCCAATAAGTAGGAATATATTACACCTTCCAATACAAGTAAATTTGTAATCAGGGCTTAATTCTCTTTTAAAGTAGAACACTAATGATTTTAAATATTGGCTTAATACTTATTATTGCATAGATGGCATAAATTAAACAAGGTTATCCAAATTTAAAGCTTGGAAACATTTGAATTAATGATTATTATCAATTATAAAACGGTAAAATACAGCCCCCGATATAGCAGCTGAAAAGCTCCTTGAACGCTGCTGAGATGTGTGACGACACAAGAGGGGCGAGTCCTGTCTAAGCAGACGATGTCCCATAACATTATACACATTTTTCAGTGCCTGTTTTGTCATCTCCTCTTCACTTATTTCTCTTACTTGACTAGCGTCAGTCTTAATGTTAGTCTGTTGCCTCACTCTTAACTTCGTGTATGGTATTATTTTGATGAAAAATGCAGCGTTAAAAAAATAAAGGAATCAGTCACTTGTAAACAAAATAAGACGCCATTGTATTTTCAGCTGCTTGCACCGCGGCATGTTCGGCGTTTCAAGAGGGAACGAATACCATCCAGCTATTATTCGCAGGGCTTTTCAATTTGAAAATGGGGTTTATTTCATTGATCATTGACCCTTCTCCTGTGTATTTACAATCAAACGGTTTTAGTTATCAGAATCAGTTCACTTTCCCTTTTAGAATGGCGTGAAATAAGGTCATGTTTAAATGTACCAAACTCTTTATAATTTGATAAATAATTGCATTGCAATTACGTTCATTCATTATAGGACGTCGTCTGCTTAAGCAGGATCGATCCCTCGTATGACGACATCAAAACATCGCTATATTTCTGGCGAATCCTCGGATATTCCACATGCTGAGAAGAGCTTTTATTTATGTTGTTTTTATAATCATCATATACGCAGTTGACATAAAACTTATACGATTGCCATTTGTAAGCTTCCCAATTTCTAGTGATACATTAATTGCCATATTTGTGATTTTCTTGAGTGTTCTACTTTAACGAAATAATGATAATGATAATAATAATGGTGTCTTCTTGTATAGGGGGCTCATGTCCGTTACGCCGTGACGCTCCTGGCGCTCCAACATTATACCCCGGTCGTAGCCAAGCGGCCGAATTGTGTATCGCATCGGGTACCCATTTACACATTGGTGGAGAGTGGCAAATGTGGATTAAAGTGATTTGGTAACTTTGTAGAGGCTTGATAAAATCTGAGCTGCCTGGTCTTACATGCTATCAGTGTATGTAATGTATACATATGCAAGTGACCGGAAATACCAGACTCATTTCCCCCATAGACTCAGTGTTAGACTAAAGCGTATGGCCATACGTTTTCGTAAATGGGAGTATTCAGTCATAGATATCTTTAAAAATAGCATTATATATTTGAAAACCTTTATATGCCTGGCTATTCATTTATCCTTCTGAACATTATTATACAAGACAGATATCAAACTTCAACAATTTAATAAATCAAGCCTCCACAAAGTTACCGAATCCCTTTAATGTCTTGCCAAAGGACGTTAGTGCCGGGCTAGGATTCGAACCCTCAACCTTTTGTTTGAGAGTCAATTGAATGAACCACTGCACCACGACACCTCCACAAACATATCCGTTACACATTCTAAAGGGCGAATAAAGTGGGAATAGAATAATGATTATTCTCATTTCTCTCCACATAGCCTCCGATGATGGAAAATGTGACGATTCTTACGTCGAAGTGCGGAAAGGCCAAGGCGAGCTTTCGCCGCTGATTGGACAGTTTTGTGGTGACGTCAAACCTAGTGCTATTCTCACCGATGAGGGCCTACTATGGGTGAGGTTTAAATCTGGACGTAAGAGACATCGTAGTGCTTCAGGCTTCGCTGCTAGATATCAATCGGTGTGTAAGTAATGTTTGTACTGTCAGTAACTTTTAAATAATAGCTAGGTTCACATGAAAGGAAGTAAATTTTAAGTTAGGTTCTTGATTTAAACTTTGAGGTTATCTTGAAGTTAAGGAACGTGATTTCATGTATAATTTCAATACAAAATGTTTTTTCAGCCAAAATTTAGAAATCTGTGAATATTTTTAGAAATTTTAAATACAATAAAATACATAAGAAATCAGTTTTGATACCGAATTTTTTTCAAGTACATTTGCTAAGAATAGTGGAAAGAATGTCTAGACCAAAAATTAGCATATTTTGAGCTTTATTTAATGATTTAGAGCAAAATTTTGATTTCATGCATAAATTTGCATAATTAATTAATGTGAAAATTTTTCGGAGCATTTAACTACAGTATACAGTTTTGTAGATTACGTTGTGGACGACGTGCGTGCCGATTTTCGGCGCGATCGCGCGGTCGACGGTCGAGATATCAGGGGGTGGATTCCCCCCCCCCCCCCCGGCTGTGGCATAACCAAAATATCCCGGCCCTTTTAGGGTTAAACCATAGGCGATTTTATAGAGTCCACGATAACTAGGAGCAGCGGGAGGGTCCTCACTCGATTTTTGTTGGGCCACGCGCTTTTAGCAGTCGATGTTTCGCAAATGGCGCCGTCTTTGACAGTCATAATGAGAGTGACATCGTATGGTACAAAGAGAATGGAAAAATGAATTGATGGAACTTCGAGGTTTCGCCATCGTAAAGTTACGATGAGAGTGCCGTGCGAACGTAGCTGATATTTTTCAAATAATAAAAGAAAATTAACCCTGATATACAGTTAGCATGAGGGACAGTAAGAAAAATATTGAAAACCTATAAGGTAGAAAGTTCTAGTGCATTAATTCATTTCTCACCCAACCCTACCCCATGCAGTAAGGGTTGTTTGAAACATCATTGGAAATAATGTACTAAGAACTTATTTTTATTACCATTCCCTTATTATTATTTCATCGTTCTCAAGCATTATTCTAAACAAAGGGTTTTTTCCCCTTTCATCCAGCTTTCAAAAGGTACTTGACGGCGACTCGAGGCATCATAAAGAGCATGAACTACCCGTTATCATTCCCACCAGATACAGATAGCATGTGGCAGATAAAAGTGAAATATGGCTTCATCGTTCAACTCCGTCTTAACGAACTTTTGATACCTCTCATCAAAACTACCGGTTGCCACGGTGATTATTTGAAGCTAATCGACGGGGCAGACAGAGGATCGAAACTCATCACCAAGCTCTGTAGGTCTCAGAAACGAGTGGGCGTGGTTACATCAGGCCCCACCCTCAGGATCGAACTGCATTCGGTTAAAAGAGAGAAATCTGTGTATGGAGCAATGACAAGGTTCCTGGCCAAGTACCTGTCAAGAGGCAAGATAATGATCCCTGATATATTTTTCTGTCTAATTTTATTTATTTATTTATTTATTTATTATGGTATATGATGATTGACCAGCAGCACAGGAGCTGAAGGGGTCAATTTACAATCAGATATATATGTGCATATATACAATAGAATCGCATCAAATATATGAAAAGGTACATAATTGGAAGCAAAACAAAATACTAAGATTTACGCTACACAAATAATAAGATAACAAGTGTGAAAAGTGAGAGAAAGAAAGAAAAAGTAAAGAATAGGAAAGAAAAGGGAAGAGAAAGAAGGAAGGAGATAGATAGAAAGGAGAAGATTTGGGAGCAATACATAAATATAACCAAGTTAGAAAGCCATAACCATGTAAAATGAGTCATTACATCTGGGTATGGAATCTGAGAAGTGAAAATGTTTGGGATGCAAAACGTGGGGGGGGGGGGGAGTTTATTTCAAGATTCTGGCAAGGTGAGGGATGGTGGATTTTCGGTATCGCTCTGTATTGCATTTAATTGTAGGGAAGCCAGTCATGTTACGAAGCTGTGTTAAATTTGAATTACATCTAGGGACGGGAAGAAGGTGTTTGTGGTGATCAGAGTTTTTGATTTTTTGTCCAAAGCTTAGCAAAAGGGAATCTCTTCTATCAGATAGAGTAGTGAGTTTAGTTATGGCAAGGGCATTGGCATAAGTCACGTTATAGCCTACAATTATTTTGAGGGCCCGCTTTTGAACAAATTCCAATTTATTATTCTCATTTAGGGTAATTGAGGTGTGCCAAACAGGGGAACAATATTCGAGTATGGGTCTTATGTACGTAGTGTAGACAGTTACCATATCCACCAGGCTTGCCTTAGATTTCCTAAGGATACATAGTGTGTACAATCTTCTGGATGCTTTTGACACAATATCTGAGATATGTAAGTTCCATTTTAGATCATCCTGAATTGTGATTCCGAGTAGTTTGAGATTTTGAACGACATTGAGTTGAGTTGAGTTAAGCTGGAAGTCAGTCCTGGGGTTTAAGTTCCTTAAAAATGATATGGTCATGAGGTTACATTTGGATGGTTTGGGGAGCACGTCATTATCATTACACCATACTGAAAGACGATCTAATACAGATTGCAATGTAGGTTCAGCATTACGCTTCACAATTTCTCCAAGTGTTAAATTATCAACGTATTTCCATCGACTCTCGCAATCATTCACAGCATCATTAACAAGAATCAGAAACAAAACCGGACCCAACTTGGTACCCTGTGGTACTCCACAGGATACCTCTAGTAGGGGAGAGTAGTAATTACAGACTTTGGTGCTCTGAGTGCGTGCAGTTAGGAAGCTGCAAATAATTGGGATGATCGATCTGCGTACACCTAACAGGATGAGTTTCTTGACTACAACTGAATGATTTACCCTATCAAACGCCTTAGTAAAGTCAATGGTAGTAAGATAGGCATAATGGCCAGGCCAGTTATTTTAGGACATGAAATCAGTGAAATAAAATGATTTTAAAAATGGATCGATATGGTTATTGGCAGCTTTTAGTAGATCTGGCTCTTAGCGGCTCTTTGCGTCTTTTAGTAAATCGATTCCTGTGTGTTTTTGGTATCCTCTTGGTTGGTGGTGGCTGCTGTTGGCGGCTTTTAGTAGGAACCCTTTAAAATGATACCGCATTTTTAAAGAGAGATATAATCGATCATACTTGAGGGGTTTAGTTTCTCTGTTTGTTCCATTATCGGCGTTGGTCTTGTCGGTGTGACTGAGGTATTATAGTGTTATGCCTCCCTTCGCCTTTATATTATATGATTATGATATTGTCCATTTATATAGCGCAGCTACTATAAAACTATACTCTACTGCGCTTTACAAAGAATCATATTATACCCAGGCTTTAGCCGAGCTGCCATGATAAGGCGCTAAAGCATTCAAGGAATTTTCTTACTACTGGGTGCCCATTTACTTCACCTGGGTGGAGAGTGGCAAATGTAGATTAATGTCTTGACAAAGGACGTTAGTGCCACGGCGGGATTAGTTTTATGTTAAACAAGTAGATCAAATCTTGAATGGAAGTTGGCCTCGGCGCTCTAAACGAAATCGGTAAGTTTGGTCTGCCCCTATACTTCCTCTCCCTTTCCTCTCTCTCTCTCTCTCTCTCTCTCTCTCTCTCTCTTTCTTTCTTTCTTTCACTTGCTTTAATTTTTTTATAAATCCTCTTATCCTCCTGTGTGGCTTATATTCACACTCTGTCTGACTGTGTGTCTCTTGTTCACCACTGCCTCTTTCTTTCCGTCTCTATGTTTTTCTCTTATATATGTCTTGACAAAAATTCATGAGATGTTTTGAAGATTGTATAGCAAGTAATGGTAAAGGCTAGTCGCGCCCCCCGGGGTCGTGACAAGATATGGCAAACTTTCGCTCAGCCACGCCCATGGTTGAGTTCTGGGAAAGGTGAAAAGTAATTTTTGAGCTTTCTCATTCCTTTTATATCAGTTTGGAAGATTATCATAGTAGAAATGTCCCCTGAAAAGGATTGCTCTTCAAATGCCCTCATATGATGAGAAAAAGCTGAAATGTTTGGGCCGAACATTCATGCCGCAGGTGTGTGCAGTCCCATATACCCATTTATGTGTGCAGTGCGTGTGCTGTTTAGCGAGATTGGATCAGTTTTCTTATCATTTTGATGATTCCAAAACCTCACAGTATACACCAATTCTTATCTGTAGACGCGATCAACCTTTCCTAATTACTTTAAGACAGTGTCTTTCACAATGAGATATTGCATGACCAAATTTAAGAACTCAACCATCATGAAATTTTCTTGCTTCTAATCCGTATCTTTTCGTTTTTACTTTCTACATAGATTTGAATGAATGCCGCATTAATAACGGCGGATGTCAGCAGGCGTGTTTGAATCTGATTGGTAACTACGTGTGTGGTTGCCGATATGGTTACAACATCTCAGTCGACTATCATAAATGTACAGGTAAAAATAACATCAATGAAAATTTCATCTATTTTGAAATGATTGGTGTGTATTTAATTATAACATAATTATGCTATGAATTGCTGAATCGTTTGATATTATGTGAGACATGCTTATACCCAAGAAAAACAGTTTGCTTTACATTTTTGTAAAAATCTTAATCTATAAACACTGAGATGCAATTGGTCTTTAGCACAATGAATTATTTCCAGTTCGATCTTGGACATATCGGGAAGTGTGGCCAAAATGATATTGATTAAATATAGATGATGAGGTGTTAGATGAGATTTTGTACATTTCTGCTAAGCCCAGGAGCGTAGATACAGGGGAGGCACGTTCCCTTCCACATCGTGTGGCGAAAAGAGAAATTCAATAATTAACGATATATTCTGAACAATTTGCAAACCTTCCCTTAAATATTTGATGCTTGGAAACATGACAGAATATTCAACAGTTATGTTTTTCATTGTTTCATGATATTTGTTGAAAGTACATAATATATTTTCCGTCGCATTGGTTTTTAAAATAACAGTCAACATTAAATTGTTACCTTGTCGATATTTTTAAAAGTGATGATGAATTCACTTATGTTAACACATACGGTTTTCTAGACTACCTACAGACTTAAAATAAATCAATAAATTTTTCGTTTTGTTAGATGGTACTAGAAATAAAATGCTTACAACTAATTAATTTTGATATTCTGTAGATATTGACGAGTGTGCCCATGGAAACGGAGGATGTTCTCATCAATGCGTTAACACTGAAGGAAGTTATCGATGCGAATGTCCGATTGGTTTCCAGATATCATCATACAATCACACACACTGTGAAGGTGGGTCCATGGTACTCATGTGCCGGCGACAATTGTCCCTTTCATTAATTTTCCACACTAACTGAATTTCTAACTTTAACCCTGGAAGAAACTCTATACCTAACACTAATCCTAAAACTAAACCTGAACTTACGTTATTGCAATTCTAACCGTATATCTTTTACGAAATAAAGATAAGAGCCCAAGAGTAAAATGTCGCATGTACTCGGAGCAGTATAAGAATACAGATGGCCACAATGCAGTTCTGTTTCCAACGGACGTAAAATCTTTCGTAACGACAACCTGTATCATTTCGCACTCCTGCCTATAGTATAAAGACCGCCTTATTTGGTTGTTCTTGTTGTTTCTAACCAGTATGAAAAGGAACATGAATATAAAGACTATTTTTTGTTTCGCCTGAGTGACCTTTCTGTACAGGTTTGACTCTAATCAGAAAATTAACTGATTGGATGAAGATCGACGGATGAATCCCGATCAGTATCCTCACTGTCCTTTGACGGGTGAAGTGTAGCATGAACTGTCGCAACTGCGACGCGCAACGCCTCTCTCAAACTGTCACTGAAGCCCACATCCTCGAGCTGCACCACCCGTCGAAAGTCTTCCTGTCCGACAGCTTGAATCCAAGACAGGAGATTCTTGACATCGCAGTATGTCACGGTAGAAGTATCGAAGAAGTCGCTCAGGCCATGTCCTAACGTTACACTGAAGGCTTGCAGCTCTGCTAACATTCCTTCGCTCATGGACAACCGTCGAAGGATGGCTCGACGTGAGCGACGCTTCATGTCGATCAGAGAACCATGAGCAATATCCCAGTCGGTGTCACTGGGTCCGCTCTCTTTTGTGGATTCTGTCGAGGAACAGCTGTCAGGGACGTATCGCGACCGGGTTTTCCTGCTCATCCGCCGGTCCACGAGTCTGTCAAAGACCTGGAAGAATTGCCATGTGTAGGTGGACAATGCCTCTCTTTTAGCAAGAGATGATGTGACCCCAGCTCCATCTGGTTCTGCTCTCCCATGCGTATCTGTTGAGGTTTGGATGATGTCACTTGACGCATTGTCATTCCTAGATGTGGCATTTGGCGTTGATGTACAGCTCTGTAAGACAGCGCTCTCGTGTAGCACCTTACTTACAAAGCCTGAATCACTGTCCTTACGATGATACGTTGCTTCTCCATCAACCGAACACAAAGAGGCTGAAACATCAACATCATCATCATCATCAAGATACCTCGTGCGATCCATTACCTCATTGTGTGCTACTTCTCGATGAAAAGATTCATGAATCTCACTCTGCTCAGCTCCGTCCCAAACTAATTTTTGCCCTTGGTTGCCTTCAATAGTAGTGTCTTCGAACCCATCGGAGAGTTTCCTGTTGCTTTCTGAGATGATTTCTGACTCAAAATCTTGGTGAGATTCAATGTTTGGTTCTTCAAGTATTGTCTTGTTTCGGTTATAATTGTTGGATAGATAACCATTCGTTTCAGTAAAACTGTCCGATTGATGTACTTCTTCCGCTATAGGTTTATCGGATGATAAATTATGCATAGCGAGATCGGACGGGAGAGTATACGACTCTCCAGTTTCCTCCATGGCTATTGCAGAATTGGATAGAAGCTCTTCGTCAAAGCACTGCAGTCTATTCATTTTACCATCATCCGGATAACCTCTAGAGAGATATGAATCCATTTTGTGATAATCAGAGTTTGTCAAAGAATATGATTTTTTACGAGTGACTCTTTGATGTTGTCGAACAGAGAGACTTGCATGAACAGACCGACTTTCATCTTGGTCAGTGAACGCCGATGTTGCGCGATTGTCCACATATTGACGCTTCAGTCCGGAGACAGTATCGCTCAAGGAAGCAAACTCACCGTGCAAGGAAGTCAGCCGTCTTTCGACTCGACAGCACTGGTCAACGTGGTCTTGGAGATTCGATGTCAGTTCCGTAGTTCGTAGTCGTACCTGGGAGAGGTCGGATTGCATGGTATCCAACCGATGCTCAAGGTTTCTGTAGTTATGATGTAACTCTTGCCAGTCTTTTAGGAGCACCATCCTCTCATAGCGTGGAAGGTTTTCATAATCCATCTTCTCAGAAAGATCGATGAATGATGATTTGAAATTCAAAGACATATCTTAACCCTCAGAAATAGTATTTGTGGTAAGTTCTTACCAAAAATCTCGGTGACAACAATGTTTGTTTCTTCAATAATGTTATGTCCTGTTGCTTTCTGACATGAATTCTGATTCGAAATCTAGGAGAGATCCAATGGTTGGTTCTTCAACTATTGCTATGTCCTGATGTAGATTGTACACGTCATTTTTGTGACCAGTCCTTACATGATATAGCTGTCCGACTGATGTAATACCCTCATTACAGGTTCCTCGGCCGATGAACTATATCTTGAGAACGGCTTGCACTTGTAAGTATTAATGAATGATGAAACTTTTCAGACCTGGTCAGCTCCGAGAGAACATGAAATGTCAGCTTTAACAAATCTTTATTAGAACTTCAAAATCTATATAAAAAAACCCGAAATGAATCCCTAGTATCAATTCAGGCTTGTACTCATGAAACCATATACTATAATGAAATATACCGACCAGGATCGTCTGTATTCATATTGGCAAGCGGGCTGGCGTATTTTATACGTGCGTGAGACCACCTTCCTCTATATTCAAAGAAACACCTGCTGCTTTGCCAAGCCGGGTGCGTTGTCATGACAACCATACTGATTTTCGGTTGAGATGGTGTTCCTTGTCAATAGCCCTTTCAAGTATCTTATATACGTAATTCCAGTATTGAAGTGATACAATAATGCTAAATTAATTATAAATTTGGCAAATATATGCTAATTCGTTTCATTAATAAATACATCATCGAATTATTAGGATGATATCTTAGTGATGTAGAGAATTGAAAGCATCTGAGGAGATATGTAGTGGATTGCTAAAAAATGAACCTATGTTTATGCTAATTCGTTTCATTAATAAATATATATACATAATGATAATTGTATGAAATCTTGAAACCGTGAGTTGTGATGAGGGTTAATGAAAAAGATGTTGTTTAAAATTTAATCATCGAATAATTATGATGGATATCTTAGTGATGTAGAGAATTGAAAGCATCTGAGGAGATATGTAATGGATTGCTAAGAAAATGAACCTCACATGTTTAATAAACATGAACCATCTTTAAAGAATTAAAAATAAACATAAACGAGGGCCTAAATTAAATTTTTGTGCTCTAATTTCTTATGATTTCGATTAAAGTCGACTCGCAAGTAATAACAGGTTCTTTTTCCCCAGAAACCATGAGATAAAGACTTCATGTGCATGTATTACCATAATCATTGTCGCCCAGTGATTACAATGATACTGATGATTTCAATTTACCGTTTATATCATTATTTCAGTGGTTTAGTAGTATAAAGGAATCATGACTGAATCGCACTTATAAAGAGCAATAAGGCCTATAACAAACATAAGGAAATGCTTGTGTTTTCGCACACATGTAACACGTTTGTTGCTGTTGTTGTTGTTTTTGTTTCAGATGTGAATGAATGTGACTCGCCCCATCTCGATGTCTGTGAGCATCACTGTCACAATACGTATGGAGCTTTCGCGTGTTCCTGTGATCCTGCTTTTATCCTAGGAATCGATGGCGTGAGCTGCGAATGTAAACATACGCCTCTATTATCTAATTAAGACAGGGTCATTGCTAAACCATTTCAATGGGATAGTTGGACCAAATTTGCCAATAAGTTTGCTGAAAATCCTTTTTTTTAAGGTTCCCAACAGGAGTTATATATTTTAGTTCGATTGTTTATATTCATGTACTTGATTTGCAAGAAAAAGACAACAACATATCAATTACTTTACATATAGAGTTAGGGATAGACAAAAGGAAAAAAAGAACAACGTTTGAAAAATATTTATTATTTGTAGATGAAAGAAGGAGGGGGAGTATAACACAAGCCATACAAGAACAGTTTTTTATTATTATTATTACTCACATCTCCGGCATAAATTACTGGAAATATTTCTCGGAGTGCTATATATATTTTGTTACTCTTGCAAATTTTTTAAATGTATATTTAACTTTACCAAAATACAATATTCTAAACTCTTTTATAACGAGCTTGCTGCATTATCATGCTGGAGACTATTGGACGATATATGGTAAAGCTGTTATGTTTTATGTTTTCGATAATACAGTGGTGCCAGGTTGTGGAGGTTTCTTGCATGACGGAGAGGGCGTCATATCTCGCCCTCATATACCGACCAACAACACTCATTCCATTGACTGCCTCTGGTTTATTGATGTACTGGATAATCTCAGGATATCACTCAGGTAGTTCAGTTTGATACAGTTCAGTTCAGTTCAGTTCAATGCAGTACAGATCAGTTCAGTTCTCTTAAGTTCATTCAGTAAAGATAAGTTTAGTTCAGTTCATTGGAGATGTGATTAGTTCAATTCAGTCCATTTCAGTTCAGATCAGTTCAATTCAGTTCAGTTCCATTCAGTTCGGTTCGTTCATTTCTGTCAGTTCAGTTCAATTAAGCTTAGTTCAGTTCTGTTCAGTTCAGTTCGTTCAGTTCGTTTAGATCTGTCAGTTCAGTTCAATTAGGCTTAGTTCAGTTCACACCACTTCACTTCGTTTCTGTAGAGTTCAGTTCGGTTCAGTTTTGTACTTCTCAGTGCAGTTTGCTTGCTTGCTTGCTTGAGTTGCGTTAAGATTTGTTCAGTTCCACTTTAAAGGGTACCGTACTGTATGTTAGAGGTTGCATGTCGTTATACTATATTCAAAATATGGACTTCAAATATTAATTCTATAAAGAGATATTTCAATTTTAATAACACACTTTATAAGCATAAAAACGACCAGTGAGTAGACTACGCACACGTACAGATTAAGGGCTCGCGCGGAACCAAATTCGCAGTTCGGTTACGCTCGAGCATTTTCATGTTATCTTTCATACTCCTCAACTGTTGTAAAAGAATGCCAAATAAAGTTCTTTGACTTCATACTTTCTAGCTAAAAACATTTTTTTTTCTTCAGATATCAAGTTCTTTCTTTTGTTTACTGTGCCTATTAGCTTAGAGTTATTCGAGTGGCCGAGCAACAACTCGTGTGCGGACTACATTGTAGTACGTGGTGAAGAGGGTTATTCTGGACAATATCCACAAGTATGTGGTGAAAACAGCTGGGAACACACCTACAACACTACCTCCAGCAGACTCTGGGTTCAATATCACTCAGATTGGCCGCATGATGGCGCCTTTCTCATCGACTATTCCACGACGGGAGATTCTGACGATTATGTAATGACATGCGGAGGATCTCTTAATGGTAAACCTATTCATAATAGCATAGGACGACTTCTGGATATACAGGGAAAGAAAACACACACTGACTTCATAAATATACAGACAATTAATTAACAAAGTGATAGACCATAGGACGATATTATATGACGACTTCTCCCTGGCCAACTTAGAAGTCATCGCCTCCCGGACAATTACCACCTGACCGGCATCTCCCTGTGAAGTATTGGTAGTCATGATTTTTTTGGGAATGAGGGGGGGGGGGGGGTGTGAGGTGGTGGGAGGGGGTCGCAGAAGGAGGTTGAGGAGGGGGCGCGGGCGGTTTGCCATGCCTTGTACCGAAAGGGTGGGTAACGTCGCGTTGACTTGAACGTCACCATTCGTCCAAAGCCCCCCACCCCGACCCACCACCACCCCCGCTTTTGCCGAAAGGGTGCGTTGGGACTTTTTCTAATACATGACGTATAACATTATATTAATGATAATAATGATAATAACAACATAAGAGTCAATGCACCCTTTCGGCAAAACCGGGGGGCTTTGGACGAATGGTGGCGTTCCAGTCAACGCGACGCGACGCTACCCACCTTTTCGGTATAAGCCGTTTGTCATCATGTCGGTCGTAACTTTCCAGTTGTAAAGTCATTTGCTTATAGCACTTGTACGTCTAATTCCTTATCATGATCACTCTATCTGCTTTTCTGATTAAAAAAATACTGTTATCCTCAGATATTCGTCTTGTTTTTCTGATGTATGTCCATGCTACTCTGTGTATCCATTTTTCCTCCAGAATCTGGAGTCATCGAGACTCCTGGATTCCCAACTGGTTACCCAAGCAAATTGGAATGTACCTGGACCATATCAAACGTCAGTGTCGTTGCATTTCACTATGAGAAATTTGATATAGAAGCTGAGTCAAGTTGCCAATTTGACTACCTTGCCATCAATGACGGTCCTGAGGGTGGCGCCAATTCAACACATATAGGAAGGTATGAGATTCAGAAATAAACAAGAAATCAGGTCTTAATAATTTATTGAAGAAATATGAATCCAAACACTTTACTAAAATTGTTATCCATGTGATCGGATTTACTATGCGTTAGACTGCCTTGTACTTGAAAACAAATACAAACCTAAACTTGATGTTATGCTAGAATTTGTGTCATTTTGTATGCTTTCATCATCAGGATATTTTCTATGTGGTTTAAATTCAGTATCGATTGACATAATGGTGGTAAATCGGAGGTGTTGTATTCGACTGCTTAAAAACACTCGACTGGAAATGCGAGGATCGTGGGTTCGATCCCCGGTACGATACTTATGCCCTTGAGCAAGGCATTTTATCACCATTGCTCTTTTATCGTACATGTACATTAAATAAATGGTGTTTGGCAGATCAGATTTTCTTATGCATATTTATTTCACTAGTTTGTGCAGCTGATCTCAAATTCTGGGAGTTACTTACACCACATTTCTTTGTTAAGAAATCTCTTTCACGAAGCTTCCCAATATTTATAACTTTTCTTTGTTCTTGTTGTTGTTGTTGTTGTGATGTATTCTAGGTTCTGCGGCTCGGATCCACCACCGGAAGAGCTGAAGCTGACCACGGGTGAGCTGTGGCTGATATTCAGGTCGGATGCCACTGTGCAAGGCAGGGGCTTCCGTGCTGTTTATGAAGTTCAATGATTGTATGAAACTAATCTTGTAGTCTCTCCGCATCGCTGGTCACAAAAAGCTACAATTTAAAGTTTACTTGTCTAAATCCGAATAAAATAGAAGATACATTATTCATCGGTGTATAGGAATAAGCACCGTTTTTAGTAGCATTAATCAAATTCAGCATTCATTTTCAAAATAATTTTGCAAAACATTCGTAGTCGTAACTTACATAACTGTCTTTATTGCCTTTTATGCTTGAAGTTTTCTACAATAGACCGCTTCGGTAATATAGGCAAATACCTTTCAAACAAAGGTTGTTCTTGACAACCTGAAAGCTTGCCGGAGGGTTGCCAGACATAGCAACAAGTAATGTATGCAAACTGGATTCCAAGCATTGAGGCTCATTTATAAAAAAAACAGGTTAATGGCATAGCTCGTCACTAGGTGCTCAGAGGATATATGTGCATAAATTTGTATACATTATTGACAGAAGTGGTCTATTCGATCAGGTGCTTTTTATCTCTTCAGTACTTCTATTGTTCAATGTAGAGAAGCTTCATTTGACATGTTTGTAGTTTTTTCAAAATTTAAACTTAAGTATTATATAAATTGCTGTTTTAATGCTTCGAAATATTATTTGAATTGTCAGTTGCCAATTTTTGTAAATTAAAATCCTTCAAAGGAATCAGTGTGATCCTGAGAGGATAGATTAGGCCATTTCATATTCTTACATTGAAGTTCATTCATTCGATCATAAAGGACTATTTTATTTGACACCTTTGTGTATGTGTTTTTTCACTTTGATGTCACAGGAAAAAAGTTTTCTTTTCTTTTATGTTAAAGAATACCTTTTATTTATAGATGCAGGTACAGCTATAATTATGGAAATATAAATCTAACTTGTAAATTATAAATTTTAGTACTTGAGTGACTTCATTGAAGAGACAATAATTTTATGTGTAAGAGAAAATAACATAAAGATAAAAGTAACGATAGGAAAAGGCAGAGAGAGAGAGAGCAATAGTGATATTTAAAAAATTGTAAATAGAGAAAAGGAGAGTGATACAGATGGAGAGAAAGAGAGAGAGAGAGAGGGGTGGAGAAAGAAAGAGGGATATGAGTATAAACCGTATAAATAATGAAAAGTGCTCATAATATGACGCCTCAATCTAGTCACATCGATGTTGAACATGTTGGCTCTTGTTGCCATTGTGTCTGAATAGATTTCTCAGAAATGGATCGATTTATCTACTAGGCCTATGTTGAACTATGTTCTCAGAGTCGACGGACAGGGGGAGGGGTGGGCTCTAAGGGCTCGAGAACCCATACATCAAACCTTGGCTTACTTTGAACATACACTTCCAAAAAAGTATGATCAATGACCAATGTATGTTCTTTAAATCCCTGCGATCAACATCATTCATTGCTCTTATGCTGCTTCATCGCTGTAGCTCTCTATTTATCTTTGCGCCAACATTATACAGTGCCGACAATTTGTCCGAGACGTTCACTGTCTTGGAGCCACAAATCTTCCACGCCAACAATTCAATGCGAGGAGTATGTATAAAAGGATTACGAGATTACGAGAACGATGTTTTAAGAAACTGAGCAAGGACGATATGAATATGATTAATTTGACATGTATATGCATGTTATAATGCCTGAATAGGAGTGATTTCTTGTTTTATTTTTTTTGAAATCTAGCTCAACATGTTCAAGGGTGTCAAATGCATGGTATACGCTTCGATATGTTGAAGTGTTATCTCTTACCTTATCACTGATGAAGACATTTAAACTCGCAATCACCAGGTCTTTATAATGTGTAGTATTTACATTTATATTTATCTCTCGTAATGAGGGCATGATATGTAATTGATAAGTGATAATGATCATAAAAACAATATACATGTGTAGTTGTTTGCTGCACTCGAACAAAGAAGATATATTTTCATACACTTTCTGTCAAAAAACTCAAGAAATATATCAGATACGAATGATTCATACTGTACGATCCTTACTTGAAGTAAACAAATAACATTTGAAGTAACTTTTAGAACATAGCATTTGATAATTTCTTTTGATATAGAGCTGACTGTTTTCATTTTAATGGTTGATTTACTTGCTGAAACACTTGTCCTTTCGTTATGAAGGATAATATATATACCTGTGTCCAGTCACTGACGGAATTAAATCCAAAATGGATTGTATTCATTGGGGTATAGGCGTGATGGGATGAATAAATACTAAAATCACGAGCAAAAAAAAAAAGATGAAATGAAATGAAATGAAATAAATATATAAATAAACGCTCCGAGCCTTATGGGAAGGGCGTACTACATGCTTATTGTATTGTATTGTATTGTAAGTGACAAAACGTAATTTGAAAGTCACATTATCTAGAGTAAAAGCAGGTGATGGCAGACGAGCAGATCTTTGAGTATATCCAACGAGGAATCACAATGGTTACATCCATATAGGGAGTTCCCGAACCACTCTATCCTCCTATACCAGAATGAGAAAGCTTATATCAAACAATAATTATGATAACTGATTGTGTCATAAAATGATCAATGAAAGTTCGGTAAATTGTTTGTTCAGTTAAACTATTCGTTGATAATTATGTATGTAGCGCAGTCACTTTCGTTCGTCAGATCTTCAGTACTTCTTTCACCTCCAAGAACACATGTATGATTGGTTGAAATGTATGTGAATGCATGGCAATTGTCCAATGAGTGACACTTTGAGGCGCAGCGCAACCGCGTGCGAACATTTTGATTGGTTGAAACTGCATTAAGACTTTTGATTGATCCACTCCCAGTGACTAGACTGAACCGTCGAGTACGATGATTTTGCGCGTTGCTTGCTGTTACTGCGCCGGGCGCCAATGCTGACGTTGTCTGGAATGATGGTGTGCTTTGGGGTAGAGATGTAGTCTCAGGAACCGTTGATGATCTTGTTGAAATCTGAGTTGTGGATGATTCCTCTGTAGACAACATTGTGGAGGTTGCTGCAATGATCGTGGCATTAGAAATTGAAATTGTTGTAACTGCAGTTGTAGTCGATTCTTTTGGAGTCGACAAGATCAATGTTGCTACATTGGATGTAGCATCGGGAGTTGTTGCAATAGGAGCTGTAGTTGATTCCTCTGTAGTTGTTTCGATAAGGGTTGTCGCAATATGTGATGTTGTTGCCTCTGTAGTCGTACCGTCAGTGGTTGTTGCAATGGATGTTGTGGATTCCTCTGTAGTCGGCACTGATGAAAATAATTTTTGATTAATGATTAGGGAAATGTGTTCTATTGATAAGACGGGATCCCTTGGAAACTATATTATTCGATATTTCTAGGTGTTAAACAATAGTAAGAAATATACAATGCTTATTAAGATTGGCATATAAGTCTGCGTGCTGTAAAGATAAAGAGTGAAATATTTTTGTGGAGAAAGGTTTTTGACATTTTTTCAAACTTTGGTCCGATAATATGAACTATAGCATTTTTAGCTTTTATTAATCAAAACTTCTCTTTTCTACACTTTGTTTAAATTTCCTTGTAAAATAATATACTCACATGTTGGCGCCTCACAGATGACATCGATAGTGGATGTACAAGGCTTTACAGCGTATTCTCCGTTTGACGAGATGGCTGTGCAACCTGAACCAGTCTGAGTGAAAAGGGGAGAAAGAAATAAACAAAAATCATTCTCATCATGCTCTTGGGCGTACGAAGCGGGACTGACTGGATGCAGCGCTCCGTGAATTTAGAAATTATCAATATTTGGACAAACGCTACATTATAATCTTGATCACTGTCACTATAATAAAGTGTCAGTTATTCGGGTAAGAAGAAATAATTAGGTTTGAAATATGTAAATAACATGCGCATATATGTGTGAGTATATAGGAAAAAATCCCAAAGGAAGCAGCAACCAGTCTTACCGATGGTAAGCTGTATCCCATGTATACAATCCAAGCTCCGGCCCCATATTCCTTGAACACGATTGCAAGTTCCCCTTTGTCAATAAATGCAATACTTCTACCGGGCTGGCTACCGCAGAACGTCTCACCGTCCACCGCTGAGTATGGACCCGTATGACGAGAGTAACATGAGTTGCTGAGTTCGTCCATACCATAGGGACATGCTAAATGGAGAGAATCCGTTAAAGGGGCATGATTTATAGATCATAAGGTAGCTTTTCATGTGAGGCGGGGGCGGGGTTGATCGAAAGCCGGCCGCCAAAGCCACAGGTGTGTACAGTAGGCATTTTTTCCGGGGGGGGGGGGGTGAGGGGGGATAGACACCTCCCTCCTACACCCCATACTATAAGTATAATTCATATGTACCTTAAGTTTATGTGCTAGATATGTTTTGAATTAATTTATTTTCTAATTTTCATTTAGGTTTTTTTTTAAATAGGGGGCTCTGCACAAACATCATACAAAAACGATAATCATAAAATTTTAGGCATTTAGCATAAACATTTAGTTCTTTATCTGTAATAATCACTTCGTTCCTGAAGACAGTTCCGAAGATGTGAGATTGAATTGTTTTATTATAAGACTGGAAGATGTCGTCTGGCTTTACTTTTGATACAACGCACATTTGATAACCTTCCAAATTCATCCCTTCTTCAAACTGTTTAAGTACGTATACGTCACGTGTGAGGTCTACCCTAGGCCTACGGTGCAGATGACCGTAAGTAGATCAGTAGATTTAGGCTTATTTTCAAGATGACGGATATAAACCAAAAATACATACTGCCTACAGTCGAGTCTCTGGTTTTCACCAGAGACTCGACTGGTTTTCACCATGGTACCCTCGGTGACATGCAGACGACCATTTTAAAGTCGTGGTTTTCACCACTCGACTCGACTCGACTGGTTTTCACCATGGTACCCTCGGTGACATGCAGACGACCATTTTATAGTCGTGGTTCACGTCACTTCGGGGACCAGTATTTTCCACCTGACCCTCTCCTGACAGTATACTTTGTATACTAAGCATAAACCCCCCCCAAAAACAAAAAAAAAAATAAAAATAAAAAAGAAAGAAAAATCTTCATGATTGGATGCTATTATTTAATTCAACACGCTACTTCATGTTAAATGCAAACTTATATGGATTTGATTAAAGATTTCGTTCTTATGAAAACTTACCAACCTCCTTCTGTAGATGGAAGAAAATCTAACAAAGTTCCAAGTAAAACCATGAAATGTATCATCATTTTTGCATAGATGAAAAACAAACCTTGACTGCTTGCAGGAGGAATGAGACTTGAGAATATGCGACAAATTGTTTTGAAGCGATTCAAGTTATCAACGAATTTCGTTGATGGCGTCGGTTAATCTATTGTCTATGTTGCAGTGTCGCATTGTCCTTAATTATGATGAATGATTTCATAGGGGGAAACCTTTCTTCTGTTCTTCTGAAAAATAAGTTATTCATTAAGCTGGGGAAGGAGACTGTTGCTACGTAGGTCACGTTTAATTACTGTGGATGAATAGGTAGGAAGACTATTGTTGATGCTTCATTGTTTCGCATTATATGGGTGTAGTAACATTTCTAGCTTCATTTAGAAGCTCTTCATTTTCGTGACCATGGAGAGTCAAAGTGAAATTAACCTGTCACTTTTGCTGTAGTATTTTACGAGAAATATGTAGGCCTATCAAGTAACAATAAACCCAGTGAATATTTGCAATTCATAATATCTGTCGACCAATATCTTGTCAAAGATTCGTGTTAACTTTCATTAAAACTTGTTCGATTTACTTAGTTTGAAAGTAACCTGGGCCCTCTTACATAAAAATTTGCGTTTAATTGCAACTCTTTCATGTTATAAAACGGGTTCAAGAATGTAGCCATCCTGATTGGTCAAAAAGCACCACATGACCATGCCAAAAAAAAAGTGCTGACGCACGGCAAAAATGTACTAACGCAAGGGCTGAGCTGCGCATACGCGTACCTCTGGTGCGTGTAAACTTAAACCGCAATGAAATCGCGTAGTTTAATTGTCATTTTAGGGCAGGGATAACTTTTGTTGGCTGCGCTTATGTGATGTCATCCAGGAAAGCAAATGGCAGCCTCCATGATTGTGCGACTCTTGGCGTTTCTATGGGGTTCGTAACCATTTTATAGACTTCATAATCATATTGCCGACCCGTTTTATAAAACTATTAATACATGGTTGTGAGTTCGTGCGTTAGTGCGATCCGCCAACACGCAGGTTTTTATCGTGGTGTCCAACACACTCGGCTTGCGCTAGTACACAACGATAAAAACCTTTGTGTTGCCAGATCGCACCAACGCACTCCCGGGCGCACTCCCAACCATGTATTAATAGTATGCTGGCGCGCGCATCATGGTGCTCAACATAGACCAATTAAAACTCAATCGATGAAATTGTATAAAGGTCAGTTACAGATGACCTTTATCTGCACATGCGCAAATTGCATTTACGAATTGGCTTATTACTAACATATGCCCTTTTTTCTCTCTCTCCCTCTCTCTCTTTCTTTCTCGCTCTTTATTTCTTTCTTTCTCTCTCTCTCTCCTCTCTCTTTCTTTCTTTTTTGTCTCTCTCTCTCTACCTCTCTCTCTTTCTTTCTCTCTCTCTTTCCCTCTCTTCCTCTCCCTGGCACAATTCTCCTCGATAACCAAAATGTATTGGCATTATTCGTTTAATCTAATTCAAAAAGATTGTTACAATCTTAGGTTACAATCATTATTGATCTCATCGTGAAATATTATGGGTCATCCTTGTTTGTATTGCATGATGCAAAATTAGTAACAATAAAATAAAACTCTGATCTAAATGCATGCGGAAATTACATATCATGCGAGGACAATTGGAAGCCAAGAAAATTTTTCATGTATATCAAGCATAATTATTATGGTATGGAAGGTTGAACGTAATTACATAAATATCATAGTACTTTTTTCCGGGGTGAAGTTTGCAAGCGCCATTATTTGTTGAAGAAAATATCCTTGATATTCCTTGAGCATATCTTTACAATGCAAGCCAAATTAAGTTTTTGTTTTTGTCACAGGTAATCATTTTTTTATAATTAACAAACTACATGTATAATACTAAAATACTATACGTAAACTGTGTATTCTACTCCCTAATAAAATGGGAGAGGAATCCTATAAATATTTCTGTCATTACTCTCTATATAAAAAAGGGAGCATTTTCACTCTATTTTCACTCCCTCGGAAGTGACGTCGGTGATCACTTGTTAGGAGTGAATATCAAGTTATTTTAGAGTGTTCTCTAAAGAGAAAGGAGACAGTGAACTTTCACTCTATTTTCACTAACCTGGGAGTCACATCAGAGATCAGTCGTTTTTCTTAAAGAGTAGATTTACAATAATTGTTGTCGGCAAATGTACAGTATATGCAATTTGGGAATGTTATATTTCTTGAAAGTGCCTTTGGCGATGCATTTCCTTTTTGAGGGCAGAATTGTCGGCTTCCCCCACCCCTTCGTTTACTGACACATGTGACATATCAATAAACGGACTAGCGAAACAATCCATCTTAATAAACAATTTATTTGAATTTTTTCACAAGATACATGTACATGGTGTATATTAGGAATTGTTCAAGGAATAACCTTAACAGTCATGACAGTAAAAAGTGTTATTTATATTTTTTTATATGGTCCGTCATACTGTTGAAGTTATGTTATGTTTCATTTGAAATGCAAAGTATCAATAAAGCAGGAATTGAGCAATGCAAACAAAAAAATATAATTGGCTCAGAGATGCCACCGGCACAAGGCCTATTGATATCATTCGCCATTGCCAGCAAAAGGAAGGACACAATCTGATACGCAACATCTGGTTAGAAGCAGAGACAAAGCATTTCATCAACAATATATCCTAAATCAATTATTTTTTTACTTTTTATTGGAAAGTGTATACGTTCACTATGCTTCTATAATCATTATCATAGATACGAACAGATTCCACTAATCAAAAAAGACAAATATAATTTTTGCCTAGTCAGTTAAATTTGTATACTTGGTGCGGTAGGCACATTGAGCTCACCGTTTTGTTCATGGTATTCATCGATATCCACACAATCCAGCGAGGCACTCGTTATCCCGCAGGTTCATAACTCCGGAACACACTTTTCCGTACCTGGAGTTTCATAATTCCGACAATGAAATAGGGTTCATGATTCTGCAGATTTGTTGTATTACTTCGAAATGACGAAGGTCCGTTAATACTAAAATGAAATAGGGTTAATTATTCCAGTGGTTTGTAATTCCGAAAATGATGTAAAGTTCTATAATTTTATTTTAGGAATTATGAACCCTATTTATTTTTTTGGAATTACGAGCCTTCAGAATAAGCCAGTTCGGGGTTAGCGCATGGTACAAATGACCCCAAATATCCACAGATATTTTAGACATGGAGGGTCCCTTTATGTGCACTTCAGAAAAATAACTCTGGGAGTGATAGAGGTGCCTCATGAATAGCTTTTGTTTCCCCCTTTAAAAAGAATACTTCCACCTGGATATCATGGAATGCACCATTAGTGCATAATTGAATAATGATTACATGCCATTCATGAGCACATATCGAATATTAGTGTCAGTGGGTTTTAGAATTTGGTACAGATGACCTTTATCTGCTCATGCTCAGATTGCATCTCCGAAGTGGCTTATTACGAACGTTCGAAGTAACGATCCCTCTGAAATACGAACATTTGGAACAACGAACCTTTGGAGTAACGGACCTTCCGAATTATGAACTTCCGGAAAAACGACCTGTAACCAAAACAGCAGCTGTTATTTCTCGATGATTCTGTATGTCGCGCAGCCATTCTCATTGGTTAATTCTTCAACACTTCCTTCACCTCCAAGAGAACACGTATGATTGGTTGAAATGTATGTGAATGCATTGCAACTGACCAATGAATGACATCTTGAGGCACATTTCAACCGCGTATGTACGTTTTTGTAGGTTGAGAGTACATGAAAGTTCTTGATTGAGCCACTATCAGTGACTAGACTGAACTGTCGAGAACGATATTTCTTGGCAGGTTTACTCGGTGCAATGCTTGCTGATACTGTATTGGAAGGCGTTACTGACATTGTTGTTGAAATTATGGTAGTGGTTGATCTCTCTGCAGTTGTCATTGCAGAGATTGTTGAACTGGTCGTGGCATCAGTCGTTGTTTCAACCGGAGTATTGGTTGAATCCTCTGTAATGTAGGAACTAAATGTTGCTACACTGGATGCAGCATTAGGGGTTGTTTCCATCTGAGTTGCGGTTGATTCCTCTACAGTTGTTACCATAATGGTCGTAGTTTCCGTTGTTGTGAGAGGGTTTTTGGTTGTTTCTTCTGTAGTCATAACGTCAAGGGATGTTGCAATAAGAGTTGGTGTCGATACTTCTGTAGCTGTTAGTATATTGGTCGTGGCTTCTGTTGTTGCGAGACGAGGCGTAGTTAATTCCTGTGTAGTCGTAGTATCAAGAGTTAGTGTTGATACCTCGGTAAACGTGGCGTCAGGGGTTGTTGCAAAAGGAGTAGTGGTTGATGCCTCTGTTGTAGCGTCAGTGGTTGTTGCTATAAAAGCTGTTGTTGATGCCTCTGTTGTAGCGTCAGTGGTTGTTGCTGCAGGAGTTATGGTTGATTCCCCGGTAGTTGTAGCGTCAAGGATTGTTACGATTTGAGTTGGGGTTGATTCTTCGACAGTCGTTCCTACATTAGAAGTAGTCTCTGTGGTTGTAGTTCCAATTTGACTTGTGGTCCATTCCTCTGTCGTCGGCACTATGTGAAATATAATAGAGATTTTTGAAATTTTCAATTAATATGCTGTAAAACTGTCAGATTTTGTCATCCTGTAGATTCAGACTTCGTGGGAGAGAGAGCGACTTACATCGGTGTGCTATATATTTCATTTCATTTCATTTATTATTCTTCACGTCTAAAAACTAAAGTGTTCAATCACCATTTAAAAGGGCTGATTCAGCCTTGTTGCATCCAGTGTTAATCAACCATTTTGAAAACGTGGTCACTCCTCGGCCCTTTTTTAAATGGTGATTTAACACTTTAGGTTTTGGAGTGTAACGCTAGGGTTAGCGTTAGCGTTGGGACGCTCTTGCCGTTTACGTCAGAATCTACACGATGACCGCATATTCCTCTCAAACAGCTGAATTAATATTTCATCTTAACATGTTTAATTTGATCATGGTGTATAGTTAATTGACTAACCTGTCGACGCCTCACAAATCACGCCGATTGTAGAAACACACGCCTCAGGTACTACTTCTCCGGCTGCCGTGAAGGCATAGCAGTAACCACCAGCCTGAGAGAGGAAGAGAGAGATTACTGAAGGAGAAGAGGGAGAGAGAAAGGGAGAGAGAGAGAGAGAGAGAGGGGAGAGAAAGATAGAAAGAGAAAGAGAGAGAGAGAGAGAGAGAGAGAGCCATATAAGGATCCATTGTTATCATTCGATGGTAGATTTAGGGGAGGGGGTGGGGAAGTGCATAAGCGGCCTGTGACCCCCCCCCCCCCTTCATACCATCGGTCACAAACTTTAAGTACATACGCAAGAAAAATGCACATTTTCAAAATTTAGGTAACTGAAAATCTAGCTTTGTTCAAGATTTTGTTAGTATATTAGCACTTAATATGTAATTACAATTTTATTATTTGCGTGTCAGAAAATTTAAGGTACTGTGCCCCCATTTTTAAAAAACAGAATACTGGATCCACCCCTGTTACTACTGGTATTATCATCATCGTTAATAATAACATTAATACATGTAGTATAAAAGCAGACGTAGTAGTAGTGGTAGTGGTAGTAGTAGTAGTAGAAGGCGTAGTATTGATAGGAGTAGTAGTACATGTAGTAGTAGTAGTATAGTAATAGCAGTAGTTGCTGTTGTAGTAGTAGTCTATTAGTAGCAGTATTAGTAGTAGTAGTAGTCCATGTAGTTGTAGTAGTAGTAATAGTAGTAGTAGTTTAGTAGTAGTAGTAGTTATTGTAGTAGTAGTAGTAGTAGTAGAAGTAGTAGTAGTAGTACTTCAGAGTAGTAGTAGTAATAGTTGTTGTAGTAGTAGTAGTAGTCTAGTAGAAGTAGTAGTAGCAGTAGTAGTAGTAGTAGTAGTGTAGTAGTAGTAGTAGTAGTAGTAGCAGAAGTGGTAGTAGTAGTAGTTGTAGAAGTAGTAGTAGTAGTACTTCAAATTACTAGTAGTAGTAGTAGTAGTAGTAGTAGTAGTAGTAGTAGTAGTGTAGTAGTAGTATATAGTAGAGTAGTAGTAGTAGTCTAGTAGTAGTAGTAGAAGTAGTAGTAATAGTAGTAGTAGTACCTCAAAGTAGTAGTAGTAGTATAGTAGTAGTAGTAGTATTAGCATTAGTAGTAGTAGTATTAGTCTAGTAGAAGTTGTAGTAGTAGTAGTAGTAGTAGTAGTAGTAGTAGTCTAGTAGTAGAATTAGTAGTAGTTGTATAAGTAGTAGTAGTAGTTGTAATAGTATTAGTGTTAGTAGTAGTAGCAGTAGTCTAGTAGTACAGTATTTTTATCATCATTATCAAGTTAAATGTGGTAGATATCAATGTTCCTTACTGATGGCAATCCTTGTCCCATTGGTACAACCCAGGCAACAGCCCCATATTCAGCAAACACAGCATTCACTTCAGATTTATCGAGAATGGCCATACTTCCACCGGGCTAGTAGAAGTAGTAGTAGTAGTAGTAGTAGTACTTCAAAGTAGTAGTAGTAGTAGTAGTTGTAGTAGTAGTAGTATATAGTAGTAATAGTAGTAGTAGTACTTCAAAGTAGTAGTAGTAGTAGTTGTAGTAGTAGTAGTATATAGTAGTAATAGTAGTAGTAGTACCTCAAAGTAGTAGTAGTATAGTAATAGTAGTGTAGTAGTAGTATTAGCATTAGTAGTAGTAGTAGTAGTAGTCTATTAGAAGTTGTAGTAGTAGTAGTAGTAGAATTAGTAGTAGTCTAGTATTAGAATTAGTAGTAGTTGTATAAGTAGTAGTAGTAGTAGTTGTATAAGTAGTAGTAGTTGTAATAGTATTAGTGTTAGTAGTAGTAGCAGTAGTCTAGTAGTACAGTATTTTTATAATCATGTCCATTATCATCATCGTTATCAAGTTAAATGTGGTAGATATCAATGTTCCTTACTGATGGCAATCCTTGTCCCATTGGTACAACCCAGGCAACAGCCCCATATTCAGCAAACACAGCATTCATTTCAGATTTATCGAGAATGGCCATACTTCCACCGGGCTGGTTTTGGCAGAATGTCTCAGCCTGTTTCGCTATGAAAGGACTTGCGTTGTAAAGGAAACACGAGTTGGCGAGTTCGTCCATCCCACTAGGACATGCTGTAAAACAATTCAGACAAAGGCGCCATAATGGTTTCAATATAATATCATAACATAAAAATATTATTAATAAGATAATAATACTATAATAACATAATAATGATAATATTTATCCAGGGTAGCTACATCAGTGTAAATACTGCCCCTTCCTGCGGACTATGTAATTATTTTTACCCAGCATTGCCTGGTACAGATTTAAGACACCTGGGTAGAGAGGGACAAATGTGGGCAAACCACCTTGTCCAAGGATGTAAGCACCGAGCGAGGATCGAACCCTGGACCTCTGGTATGAGAATCGAAAGCCTTCACCAATATACCACAGTCATGACTGTTCTCCCACTGATAGTTCTATATTCAGGTATACATCGGGGGAGCGTTTCATGAAAGGAAGATGTCGGATATTTTATCCGATTATTGTTATAAGCTACTGAAATCATTGCATCTGATTGGCTGAGAGCAAATTTGTCGGATAAAATATCTGGCAAGTCCTTTCATGAAACGTCCCCCCGGATAACAATTGTACACCGTACCCTAAACAATGTTTACACGTATAAGTATACATGTAATATTAGATTTCCTCTCATAAGTGATTGCTTGATCGAGCAGTGTTCTTATGCGGTGGCTACTTTGAAAGATATGTTTTTACAAATTTGTCATAAACAGCTCATCCCCACAATTTCTTTTTCAAAAATTTTCATTTTTTTCCTCCGTTTCAATATGAGCATACATGATACATATCGGTTCAGTGACAATTTAATAAGTTTCTACATCAAACAAAGATGAAGGTACTGGGAAGAAAACAACAAATAATGAAAAAAAGAATCATTGACCTAAACACGTTTTATGTAAAATAAACAGGCAATCATACAAACAAAAAGGAAAAACAAAAACAAACGGGAGTCGTTAAACTATCACTCTACCTAATGTTTAAGGTGATATTACTCTATACTCCGTAATACATGAATCAAAACTTTAATCTTTCGATGTGGTAACGAAATAAATTTCAATATACCGACCTCCTTTACTTGATGGTAGAAGTGAAAAGAAAATTCCAAGAACAACAGTGAAAGCTAACATCCACATCGCTATAGCACTTGGCAGCTTCGATTGTAAAAAACAACAACCACGCCCTTCACTTCATAGAAATGAAACTAATTTCATTATTTTGGAATCATTTGCGAATTTCTGTTATATAGTCGCTTAATGAATCGAAGCATTGGTGGCGCGACTGACGGTCATAATCAATGTTTTACACGTATCTTCAATTATTGGTGGGCGAAATTTTGCCGTGACACGATGTATTCATCGGGGATGACGAGAATCTTGGCGTAGCCAAAGAACAGAGGACACAGAACAACACTCTTTTGTCAATTATATTTTATCGGCACATTAACTTTCTGTTGGCAATTTATGCGGGGAATGGGGGGGGGGGGGGGGGGCGGTTCTTTTTTTAGCTTGGCAATAGTTAATTGCTCTGATGGTCAACTACAGCAAAACTCATTAATCCTGAACATTCCTTAAACATTTCTAAGACATTTTGTCTCTGCGGTAATGTGTTGTAGTCATCCCCATGCATAGAAACCAATATTGCTGATGGGTGGTGCTGCGCATGAGCCTACTTGCTTTGCATGAGTTTTCAAATAAACCACGACCATGACAACGTATTATGAGTATTGATTTATGGACTTGGCGTGCAAAATTAATTGTTCGTGTCCATTTTTTATGTCATATGAGGGCATTATTAGGATGCTTTTATGTAAGAATTGGTTTCATGTCAGGATAATTGAAGAGACTTGCTCGCGCTCTCTCTCTCTCTCTCTCTCTCTCACCACCCCCCCCCCCCACACACACTCTCGCGTAGCTATATCTCTCGTCTCGAATTTATTGCCATCTCATCCATTCTTCCCTTCCGCCTCTCTCTTTCACAGAAATACACATCCATTAAGGAGTCACAGTCTGATATTCTCACTGATAATTTACTTACTACGTAAATAACGTTATTGCTATGATCCACTCCTATAACTACATGTACATGTAATTTAACATGCAATATTATGTTATATAAGAACATTTCATTTTGAAGTTTGAAGTTTTATTTGTTCCACATTCCACATTTACATCAAAACAACTTTCAGAAGTTATTTTACAAGCATAATTGTCAATTTCAAAAGAACTCAGATCAAGTATAATGTACAGTAAATAGGTAGAAAGTTTGAGAAATGTATAAACGACTGGCAAAAGAAGAAAAAAGGTAAATCAATCAATTTGAACCTTCCATGTTAGTCTAGTGTCTATAAAAACACCCAGAAATTTGGTAGATTCAACCTGGGCAATATTTTTATTGTTAATTTATATATTACCTGGTAGGGATGATATAGAATTACTAAATAGCATGAAATTTGATTTATTTATATTAAGCGACAATTTGTTAGCTTGAATCCAGTCAGAAACGCATTTTAATTCAGTGTTAACGATGTTGAGAAGTGTATCGGGGTTCTGGTGAGAGCAAAAAATATTGGAGTCATCGGCGAAAAGGATAAATGATAAGACTGCAGATGAGTTTTGGAGATCGTTAATGTATAAGATAAACAGGAGCGGGCCTAATAAAGAGCCTTGAGGGACACCACAAGCAATTCACTGAAGGGTCGATTTGAAACCATTTATGTATACATATTGTTTCCTATCAATAAGGCAGTTCCTGAACCACTCCAAGGCCTTCCCCCGAATACCATAGTGGGACAACTTATGCAACAATATATCATGATTTATAGTATCGAAGGCCTTGGAGAAGTCCAGGAAAATACCTGCAGTGTGCGACATACTGTCAATCGCTCTGGCAATTTTATTAATGAATAACAGAAGTGCGTGCGTAGTTGAATGCTTTTTGCGGAAACCAAATTGAGACCCGGAGAGAACATGATTATTATTTAAAAATGTAATAAGGCGAGAATAGACAAGTTTTTTTTAGAATCTTTGAGAAGCTTGTTAGGAGTGATATGGGGCGGTAATTACCTACGTCTTATCGGTCACCTTTCTTGAAAATAGGTATGACCTTTGCAGTCTTCATTTTATTGGGGACAGTGCCGTTTGTTAGTGATAGATTGAAAATATGTGTTAAAGGAGATATTTTTAAATAAAACATTTGTTATATCATCGTACCCAGAGCTGTTTATTAGCTTTAAATTGCTTACAATGTCAATAACTTCATTTTCGTGAACCGGTAAAAAATAAACTGTGTGATATTTTGTCCATTAGAAAAGAATGGAATGGTATATTGGATTCAGGAATGTTATGGGCAAGATTCGGGCCTATGTTTACAAAAAAAGAATTAAATGCATTGGCCACGGAAGTCTGGTTATCTATATGTTCACCATCAACATGAATATTACTAAAGTCAGATTTATTATTTTCTTTATTCAAAACTTTGTGGATTACTTTCCACGTATTTTTGATGACTTTCGTTGGTTGCCTTCTCTTCTCCACTTTTCCTTGAAGTGTCTAGGGAAGAAGAAGCCTTTTCGTGGAGTTCCAAAATGTCTGACTTTACGTTGGCTAGCTTTCTGTAGTCTAGCGGTAGAGCGAGACAACGAATTTTTGACGCGTCACCGGTGCCGCGAGCTGACCTGAAATGACTACAAACCAAAACCCGCACACTATGCCACTCCCTGTTACATAACACAACAATGACCTATTATAATAGAAACCCACACAACGTGAAGAAAACAAATATGTTCTAATTCACTATCTGGTTCATTCAACCTAACAGATTTAAATTAATTGTAATTGAATTGAATAGTATACAAAATAACAGCAAAAACCCCAACATTAATATCTCTTGTGGATATAATTTTGTAGGCAAATTCGATATGTATTTAAAACAATCAAACTAATCGGCCTGTGAGGTGACGATAGCACTTTTGTTGCAGTATATAAATCACATGCATTACAGGTTTTTTTTTTTTTAATAAACAGTATGTTTAGTTCAATCAGCTTGCATGAAAAAATAAAAATTATCAAATTAGAATTATCAACTTTAGACCATGGAAGAGGTTCCATATGTTCCAGTTGAATCCTGTTCAGTCCTGTTAAGTACTCCATGTTGTCGCGTTCTTTTCTTTCCACTGGAGCTGAACTTCCTCAAAATGCTTGAGCGCTGTAATAGCGGGGTAACCTCGCTAGTCATTGACCGCTATTCAAAAGGACTGCTATCCATAACGCGCGATTAAATGAATAGCGGTCCTTCTAAAATAGCGAGCAAACCATAAACAAATTACCTCGCTATTCATAATGACCACTATTCATAACTATTCATAAGAACCGCTATTCATAACGCGTGTTAAATGAATAGCGATCCTTATGAATAGCGAGCGGTCCCCGTTATAGCAGCCGAGCTAAAGCCGGGGTAATGATACTAGAGCACTAGAAATGACAAATGACTATCATTATTATTAATAATATTGTTATTCATAGTTATTTTTGTGTTAATTGGGACCCCGCAAGCAATTTGGTTTTAAATAGTGTTCCACCATTTTATATATTGATTTTGTTTTTATTTGCCCTTGTTTTTGAACATGTTTCGATTTTTTAAAATGGAAAATAAATGAATGAATTATATTGAATGAATTGAAGTGAACAAATACCAATCCTTCGTTTTAAACTAGTAAGTAGGGGATAGAACATGTTTTAATAAGTTCCTTGTTTTGTTCAGAAGGGAAGTAATTATAATATCATAGACTTTATTATTACTGTTACATTATTTTGATTAAAATAAAGAATTGTTAGTAATCTGATTCTGGTAAGTTTTACATAATTCGTAATTTGTTTTATTCTTCAGGCAAATATCTCTTTTTTGCTTTTGTTTTTTTTGTTTTTTGGCGAATGTTCAACCTGTGAGGTGGAAGTGATATGTATTTCTGATGAAGATAAAGGGTGTCTTCATACAATAAATATCTCATTGATATAAATTATGAACATAGAGGAAATAATATGTGTTTAAATTTAACAACCATTACTCAAAAATGTAGTGTTGCCTGTTGCCCCCCCCCCCCCCATAAAAAGAGAGAGAGAGCAGGAAGGAAAGTAGAAATAAGAAAAAAGAGGGAAAGAGAGAAGGAAAAGAAGAGAAAGGGAGGAGAGAAACGTGAAAAAGGAAGACAAAATTAAAAGAGGAAGAAGCGCGGAGGCCGGGGGGGGGGGGGGGACCGAAAGGACCTTGCCTCTCCGTTCTCCCTCCCCTCCCACTCCCCGGCCAAAAAGAGGGAAGGAAGGGGAAGGGAAAGAGGAGAGAATGGGAAAAGAAAAAAAATGAAATGAAAGAGGAAGAAAAAGGGGGGAGAGCCCAGGGACCGAAATAGTCTAGTTCTGGACTCTTTTTATTGATTTTTTTATTCGCCGACTATACGCGATAAGCCGAGTGATGGCACGATCGCGAGAACCTGTTGGCCCCGAAAAAAAAGAGTCCAGTGCAATTGCTCCACGCTGACGACTTTCCCTGAGATTTTTCAGGGAGAGCAATTAAAATTGGCCGCACCTCCCCATGCTAAAGCGCTAGTGAACTTTGGACCCCTGACGTCAGCGTGGAGCAATTTCACTGGACTCTCTTTTGCTCGGGCCATCAGGTTTCCGGATCGCGCCAATCACTCGGCATAATAGTACGTACAGTCGTCGAAAAAAGAATTCAGTAAAGAGAGTCCAGAACTAGACTAGGACCGAAAGGGCCTTGCCTGCCTGTTGCTCCCCCCCCCCCCCCCCCTCGCAAAGAGAGAGAGAGGAAGAGAGCGAGCAGGAAGGAAATTAGAAAGAACAAAGAGGGAAAGAGAGAAGGAAAAGAAGGGAAAGGGGGAGAGGAGAGAAAAGGAAAAAAATAGGAAGACAAAATGAAATTGGGAAGAAGGGCCTTCCACGGTTCCACTCCCCCCCCCCCCCCCCTCCATAAAAAAGGGAGAAGGAAGGAAAAGGGATAGGTGAGAGAAAGGGGAAAAAAGAGGGAGAAGAAAAAGGAAAAGGGGGAAGGGGGAAGGAGGCCGGAGGCCTGAGGCCGAAAGGGCCTTGCTCCCACGTTGTCTCATCTCTCCATCTCCAAGAAAAAAAAAAACAAACAGAGCAAGGTGAAAGGGAAAGAAAAAAGAGGATATAAAGGGAAGGAAAACGCGGAGGAATAAGAAAAGAAAAGAACAGAAGGGATGTAAGTTTCCTGGAAATGAAAAAAAAACAAACAAAAAAGCTTACTATCAATAAAGTAATTTAAATGCTTATCAAAGGCATTACCATTCTGAATATCTATATGTTAAAATTTAAGAATAACAATTTCATCTCATTTGATAACAGATGGGTGAACATAATTTTGCTGTAAACTAAATTTAGTTTTGCTATATGTGCTATATAATTAAAATGGTTTGTTTGATGTTATTAATGTGTTTATAAAGTATTGCAAAGTCAAAAGCAATATTTAATAAAGATATTTCTATAAGGGGGAAAAATCGGGCCTTCCCCCCCCCACCAAAACGATAGAGAGAGAGAGAGAGAGACGGGAAAGGGATCGAAAGAAAAGAGAGAGAAGGAAATAAAATAAAGAGAAGGAAAGAAAAGGGGAGAATAATGGAAGATCGGGTTTTCCCTCGAACAAGGTACGCTGGTGCAGATGGGTGAGAGAGAGAGAGAAAGGAAAGGGAAATGAAAAAAAGAAAGAAAGAAAAGAAGTCTGAGAGAAAAGTGATAAAACAGAGGAAGAACAAAAAAAGGGGGGACAGGGGAGCAATCGAATGTTTATCGTATCGAACATTGGTTTGGATTTGCAACTTTTTTTACATCTTTATTTTCTGTAGGATGTTGTCTATTCATTGGGTGAGTTTCATAAATATTTTTTCTATATTTTGTTTGATATGACTGAATTACTGAAAAGATTTCAAAAGAATTAAAAGGGTACAAAGCAGGGAGTCAGGGACAAAATAATATTTTCTGTATCAGGGCTATTTTTCGTACTTCTTTTCATTCCAAATTCCAGTTTGTATTGAACCTAATAGCAATTTATGGGGGCTCTTTTGCAACTTGCGAGGGCTATTTCTTTGTTTACATTTGGGGGGGGGGGGGGGTTAATTACCTTTAGCCCTCATGTAATTTTTTCCCTGGTACAATGTCCTCCGAGTCGAATCGGTTTATAACCTTCATTTGCTGGATTACAGGCGCACGCCACAACGCGTAGTTCTTTGTATCTATATATCAACAAGATAAATGCGACTGCCTATTATGCCTCCGCCCTTTAAAAAAAAAAGATATTGCGATGTAATTTCATAATAACTTGGCCTTTGTGACCCTTCAGTTTTTACCTACTTCAAAATTTAATCACATTGTCTTCCTAGTCGTTTGATGCAGTTGAATGACCTGACATTGTTTATTTATCTATTTTGAAATGCTGAATTGTTTTTTTTACAGACGTGTATCAATCAGATATGATTATTTACGTCTGGGACCGACCTTTAATATCACCATCTAAAAGACGTGACTCAGACTCGATCTAGGGTTCTCTGAGACTGCCTCAGTTTATAAATCTCTCTTTTGGTTGGATTACAAGGCATATTGCTTTTGCTGTGTATCTTTTATCATTCTTGTCCTATGTATATTTGAATTATGCTTTTATAATTCATCATGTATCAGCTATTAGCTGTCATCTTGAACATCGTTCAATAAAAGCGTATCAAATCAAGTGTGAACGTCATATCTCTTATGAAATAGTATGCATACAGCATACTAGCCAGTGGACCTTTTTGTACTTGTATGAAAGAAAGTGTTTGGAACTTATAGTGCAAATGATGCAATTTCAGGTGCGATTTTTCTTAGTGAAACGCCTTGCCATTCTTGTGGAATACTGGAATACTCTCTTCTTTTTTTAAACATGTGTTTAACCTTTTATACAGTAATACAAATATGTACAAGCCAACCACTGTTGGTTTTAAACATGTCAACGGTTATCCTTAAGACGGTTAGATACTGCTGGTGATATTTCCACCTATTTTCAACAATATAGTGGAAAATCAAATTTTAAAATTTCTTCAAAATTTTCATGTTAACAGTAAAATTTTGCATGGATATTATATTAGTATTATTCTTTTACAGGCACAAATAAACTATTATTAACAACTAATTTTAATAATTGTTATAAGCTACTGAAATCCTTGAATCTGATTGGCTGAGAGTGGATTTGTCATAGAAATGAGGCAGTTGTTATTGTTAAGTTTTATGAAACAGAGCTCTGATATGGCAGATAGAGCCCCCCCCCCATATATAATTTATTTCTTATTTATTTCTGTTTCTTATCCAAAAGTGGGGTCAGTTTTGACAGTTTTATGTTCAAAAGGCGTAATATTGTGATCTTTTATCAACAACGTTGGGAAAATATGATACAGATGAGCATATAGATACTGTGTGTGTGTGTACTTGGGTTTTTACAGACGTGTATCAATCAGATATGATTATTTACGTCTGGGACCGACCTTTAATGTCACCATCCGAAAGACGTGACTCAGTCTCGAACCTGGGTCCGCTGAATCAGTTTATAACTTCCACTGGTAGCTGGATTACAGGCGCGCGCCACAACGCCCAGTTCTGTTGAGAAGAATGGGGGAATATTATTACGCACCCATGCACCTATAATTATACTCCTCCTTAAAGAGAAGATTGAGTTCTATAGTAAGAGTGAAAAACAATTTGTGAGCTTCCTCATAATTTTTATCTATTTCAGTTTGGAAATGTCCCTTATAAAGGATTGCTCTTCGAAATGCCCTCATATTCGAAAATTCAGCTATATGAAATAGCTGAAAAGTGTGGACTGAACATGCCACATGTGTGTGAGAAAGAGAGAGTGAGAGAGGGTGTGTGTGTGTGTAGTCCTACATACACATTTCTGTGCACAGTGCATCTGGTTTTCAATATTACTGCTTATCATTTTGATGATTTCAAAACCTCACAGTATATTATACCCAAATTCGTATGTACTACATAATCATCCTATCCCAGTTGGGGTAACTTCGCTAAGGACCGCTATCCATAACGCGTGACTAAATGAATAGCGGTTTAGTATGAATAGCGGTCCTTATAAATAGCGAGCAAACCATAGACAAATTAGCTTGCTATTCATAAGGACCTCCATTCATCAGCGGTTTAACCTTCCGGTATTACCAAGAATAGACACTGACCGTTAAATAGATGATTTTGAAGGCCCTAATATGATTAAGAAAATGTGGTTCATGGATATTTTATCGCATGCGGTGAAGAGATAGCATCATATGAGGTCACTACCAGGTCTAATCCAATACTGAAAGAAAGTTCAAAGACTGGCGAAAAAGGGAGATGGGGATAAGAAGGAGGACAAAAGGGGGACATCAAAGTAGTGGTGCATCCAGCATAGAGGGGAGTCGGTACCCCCCTCCCCCCATTCTAAGGACCAGAAAAAATAATAAACGCATAAACAGTGAGTCTGTATGACAAACGGGGCTGCGGCAATACATACCGCCATTATGTCTGATGGTCTGACGAGGATTCTTCCCCGTGTTTATCAATTCCTGGATACGCCACTCACTGAGAAGTGACAGAGGAAGAAAAGAAGAAGAAGAAGAAGAAGACTGAGATATATATGTACGGGCTAACCGCCATACACGCTATATACACTTTATTTTTATAAGTGTTTTTGTACACACACACACACACACATACACACACACACACTTTTTTTCTCTCTTTTTCAAAATAAAGAATCTACAATCACATATATATACACATAATGACAATATGAATTAACAATATTAAAGGGATACGCCACCAGGCGGCCGTGGGGAAAGGCAGGACTGCGTAAGCCCCATTCACTCGTACACAAAGTTTGTGCGTCGAACGCGTCCGTTGAACTAAGTGGGATTACATTTCGATTGCACGAAGCCGACCGAATCTCGCATGTTGTGAGGTTTTCGCCCCTCGGGGCAACGGCATAATCAGGTAACGATCACGGTGCCCTCTTGCGGAATTAAAACGTCCACATCCTGCGGTTGAGTATCCCTTTAACACAACTTTCATAGTATCAATACAAATGAAAAAGAAAGTTTCATATATATATGTACACACTCACACCCACACACACACACATATATATATATATGAAAGAAACTGCGAGAATAACGTTGCGTAGCTCAATCAAAGTTCCCCAGAGCTGTCCTCCCTTTTTGAAATTTTTGCAAAGGCTGAAAAAATGTCTCCGCCGGGAATCGAACCCGGGTCGTTGGCTTAGAACGCCAATGCCTTAAACACTAGACCACGGAGACGGGTTAGTGGTTTCGGCGACACCAGATTCAAGTGACCGACAGATTGACAAAAATCCTCAACCTTATTAATTAATTCCCCTTGTCGGGGGCAGATGAGTTTTTGAACAAGACAAGCCGCTAGTGCCTCAGCTGGATCCAAGCGAATGCTTTGAATACATGTATACATTGGAATAAATTATTCTTAATAACATTATTGTAAGGAAATAACATATACAACATATATATATATATATGTTCTGATTTACCATGTATATTTTAACATTTAATGTTATGGAAATAAAAACAAAGAAAGAAGAAGAAGAAGAAGAAGAGATAAGAGAAAGGAAGCCAGACGATAAAAATTATGAGAGAAGTCATGACGTAGAATAAAGATAAATAATCATAATCAATCAAATATATGAAACAAAGAAAACAGAGAGAGAGAGAGAGAGAAAGAAAGGAAAGAAAGGGAAACGGAAAAGGAAAGTGAAAAGAAGATCATAGCACCTTCCCATAAAGAAAATACTTAATCAGAGGAGTGCTTCATCAAGTGTCTTGTCAGTGATTTTTACCGACGAATTTGCTCTCAGCCAATCACTTGCAAGGATTTCAGTAGCTTATAACAGTTGTCAGTAAAAGTCACCGACAAAACACTTGATGAAACGCTCCCCTGATATCATTGTTTTAAATGTTTGCTTTGTTGCAATGAAAATACATGTACATCTAGAGCGTAATGCTTTTATTCAAATAACATTGGATAATTAAAGAGAACTTGAGTTCTCGGAAAAGTGTAAAATAATTTGTGAGCTTTGTCATTCCTTTCATGTCAGTTTGGAAGAACATCATAGTATAAATGTCCCCTAAAAAGAATTGCTCTTCAAATGCCCTCAAACTCGAAATATGACGAGAAATATTTGAAATGTTCGGGGCCGAACATATTCATGCCACATGATTTTGTGTGCAGCCCCATACACCTATTTCTGTGTGCAGTGCATGTACTTTTCAGCAAGGTAGGGTCAATTTCTTATCATCTTGATGATTCCAAAACCTCACGGTATACACAATTTTTTTAAGTAGACATGATCAACTGTTCCTAATTACTTCCAGTTTCTTTCACAATGTAATCACATGGCCAGAACTCAACTCTACCTTTAGTACGAGTTACTTGTGATAATTGTGGAGGGCACTTTTCTGACAGATGGATAAGATATGAGGGAGGGTCTTGAACAGTTGAGTATTTTCTCCTCAAGGTCTTTTTCCTCCTCCCAATGTCTTCATTTTCCCCCTATATCGGTGGATAGGGGGGGGGGGGGGGTAAGTTCCCCTAGCTTTGATTGTATTGATGAGTATACAGGAATCACGCATGGGTGCAACTCACACGAATTATCAAGTTGGAAAAGTGAGTTTCATGCGTCTGATAGGAGTTGTGATAACTCCTTGGTCTGATATAGGCGTCTTTGGTATCCATGTATGGCCAGGCCCTTGGACCAGATGTACCGAAGAACACATTACAAAGTAGGTTACTTAAATAGAAAGTTGAGTTCTGGTCATGCGTTTACATTACAAAGGATAATCATGTCTACATAATTGTTTTATATACTGTGAGGTTTTGGGATCATCAAAAAAATAATAAGGAATTGACCCAATATCTTGCTGAAAAGCACATGCATTGCACTGCACACAGAAATGGGTATATGGGACAGCACATACATGTGGCATGAATGTTCGGCCAGAACACTTCAGCTATTTCTCGTCATATTTTTAATATAAGGCCATAAAGTGCAATCATTTTTTTAGGGTCAACTTCCAGTGTGATGTTCTTCTAAACTGACATAAAAGGAATGAGAAAGCTCACAAATTAGTTTCCACTTTTCCCAGAGCTCGATCTTCTCTTTAACACATATCCATGCCCTTCACAAACATTCTCTATTAGTGTCAGAAACGTCCTATATTACTTCTGATAACAAGACCCAATTTTAAAGAGATGTGAGTTCTGGTGAATATGAAATATAATTTTGGAGCTTTCTAATAATCCCCGCCCTCCCCCCTCCCCCAATGTGAAAGAATACCATAGGAGCAATGTCCCATGAAATGAAATGCCCTCCTATAACAGTGCTTTCCACTGTATAGTCATTTTCAGCAACATTTGGGTCAATTGTCTATCCCTTTCATGAATATCAAAATTTTGAGGGTGTACTCAATCAAACACAAATTGCAACTCCGTGACGTATCATGCGAGCTCCTCTCCCATTCGCTCACTACAGAAAGTTCGATAAATTTTAATTTTCTTAGTTTTTGATGAAGGAATAGATTTGTTTCATAAATGTTTTGTGTAAAAACATATGAACAGTAATTATATCTAAGGTGCATGTAAGACTGAATATTTTCTTTAGAAAAAATGGAAATTAATGATATTTTGGGTGTAGGGCAGATGGGAGAGGAGCACGCAAGATAAATCACGAAAAAAAGAAAGATACGTCACGGAGTTGCCAATTTTTGTTTGATTGAATACAACTTTAAAATTTCATAACTTTCTTATTTCTTATCGGATTTTGCTCAAACCTTCACTGCTTTATTTCTTTAATCTGTTTGCTTCTTTTTATCAAAAACCAATTTGTAATCAGGATGGAAAATCTCTTTAATAACTTCTAGACAGTCTCTTCACAATTTAATCGCATGAACATTGCATGCTCAACTATATCTTTATGATGTACGAAGGTCACATTTGCAAACAGCCTTTACACAGATATCACAAAATGTGATAATCAACTCCGTGACGTATCTTTTTTTTTCGTGATGTATCTTGCGTGCTCCTCTCCCATCTGCCCTGCACCCAAAATATCATTAATTTCCATTTTCTCTAAAGAAAATATGCAGTCACACATGCACTTTAGATATAATTACTGTTCATATGTTCACAACTAAACGTGACTGATTAAAAAAAAATTTTTTTTTAGGGTGTACATCAGATTTAAAGTTCAAAGTTTCAAAGTTTATTGATTTCAACATACGTCTTTTATAATGTTTTTTAAAAAACATTACATATCAAAATTAAGAGCAAGAACATAACAAATATATATAGATATAACAGATCATAATTCAATAGACTTTGGTATGATTAACATTAAATAAAGCGCTTGGTATGATATAAACATTATAAATGAGAACATCATGAGTGGAGAGGTCTGTTTAAAGCATGACTTGTATATCTTAGACCCCTGTATACTAGGCCTATAATAGAATTATTTCCTGATATTTATTTTTTAATCATAAAAAATCAATGGGTCACATTCATTGTACTTTTTTACATGTTAATTATTGATCTTTGCTGGGTTGATATTTCGTATTTAAAATTTTTTTCGTATTAAAACAAATCATGAAGGCATACAGAATATATCAGATGTTATTCACATTCGTTATGTTATATACTCACTAAGCCTAGATGTCATCATACTTACAACTTAAATCACTTCACAACAGATATTCAGACTAAGCCAAAAAAAAAAAATAGGAACGGCTAAATAGAAAACCTATAAAGAGTGTGAACACCGTTGGGTTTTTTAGGCCAACAGTAAGTTTCTTATTCAAGAAATTCATGTTTCATGAAAAAATAATAATTTGAAATACATCATTTGGAATACGTTTATCGTTTTTTTTCTAAACATGTGCACAGGCATAATTCGTATTTTTAAAAACCGCAATCATGAAGGCATACATAATATATCAGATGTTATTCATATTCTTATGTTATATACTCACTAAGTCTAGATGTCATCATAATTACAACTTAAATCGCTTCACAACAGGCAAAAAAAAAAAAAAAAAAAAATAGGAACAGCTAAATAGAAAACCTATAAAGAGTGAGATCACCTTTGGGTTATTTAGGCCAACAGTAAGTTTCTTATTCAAGAAATTCATGTTTCATCCCCAAAAATAGGAAATAAAAAATAAATGGACAGCATCATTTGGAATTCGTTTATCCTTTTTTTCTTCTTCTAAACATGCATAGGCATATCTAAATGCGGTTCGCTCCATGAATTATAGTGAATATTATAGGTGTAAATATTTTCATAAGAGTAGGTAGTGTACAAAATGATATGAAAACTGCAACTGATAATTAGCATGATCGCTTGTGATTGATACTACTTAAAGTTCACTTTGTATACGCGTAGCCAGCATGACCAAGGAGCAGGGGCAATTGCTACACCCATCAGCTGCCCATTATCGACTTGCAGATGATTTTTCGTCATATGAAAGTAATATTCTGTCGGCTCATTGAGCAATGTATAGGCAGGCGTATTTTTGTTAATTTTTCCCGCACTTTCGCTCTCACCCCCTCGCCCCCAAAATGTGAGGAAGCTGGCTGCACTATTGTCAAAATTAATGGAAGACAAATCGTGGGAAACTATTTTAGTCCTATTATGGCACTAAAATATGAATGAAAATTACACGAAACAAGACAATACCTAATTTGACAGTTTAGTACTAAGTGTTAAGTGATAGTTCGTATGTTAATTTGATATTTATAGCGATTTTTCGCAATGCGAATCTCTGGCGCATTTTCTGCAAATACACAAGTTCTTCTTTTTCCCAATTGGTCACATATTTGACTCTTTGAAAGAATGACACATTTGCGTACACCATACTTAACCAAATTCGTCGAAAGGCAGAGTTCAAACATTATTTGTTTGTGTGTTGTTACTTTGTTGTTGTTATTATTGGTTTACTTTCTTATGTTATACTTATACTCGTAATAGATATTTCGTTGGAGAGTCACAAAAAAGAAAGAAAAAAGAAACTGTAATTGCAATCAAATAATCATTAATCATACAATGACTACAAATGAGGCAAATAAATAGGTTGGCATTGTTATGTGCTTCAGTTGAGAATTCGTAGGAAATGATTTGATAGTTCGTGCAACAAATATCGTTCGCTTCATGAGATCTTTATATACATCACACTTCCCAGGTCTCACGAAAGATGTAGAGTTTGTCTGGAGTGCAGAATGCAATCTCTCCGGTCTTGAATTGCTGCAGGTAGTACCAGGTAAATGGTGGTTTCGTTATCTTGAAATCAGTGAGGATGTTCTTGATGTATTTTAGTTCTCTCGTGTATTGATCAATGCTTACATGACCCTCATCGTGCTTTACCCAGGCAATGATAACCGAATTATCATTGCACACTGCAGGGTAGGGGTATTCACCATCTTTGGTAATCTTGTGAATGGTGGCACCAGACAAACCATCGATCACTCGAACTGTATTAGAATCACTCTTCACGACGATTGTCTTATTATAATTCATTGCAAATATCTGTTTCGGTTCAAACCCATCACATGGTATCTCTCTGACTGCTCTCCCGCCTTCTGGCTTGAAGACTTGTATGGTCTTTGTTTTCCTGTAGCTTGATAAGATATGACCATCTCTGTCTACAGTGAGACCCCCAAATCCACCTTCTTCATAATTCAGTGTCTTAAAGTTTACATCACGTTTTGTACATTGCGATGTGTACAGGGAAATTGTGTTTTGATAAGTACGTAATACATATGTACCATCTGATATGAACTGCAAGGCACGAACCTTTACCGTCTTCAACAGTGTGTCTTGTAGATCCCCATCCACAGAGTATGTAAGTATTCCTCCTGTATTACAGCCAACAGCCATTGTATTCTTGGGCGATACAGCCAATGCGTTCATACTATCTGCTGTAGGAAGCTGATTTTCCATGTGCAGACTCCATTTGGGATCCCCTCTTCGAATCCGACCCAACTCGAGCCCATCTGATCCCTGGCTCTTCACAAAGTGTATTTGTTTACCTTCCTCAGCAGTCCCTCTAGGTTGATCCTCATCATGATCAAAGCGGCTCAGAAGCTCTTCCAGCTCTTGACATAGCGCGTTGTGTGTTTTCAGCGCTTCCTTCTGTAGGGGAACTTTTAGACCGTTTTTGACCAAACCACAACCTGCATTTACTTGGACGATCTGCTGACGGCCTTCCTCTTTCATGTCCACTAATACAGTCGCAAGTTCTCTTATCTGTTGTCCAACTTCTTTCTTCAACATTACTTTTCTTTTCGTCAACTTGTTTACAGCTTCCTCGAAAGCTTCATCGATGTCACTGGTGAGTTGACCCTCTACTTTCTGCAACGTTTCACATTGATCTTCAACGAATGTGACGTATTTGTGAAGGTCACTTAGTTTTGCTTCTGCTTTAGATGTCAGTTTATCGATATTCTTCTTCTGTTCTGCCTCATGCAGACCAGCTTTCACTATTTTGTGTCCTTCGTGTGAATGCTCTAATACACCACACCTGAAGCAAACGTATTTGCCACAATCCAGACAGAAGCATTCTTCATCCTCCTTTGGATGTTTCTGGCATTTGCATCGCCCTTTCAAAGGAATCTTACCAGACATGATATCACTGGCAGCTACGAGGGAATGACCTGAAAACATTGTCCATTTTGAATGCATTTTTCTGCAAGATTCACAGAGAAAAATACCACACTCGTTGCAATAGGCTACTGCCAATACTGGGTCGCAGTTGGCACAGACCTGTGCCTTCGGCTCCACATCAGCAACCAGGGATCTAAGAGCTACGTTTGTTTGCAATTTACTGACACCCCCATCGGGAACCGAGATCTCCTCCCCGCAGACAGGACACAGCAGCTTTTGTTTATCTGAATAAGACTCGAGAAGGGTCTCCAGACAAACCTTACAGAAAGTATGGGAACAGGTCAGGATCTTGGGATCTTTGAAGAAGCTCAGGCAGACAGGACACTCCAGGTTCTGATGGACGACATGCTTGAAGGCGGTAGCCATCTTCAGAAAATCAGAGCAAAATCCTAAGGAAATGGAAGAGTGAAATCTGTTATAGTTTCCATCGTTAGCTAGAAGCCTTGAAGAAGTCTTAGATAATATCACATTTCTAATGATGTACGCTTCTATATCAACTTTCCCTTTCTATATATATTTGGTTTCACACTTTCACTTCATCTTCGAATGTCCTTTTTTTCAGAGGGAAAGGCACATGTATTTATCAACAAAAATATATAAAATTAGACCAGGTGGGTTACAAATATTATTCAATACTTGCCAACTTAAGAAAATAGCAAAGATTGCCAGAACCATTATGATGCAATTTACTCAGACACCAACAGGGAAGAGTGAAGGATGCCACTGTACTGAAATTAAGAGAGATAGAACTGTATGTACTCGTAGGTGTAGAATAGTCAAACAGCCAGAAAGGCTGGTCTTGTAAAAATGCTTTATACAATACTTATAATGTATGTATAATAATTGTAAATACGTTTCTTTGTTTGTACTCTCATACCCCGAGAGGGGGTTGATAGAGCCAATAAATCTTATCTATCTTATCTTATTTGGACACCTTCACATCTTCGTCATCAAGATATCATAGAAAGATATGAAATATTACAAGTAGATCCCCTCGCTGCCCGAATATAAGGTGGTGGCCGCCAGAATATTGATACTTTAATTTTGCAGGTGCTGCAACCCTAATTACCTCCCGCCTCATACGTCTGTATCTTTGTAACACTTATTGTTTAAAACAAAATCTTTACAGCTACACATGCAAAGCTCACTGCTGTTGCTTTCAGTATAGGCCTTTAGCTTTCTTCAGATCTATAATAATAATAATACATGCTATTTCTAAAGCGCCATTATCCATTTTAGTTAAATGCTCAAGGCGCTTCAGAGCAATGAATTGAAAAGAAGTTGACGAGACAAAAAGTGAGATGTCTGTGTTCAATAAGCACCATTGAATAAATATGTCTTTAGGTTGCCCTTGAAGGAGCTCAAAGAATTTGATTTTTTGATAGTATTAGGAAGAGCGTTCCACAGAACGGGCCCCGCATGAGCAAAGGCCCGATCCCCCACTTTTTCCTAGACAATGGAACCTGCAGTAAATTTGTATCAGATGAGCGTAGGGTACGTGAAGGAACGTATTTATGTAACAAATCCAAATTATATTTTGGGGCCGTACCGTTAACAATATGAAAAACGAAGAGAAGCAATTTAAAGACAATGCGCTCCCTCACGGGCAACCAATGGAGACACTGTAAAATTGAAGTTATATGATCGCGTTTGGTAGTATGGGTAACGATACGTGCTGCTGCGTTTTGAAGTTTTTGCAGTTTGTGAAGTTGAAAATCTGGTAAACTATACAAAAGACTATTGCCGAAATCAAATCGTGATGAAATCAAAGAATGAACCAATTTCGATGTAGCGGACTGAGTCAAATATTTTCGAATGAAACCAATATTACGCAACTGGTAGCGAACTGAACTGCAAATATTTGTAATCTGTTTCGACATCGACATTTGGGAATCAAAAATTACACCAAGATTTCTGCAGGATTCAGAAACAGAAATCGTTTTATCTATATTAACACTCACTTAAATGACAGGATAAGTGAAAAAAAAATGTATGAATTTAACTTCCGGGTTCGGTACGTATACCTGTAGCATAGAAACACAGACTTACATTACACTGAAAAGTACAATATAAAAAATTGATACGATCAGGTATCATGTATAATATCTCTACATATATACCTTAATATTACTCTACTATTACCCTTAATAGTACTCACCTTTCTTCAATATAACATGTTAAGTATAATGCTGAAGCGTACGATTTTCATGGACTGTAATTTCAGAGAAAGCAACTTTATCATTTCGGCAGCAGGTGGGTGTGTTGCCGGCTTCTTCTTGGTGACCTTCTTGGTGTACTGAAGTGGTGGGATCAGGGGCCTGGGAGCCGGGGGTGCGGGGGTGCTGCAGCACCCCCTGCAATTTGTTTTTTCTTTAAAACGCTGAGGACTTTTTTTTTTTTTTTTGCTTGTCAGAGAATTTCGAACAGAAAAAGAGACACTAAAATGCTGAGGACCTTTTTTATTTTTGGCTCACAGCACATCCAGTAACAAAATCGTTCCCAGGCGCCTGGGTGGGATCATGTGCAAAATATACTGCTATTTTTAGCGACTGGGTATTCCTAGATTGAACTTAGTACGTAGGCCAGATGTCATGTTTGTATCGTTTCAGCTAGATCTCTTTGCATGAGTATCGTCCGAGCGTTATGTGAAATCCTTCCGAAATAGATAAGAATCCTCTTTGATTGTTGCCTCATCACTATTTACTATCATATTCTGTTTTACAAAGAAGGTCTATCATTTACCTTATTTTACGTCAAAGGTGATTCACAAATCATGTGTAAAACAAATGTCAGCTGTACCCGTTTCTTTTCAGAAATTGTCAGCAGCAGTTTACAATATTTCAATGAAAGAAGTAGAACAGATTAATCTCACACCATGACGATGTACACGAAACTTGGCGAGCTTCATTTAAAATTATTTGTAACACAATTTACACAAATCATAATACTTTATCGTTTTCTGTGGTACAAACTGAAAAAAGTTCCGATTTTGAAATTAAGATGAAGAAACTTATCAACTTGTCTTTTTGTGATGTCACTGAGAATAAAATGTGTGTGGAACGAAAATGGGAACGTTCTGCATAGGCCTATGCAAATTTTAAAAGATTTGGTCTGAGAGAAAGTCCGTCGTGTTCTGTTTGTTTTGTTTGTTTCATACAGGGTGTTTCTTAAAAAAGGAAACCCAACTTTCTCCAGCAACATTTCGTCAAATAAACTACCTTGATTTATTGTAATACATCACAAAAAGAGGAATTGTATCCCCTGTCATTATGCTACCACATTTGTGATGATAGAGCCTGGGATTATTGAACTCAAACAATTTCAAACCAGTAATGTAAAAACTGATTTGCACACGACAGCGGGATCTATTCATCTACGCAATGAATAGCCATTCATTAAATGTCACTCTGTTTTCTCGAGTACACACACTAATACTTGGACATACAAGGCGGTTATTTGGAAGGACATGGGGGCTATTTTTTTACTCGTATCTCATTCAACGTTGCATACATGTTAAAATATGATTAAGGAAACATCATGAAATATGTTTTTCTTTGCCAAGAGTCTTTATGACTTATTTTGTTTCTATGCATTGTACCTGATGGAATTACACTTTGCATTACTTCTGTGCCCAAACTACTTTTGACATCACTCATTTAAAACCTTTCAAAATTACTCATGCATGAAAATATCATTACATAATTTGGTATCATATGAAAGAGGATGAATTGAACTTTGACATGAATAATAAGAATCAGCCCGAAAATAATAATTTTGCTAATAATTGATGGGAGAATTTTGGTTTTATTCCACAAGTCCACTTATTGGCGTAATGTCAATGTATAGAAAATATGGTCCGTCCTGTCCCTGTAGAAGGAACGAGCCCCATTTTCCAAATTCATGCATGTTAGATTAATCATAAAGAAAAAAATAAATCATGAATTCATCTAAAATGTGATTCACTTTTTCTGCTCCCATCCTTTGTGCTGATTTGACAAATATATATATTTTTTTTAATAAAAAAGTGATTTAAAGCTATTTACATGTATATACCCTCCCTTGCCAAAAGTATTTCAACAAAGTGAAATTCGTTCGTTTTTTGGTAAATGACTATTCTTTGTTTTAATATAGCGGTGTTTTGTTCTAAATCATCGAATCATGACCAACATTGAGGTATAAAAGGAAGGTGGACATGGTCCACTTTCTCTTTCAAGGCTACTGAGCCACTCATGAACACACCATGGTTTAAACAGCCGAGTTATCTGACGAGCAACGCCGACAAATCGTCGCCCTGGGGGAGGAGGGGGTTTCGGTGGCTCCGATTGCTGAACGCTTTCAGGTATGCCGTCAAACGGTGTACACAGTGTGTAAACGCCATGGCGAAACAGGCAACTCTGACAAGCAACTAAGACCTGGCAGAGGTAGAACGACCACGCGTCGGGAAGTTCGGTACCTCCTGCGTCAGGCTTGTGTGACGCGATTCGATTCTGCACAAACTTTCGCAGCTCACTGGAGCGAGAGGATTGGTGGGAGAATACCAACGAGGACGACACAAAGGCACCTTTACTCCAACAATCTTCATGCCCGCATTTCGAGGAGGAAGATTCTCATATCTCGTGTCAATCGCCAGAGACACATCAGATGGGCCATCAGAGCGAGGGATTGGACGGTGGAAGACAATTGGTGTCACTTCGTCTTTTCTGATGAGAGGAGGTTTGGCCTTTCTTCCGACGATGGAAGAGTTCTCACGTGAACCCAACACCTTATACGACCCAAGGAACCTGACCTACTCTCAAAGAAAGGGTGTGTCGGCATCTGGAGTCGGCCATCTTGTTGTCGTGGACGGGAACATCGAAACGTCCGATATCGGGCGATTCAAGACTCTCACTTGTTTCTGTCTATTAGTAACATCTTTGGCGACGCGCAACACACGTTCATTTTCCAGGATGACAACGCACCGGCGCACTGGGCTGGACAAAAATAATGGTATGGCGAAAACGGCGTCAACAGGCTGCAATGGCCGGCGCCATAGAGAACCTGTGGGATGACATCAAGAGAGCCCTAGCCTTTTGACAAGGCCCTCGTGACTTGGCTATTTTTCTCGGCAAGTAAGCTAGTAGTGGCTGCATAACAAGACTAGCCGCCCAGCCCGGTGAATGCGCGATCGAGCGACGTGAGTCCGAGGGCCTTGTGGAACCTGGCCTGTATTTCTTATGCTATCCTTTGTTCCTAGCGAGGATCTGCTACCTTATAGGTAGGAGCCAATCAGCGAACGTATATTCGCATGACGTCAGCATACATTTGGTATGCAAATTCGCCTTCATCCCGAGCTATAGCTAGCGCGGCCCGTGCAAGCTACTAGTACATCAATCATGGAAAGCAAGCCCCCGCAGATACCGTTGTGATTGGTCGATAATCCTCGGTAGGCGTGTTAGCATACGAATGTCAACTCGTGAATAATTCATATCGGACGATGGAAACGAAGGTTCCAAAAGGCCTCGCGACTAAAGTCGCTCGATCGCGCGTTCACCCGGGCCGTGTTGATTCTTTTCGTCGCCGGCTAGTCTCATCTCAGGCACAGCATGACAAGGAAAATAGCCAAGTCACGAGGCCTTGTCAAAAGGCTAAGAGAGCCCTCGATCACCATGGAACGACCAACCACCAGGGAGGGTTTGATCCGCTCTTTCTTCCGGGCCTGGGGCAGCATCACCCCAGAAAGATTGCATGGTCCCTATGCGACTCTTCCAAGGAGGATGCGCGCCATAACCAGAAGGCTAGGATACCCGACAAAGACTAAAGCTTTAACAACCTTAAAGCATCGCTTAATTACATGTCATAAATTGCCTCCTGTGTAATGCATGTGTCTACGTTGCAATGCTTTTGGCAAGGGAGGGTACATATATATATATATATATGCATCTGGGGGCTGACCTTTCACGTCACCATGGTTACTATCCGAAAGACGCGACTCAAGATCGAACCTTAGGTCGCGGCATTGGCAAACAAGAGAACCCAGCCATTAGACCAACTCACATCAGTCTAAATAACTGTTGCTTTGGAATATCTTACAAATCAGTAACTATAAAATAAAGTTATACAAAGTGTGATCCAATGTCGCACAATAGGTGTAACAAAATTATAATCATAACGAAAACATATAAACTCAAGGGCACTTTCAAAGGCCTATTGTACTGCCAATAGTTCGGATTACGCAATACGCCATTGAAATGTTCGCACATTTCTAAAGGTGATAGACAGGGCTATTGAAATCGTGTTCGAAGTAGTGTGCTTTCGTTATGAACAATGCAATGGCTATTATCTATTATTAAACGGGTTCAAGAATGTAGCTATCCTCATTGGTCAAATAACACCACGTGACCGTACCAAAAAAAGTATTATAAAACGGGCTCAAGAATGTAGCCATTCTGATTGGTCAAATAAAACCATGTGACCGTGCAAAAAATAAGTGATAACAAACGGCAAAAGGCTCTAAAGCACGGCTGAGCTGCACGTACGCGTACCTCTGGTGCGTGCAAACTTAAAACGCAATGAAATCGCGTAGTTTAATTGTCATTTTAGCGCAGGGATTACATGCGCGCAATGAAACGCGCATGACTTTTGTTGGCTGCGCTTCTGTGATGTCATCCAGGAAAGCAAATGGCAGCCTCCATGACTGTGCGACTCTTGGCGTTTCTATAGTGTTCGTAACCATTTTTATAGACTTCATAATCATATTTCGACCCGTTTTTAAAACTAATAATACATGGTTGTGAGTTCGTGCGTTAGTGCGATTCGGCAACACGCAGGTTTTTATCGTGGTGTCCAACACACTCGGCTTGCGCCTCGAGCGTATATAGTACACCACGATAAAAAACCTTTGTGTTTCCAGATCGCACCAACGCACTCCCAACCATGTATTAATAGTATACTCGGGTCTAAAATCATCTCGGGGTAAAATATATTCACCTACCTATGATCCAACCATCATGATCATGTAGACAGCCAACTTTAGAGAGATAATTCAAGATTTTTACCTTGGTATTATGACTCAACCGAATGGGCGGGGCAGGGAGGGGGAGTGACCGCACCTCTACTCGTACCGATCTCTTCTAGGATGGTGATCCGGGAGGTCCCCCCCCCCCCAACATCTCACCTATGAATCCACGTTTTGTCTTTTTACTACTATCATCATCAGAATGAATAAGATTATTTTGTTGTTGCTGTTTTTCTTCTTCCCTTACACACTTTCAATATTTATTGAATAAAAAAATTAATATAAAATGACAACGTCATAGAGGGAACCTACTACAAGAGCTTTTGTTGTTAGAGGACTTACCAGACAAATCCTTTATTGCCTTTTATAGTTTTTCTTATTTTCTCTTTTAATTAATTTGGTTATAAATGCATTATGTTATACTCATTGTAATTACAAGTTTTAGTGTAAGAACATGATGTTTATCAGCGGCGGATCTATTCACTTCCGTTAATGTGGTACACCTTAAAATCCTTACAATTTGTTCCCACCTTAAATCAGTCTTAAATATGAATGCAATCAAGTAAAATTGGTTTAATTTATTCATGTTGTATTCACACAAATTATAATTGCATTGTTTCTTCAGGTTTTTTAAAATACTGTTGTCAAATATGAAGTGTGAATTATGATACGAATTAAACTGGAACTTTTCTCGGCAAATATATCGAGATAAAGAGAGACAGGTGAGACAGAGAGATGGAGATTAATGATAATATTTATACGAGACATAATATTGATATGAATTATAATAATAATAATGTGGTATTGTGAAACTGACTTTGAATAATCATTATAATATTTGGTGTTGTGAAATTGGCTTTACATATGTTTTCACACTAACAGAGAAAATGAAAGAAAATACATTATCGAGAAGGGGGGGGGGGGTGCATTTTTGTATGTTTATCAGTTGAGTGAAGAGGGACAAAAGAATCACTCTTGGGTTCGGTTACGTCACATAGAACATGAAAGTATGCCTGGTATAAGCCAGTTCGGGGTTAGCGCATGGTACAAATGACCCCAAATATCCACAGATATTTTAGACATGGAGGGTCCCTTTATGTGCAGAAAAATAACTCTGGGAGTGATAGAGGTGCCTCATGAATAGCTTTTGTTTCCCCCTTTAAAAAGAATACTTCCACCTGGATATCATGGAATGCACCATTAGTGCATAATTGAATAATGATTATATGACATTCATGAGCACATATCGAATATTAGTGTCAGTGGGTTTTAGAATTTGGTACAGATGACCTTTATCTGCTCATGCTCAGATTGCATCTCCGAAGTGGCTTATTGAGAAGAAGTGCATGATACAGGAGGTAACTCAACTATACAAATTTAAAGAGGAGTTCGAGTTCTGGTAAAAGTGAAAAATTCGGGGCTTTCTAATTCTCTCTCCCCCTTCCCCATGTGAAAGAATAATATAGGAGCAATGTCCCATGAAAAGAATAACCTTTGAAATGCCCTCCTATAATAAATATGAATCATAACCATCGATCTCTACCACGTCCAGTGTTTAGTCACCAATAGCCATATATCTGTGTGCAGTGTTTTTCACTGTGTGTGCTTATCAGCAACATTTGGGTCAATTTCTTGTCTATCACTTTTATGATTATCAAACCTCAAATATACACTGCTATTTATTTGTATCAACCTTTAAAAGGAAAGGCCATCCTGGTATTAAGTTGAACAAAAGAAGAAAAATGAGAGAAACAGATTACATCAGTTTGAGCAAAATCCGATAATATAATAAAGTTATGAATTTTGAAGTTGTACGCAATCTAACGCAAATTGGCAACTCCGTGACGTATCATGTAAGCTCCTTTCCCAAGCTCCTCTCCCATTCGCTCAGCACAGAACATTCCATAATCTCTAATTTTCTTAGTTTTTGATGAAGGAATAGATTTGTTTCATTCAGATTTTGTGTAAAAACGTATTAACAGTGATTATATATAAGGTGCATGTATGACTATAAACTTTCTTTTAAAGAAAATGGAAATTAATTATACTTTGGGTGAAGGGAAAATGGGTGAGGAGCTCGCAAGATATTAGTCACAGAGTTGCCAAATTTTGTTTGATTGAATACAACTTCAAAATTTCATAACTTTCTTATTTCTTATTGGATTTTGCTCAAACCTTTACTGCTTTTTAAAATTTGTCTGCTCTTAAAACCAACTTGTAATCATGGTGGAATATCTCTTCTAAACAGTCTCTTTACAATTTAATCACATGCACATTGCTCAACTATACACTGTAAAAAAAAAACTGCCTGTAATTTTACAGCAAATCTGGCGCCATAACTTAAAAATACAGATTAGTTGTAACTTTTTCCTATGACATTGATGTACAGATGATAAAATGATAAGAACAGTAAACAATATGAATTCAGAATACTGCAAATCATAATTAGCATGATTGCTGACTGATTGATAGTACTTACAGTTTGAAGTTTGAAGTTTAAAGGTTAAAGTTTAATTGTTCCACTTTTACATCAAAAACATTTTTTACAAAAACAAGTTTACAAGCCTATTTGCCAGTTTCAAAGCATACGGGTAAAGGACTCAAATTAAGTACAATGTACAGTAAATAGGTAGAAAGTTTCGATACATATATGACGACTGGCAAAACGAAGAAAAATGTAAAATGTGGGGAACCTGAATGAAAAAGCATTGCTTGTAAATGATTTGACTCCCGTGTAGAGTAAGTAATTCTGATTGGGATGCAATAAAAGCGAGAAGGATTTACTAAACATACAGATTTACTAAACGTACAAGGAGAGCAAAGCTCAGAATATGAATTAAAGAAACGAGAAAGACGAAAGAGAAGAAGAAGAAAGAAAAAAAAAAAGAAAAGGAAGAAAAGAAAAAGGAGAAAAGGAAGAAGAAAGAAGAAAGTAAAGAAAAATTGTAAAGGCAGGACAGTGTAGCACGAACAACGCCTGTGTGATCACCTGTATGTATGATCCAGCATGATATGAATATGCACACACAATGATATTTGTAATGTCTCTATAATTTTAAATTAGATATTGTTTGCTGATGACACTAGTGTATTTTTATCCCACCGTGATGTAAAGGTCATTGAAAAAAGAATAAATAATGAACTGCCAAAATTGACTCATTGGTTTAGAAGCAATAGGCTATCACTCAATGTACAGAAGACAAATTATATTCACTTTAGGGGACGAAGGTCCAATAAAAATCAGAATATTGATGTCAATGTTGATGGTGCGTCGTTAGAAAGGAAAACGTGCACCAAATTCCTTGGTGTCTTTATAATGAGCATCTTACTTGGAGTGACCATTTAAAATACATAAGGACACCCATTTCTCGAATATTGTATAAGATGAAGTTTATTGTTCCTAACAGAGTACTATTTTCATTGTACAATACACTGGTTCTGCCATATATTTCTTATTGTAATGTACTTTGGGCGACATCTAAACAATTTACAGAAAATATTATGTTATTACAAAAGAAAGCAGTTCGTATTTGCTCGGGAGCTGGTTTCCGTGACCATACGCAGCCATTATTTATTAGACTGAGGACTTTGACAATTAAAGATATAAACTTTCTTCAAACCTCCCTTTTAATGTATCGATGTAATAACAATATTTTTGTTTTTCTTCCATGTTTCGGAAGAACAGTGATGTTCATGCCTATCCAACAAGACAGTCATCTGGCATTTATTTAATCCCCGTTCAGTGCTGGCTCATAAGTCTATTAGGCATAATGGTCCAGATGTTTGGAATACATTACCAGATGATATTCGGAATATGCTTACTATACATTCATTTAAAAAAGCTGTTAAACGTCTTCTTATTTCAAAAATGTGAACACTATTAATATCTGTAAAAGTAATTTCCATATTTTTATCCATAACATTGCATGTATTATAGTCAGAGTGATTATTGCTTATGCGCAATACCAGGTTTAATTGGGACTCATTCCTCCTCACCCTTCTTTCTCTTCACTTTCCCTTTCCGATAATGTACATGTATGTACAGTCTGTATCCTGTTCCTGTGTTTACTGTATTTTTTTTCTTAATGTAAGGTTAATTTCTTGTTTGTTGCGCCCACAACTCATAGTTAAACAACAATTTTATGCTTAAAGGTGTGGCGATGCTTCAAGCCTTCGGGCTTATTTCGTCATACCTCTGTATGTTATTATACGTTCTATTACTGTATACGATTTATTATTCATGTCTGTATATTGTGATCATATTTACTTTAAAATGTTAGTCTTTTTTTTCATTTCATTTCCATGTGATGTTCACACTATATCAGCTGTTGTACCATACAGGAAATAAATTAAAAAATAAATAAATAAATAAATGTGCTTACTTTTACTTTTAGGTAAGTACAACCCCTAAAAGTTAACAGCTTCCGTTTAAATGAATAAGCCAGTTCGGGGTTAGCGCATGGTACAAATGACCCCAAATATCCACAGATATTTTAGATATGGAGGGTCCCTTTATGTGCACTTCAGAAAAATAACTCTGGGAGTGATAGAGGTGCCTCATGCATAGCTTTTGTTTCCCCCTTTAAAAAGAATACTTCCACCTGGATATCATGGAATGCACCATTAGTGCATAATTGAATAATGATTACATGACATTCATGAGCACATATCGAATATTAGTGTCAGTGGGTTTTAGAATTTGGTACAGATGACCTTTATCTGCTCATGCTCAGATTGCATCTCCGAAGTGGCTTATTGTTGGAGGGGCTATCAACTACATGTAGTTCGTTATTCAGGCTGTTCCAGAATTTGAGTCCCGTAAAGGTGATTGTTTTGTTTGTGAGTTCGGGAGTGGTGGAAATGGTTAGTTTGTCTAGTTCGATAGGAATGTACAACATTGTTGCATTGAAATATAGGGACGAAAGCATCTGGTAAATTACCTTTCGAGAGTTCGTACATAAATATTCCAAGATTGTATAAGTAAGTCAGATATCGTAAGAATATTCCAATTATAATTGTATGTGCACGAAATCCAACATTATTTACTATTCTAATAACACGTTTTTATACCACATTAATTTTGTCCAACATTAATTTTGCCTATTAGGGTTCATTTTGTATAAGCGTAGCCAGCTTGACCAAGGAGCAGGGGCAATTACTACACCCATCATCGACTTTTAGAGGATTTTCGGCACATTAAAGTAATATTCTGTCGGCTCATTGGTCACTGTATAGGCAGGCGCATTTTGGTTCATTTTCCCGCACTTTTGTTCTCACCCCCTCACCCACAAAATAAGTAAGCTGGCTGCACTATTGTCACAATTAATGGAAGACAAATCGCGGGAAACTATTTTAGCCCTATTATGGCACTAATATAACAATAACATTATACACGAAGCAAGACAATTCTTAATTTGACGGTATAGTACTAAGTGTTCAGTGATATAGTAATTAGCTCCTAATTAGATGTTAGTTTTAATATTTCAAGCGATTTTTCGCAATGTGAATCTTGTTCTGGCGCATTTCTGCAAATGCATGAGTTGGAGTTTGAAAGAATGACACACTTGCCTCCACCATACTTAACCAACTTTGTCGCAGAGCAGAGTTCAAACATTATTTGTTTGTGTGTTGCTTTGTGTTGTTGTTGTTATTATTGGTTTACTTTCTTATGTTACTTATTTTAGGGGGCGGTTGTGAGAACGCCAAGCGTGTCCCTCAGGGGGTGGGTGGAGGGAGGTGGAGTTATCCCCCCCTTCTTTGACGTTTTAGCAAATTTTGATTGAAAGATAACAGTTCTTATCGCCTATTTAGGCTTTTTTCTCTCACTTCCCCCGCTTTTTTGCTCTCGCTTTTTTTTACGGGCTGAATAGGGGGGGGGGGGGGGGGATGACCCCCTTGTGCCCCCTGGCTACGGCTATGTGCAGGAATTATAATAAATATAAGATATAAGCCCTAATCTTATTTGAGCATTCCATTATCTATCTCTAGCTCTGCGATAGGATTTTAACATTAAATTTTCATAATATAATAATAACTAAAAATCGCATATTTCCTTCGATGGGATATCGGCATATATAAAAGATAGAAATTCATATTTGAAAACAGACCATTTGGCTTATTTTCCCTCTATTCAGTATGAGCAGTGTTCGGTAGGGTGATAGCAGTGTTATACTATGTACTTGACCTGTTACCTGGCAACAGAATCATTCGAAAGGAGTAAAATTCGCGCAAAAATCAGGCGATCGGTTTGACCTCTCACTATGATTTACTGTTTTCATTTTCGTACTAATAGGCAAATTCCTAAGATCATATTTCAGCCATATCGAAAAGCATAAACAAGATGCCATCTGATTATATTGTCTGGACAAAAAGGCGGAAATGACAACGTTTCGAGCACAGACAATTGTAAAGTAGTAGACCATTGGGAAAACAATGACAAGATGCAGGTAGATGTTGAAGGTTAATTAAGGTAAAACTTAATTAGACATTCCCAAATGGGCAAGATTTATAATTGGCGTTATATACATGTATGAGGTCCATTTACACCACGTTATAAACATCGCGATATTACTTTGGATGTACAGGGGCAGCTGAAGGATTTTTTTTAAAGGGAGTGGGTTCATATCTCCCCCCCCCCAAAAAAAAAAAAAAAAAAAAAATCTGACAAGCAAAAAAAGAAAAAGAAAAAAAAAGGTTATTGAGCCCAGAATTAACTATTAAACAGTTGCATTACAAATTATATTCAATCATTTCATTACAATCTTATCTTAAAAAGAATTGTTTATTAATTATTCTTGCATAATCATTATATTTCTCCTAAATGACTGAAGTAAACAAAACGTAGGTGATTAAAAAAAAGGGTATTCAAGTATTTCTCCACAATATCATATCTGGCGCATGTTCATAAATCAAAGTGCCTCCAATTTACATTTTGTGTGACCAATACTTGTATAAAGATTTTCATTTGATACTATAAACTTGCCTATAATGTATGGCATGTACTCGTGAAAAGAGAGAGAGAGTGTAAATGCTTGTTTTGTGGTAGCATATGCAGAAATATAATCAATTTTATTCAGAACATGAATGTTAGTTAACATATTGGCACGAATTCACAAAGAGGTTTGGTTTAAACCATGGTTTAAACCCCCTCCTGGGTTTTTTTAAGCGTACGTGCGCACGGAATCCGATCCAATCATATATTTTCTTTGAGCGCGCGCATGGGCAATGTGCGCTTATTTACGCTTAATTTAGTATACGCTTACGGAGGATTAAACCTTACCCGTGGTTTAAACCTCCTTTGTGAATTCGGGCTATTGCAGGTGGATTTAGGTGTTCGGAGCTAGAGATTTTTTTTTTTTCATTTCAAACACCCGTTCATAGACAAATGTCCGTCAAGTTGACATGTCTTTTATCATCACTATTATTTATAACAGCTGCCACGTTGGGTGGATTTTAATTAGAGCATGAAATTTTCAACCGCTGTAGATACTAGTTAGTTGCTATGCGCAAGCCCCTTTTCCTCTCTTTGAAATGTTTTTTTTTCTCATTTTGTTCGTACGAATACTTCAGAGAAGTCATGAGATTCATCCTGTTTGTGACTTGAGTATCTGGTTTATCAGGTAGTTTATAACTGCATTGAATTGTTCTGTATAAATCATGTAGTGATTTGTTTGTCAAGTTTTCGTTGAGCTGTAAAAGAAAGAGATGAAAAACAAGAAATGAATAATAATAATAATGATGATAATAATAATGATGATAATAATAATGATGATGATAATAATAATAATAGTAACAATGATTAATGAAGAGCAGAAACTATATATATTCTACTACGCTCCAAAAGCTCATGATGTGTTTATAAATAACTACGATGGGATAATAAGTAAAATCAAACATTTTCGGGGGGGGGGGTGTTGGGATTGAGTTGCCGCGCTGAATAATTTTTTCATTGCCAATCTCACAGTGCGGAGACAAGACACATAATATTCGATTTCCTAAATCTCTCTCAGATTATAAAAACAACACCGTTTGCCCTCCATTCGAATACTTTTGTTCTTGTCTTGAATGGCGGACATAATTAATTCTACCCCCCCCCCCCCCCGGCCCCCGATGAGAAATAAGTAGACAATAATTAACTGCAAGGTTCAGAACATTAATTCTTATATGTACAAAAACCATGTGACATCTTCTATAAGTCAATGGATGCATCTACTGTGATACTAACGACCAAAACGTGTTTATCTGTATAGGCATAATCCCGTTACATGTTGTTTCTCCAAAGGTTCATAATTCGTATTTCCGAAGGTTCGTGAATACGAAGGGGTGTAATTCCGAAGGTTCGTAATTCCGAAAATAAGAGAGGGTTAGTTATTCAGAGTAATAACAAAATGCGGAACGATGAGTACCCCCAATCAAGTCACAGGTTTTTTTTTGTAATCATGCTGAATCGATTTCCTCCTCTCTCTCTCTCTCTCTCTCCCTCTCTTTCCTTCTTGCCCCGTAGCAACATCACGTTAATCCGTAATGTCATGATGATCTTTCATCTGCTCGCTTGTCCCTAGAAATATCAGTGGTGGATTTTTGATTTAAGTCCAACACACTCCATTCATGCCACACGGGTTGTACACTATGCAAGAGCCTGTCTGAAAGTTTTTAACTTTTATTCTTTAATTTTTATTTTAATTTATTTCAACAGGGGAACACGTGCTTCAGACAATGGCTGTTCTTCAGCAAGTCATTGCATACTACATGAAAAGGCAAACATTTACTTCAGAAATATAGACATTGAGCCCTTTCACACTTTACTTCGTTAGAGCGCTCTAACTAAGAACGGTTCCTCAGGAGCGGTTCCCAGGTGAATGTGAATGCTCAAGTGGTCCAGGAAGCGTTCTTCTGGAGCGTTCCAGAAGACCACCTCGCGAGGTGGTCTTGAGGAACGGTTAGACCGCTCCAACGTGGCAGTGTGAAAGCAAAGCGATCCTAAAGCGTACTTCAACTGGAAGTGAGTGTGTGTTGCGAGGGAAATCTCGTGTGATTTTCTTTCATTGTCCTATAAGTGCAGGCCGATCGATAGAAAGAAAACACAAGGAAAGATGGAAGAGGAAATGATGGAAGATAGAAAGGGAAAATGATAGAATGAATAAAAACAAAGATAAACATAAGAAATTTAAAGAAAGAGAAGACGATAGAAAGAAAACATAAGGAATTAAGATAGAAAGAGGAAATGATAGAATGATGAAAAGAAAGAACAGATAGGGAAAATGATAGAATGACTAAAATAAAGAAAGACAAAAGAAAAAAAAGAAGGATAGAAAGAGAAAAGGCTAGAAAGATGAAAAAATGAAAGATAGAAAGATGAAATGACAGAACGATAAAAACAAAGAAAACAAGGAAAGATAGAAAGATAAAACGATAGAATGATAAAAACAAAGAAAAACCAAATGAAACAAGGAAAGACAGAAAGATAAAAAACAAAGAAAAACATAAGAAATCTAAAGAAAGAAAAGACGATAGGATGATGAAAACAAAGAAAAAAAAAGAAGCCGTGAAAAGATATAGAGATAAATGCATCAGGCAAGCAGTATACTGTTTGATTTCCGCGCGAAAAAATTGACCCGCTTACCTGAGCTGCCATAGCAACAATACCACTTTGACTCGCTGAGCGATTTGAGACATTAAATATGCGCTGAGTGTGAAAGCAAACAAAGCATTCTTCGAGAACCGTTCCTCTAGAGCGGTCTAACTTGGAGCGGTCCAGCAGGGAGTGTGAAAGGCCTCTTTGTAACTGCAAGAAATGGCTTTCGTCGGTATCTACAGTTTTAAGATCATAATTTCTCAATCATTTTATACGTGTTACTTGCCATGTCGTCCTGTAAATTGTCCATACCCCCTGCAGCTCCTAGATAACACTTCTGATTGGCTGATGAGTACGTGAACACGTGACAACTGTCCAATGAGCCGCACTTTGCCGCGCACTGTAATAGAGTCCGAATCTTTTCAAGCGTCCTTATCAAACCAAGCTGTGAAAGTGATTGGGCAGCACCGATTAACGCAAATGAAGACGTTCTGTTTCTGGTTGTGGCAGTCGTCGTAGTCATTGATGTCGTTGTAGACGTTGGAGTGGTAGGTATGTGTCGGGTCGTAGGAGTAGGACTTTCATCTGCAACAACAGTTGGAGTGGTTGAAATGTCTTGGTTGGTAGTGGTAGGACTTTCAGTTGGAATGGTTGAAATGTCTTTGCTAGTAGTGGTAGGACTTTCAGTTGTAACAACCATGAGCGTGGTTGAAATGGCTTGGTTAGTAGTGGTATGACGTTCAGTTGTCACAGCAGATGTCTGAGGGATTGTAGTAATTGAGTCAGATGATGTTGTCAGGGAAGTAGTAGGGTTGGTCGTGGTCATGGTTGTTGTCAATGATGATGTTGCGGGTAAAGATGTCATTGAAGTGTTGGGAATGTCTTGGTTAGTTGTGGCAGGGCTTCTAGTTGTAGCAACAGACATCTGAGGGGATGTGGTCATTGAGGCCAATGTTGTCAGTGAACTTGTAGAGGTTCTGGAAAAAGTCGTAGGATCAGTCGTTGGGATGGTTGTGGTTGATCTTTCCGTAGTTATGACCGCTGTTGTGGATACTGGCGTAGTTGTTATCCCTTCTGGAATTGCAAATGATTCAGAGATTGACATGCACCATGATTTTGATAAAAGTTTTCCCATCATAACTTATTATTTTACTAAAATGAATAGTCGGACCACACTCTCTATTGAAGTTATCTTTTGTAGTAAGTAACAATATCAATTCTCGTCCAATAATACTGATATGCAGACGGGAACTTACACACAAAAAAAAATCCTGAGCAAAATGGTAGCTAAACATGCTAAGAATATGTTCATACTTCGGTTATCACCATGCCGGGGCCGGGGGGGGGGGGGGGGGGGGGGGGGGAGGGGTGTACGTATAGTAGCAAATTCTCTAACCATAAACGAATCTAGTAAGATTGGGTATGGGTAGGTGTCGGCAGTAAGTGATTGACGATGAAGGGCTGGTCACATTGTGCGATAACGACAAGTATAACGAGATTTTTCATTAAAGATGCAGCTTAGAGCTGCCGTACTGTTAACAGATACTTGCATAGTACCACGTACACCAAATGTATATAGTAGGATGTATCTTCTAATTGAAATCTCGTTATCGTTATCGTTATGGGAAAAATGTGACCAGCCCTTTACGGGGGGGGGGGGGGGGGGGGGCAGGCAGAGACACGTGCCTCCTGTACCAACCCGATTCACGTGCACAACTCGCAAAACTCACCTACATCAGCCTCACATAAGATACTATGTGTCACGCCACACGTTTGAGCTTGAAATACGGGACCAGTCGCGATCATGACACATCCATTGCCGCTCTGAAATATTCAGCAGACAATTAGTTGTTAAAATGTAATACAAATTAATTATTCAAAATATATTACAATGAAGTATTCATTTTACAAATGTATTATGAAACTGTTGATGGACTAAAGATGTAACAGTGTATTTATTGATTGCCAAATGATGGAATGATCTATACTGTGCATCACCTCCAGATATGCAGCTGAGCAAATAATTCTCATTGTATTTCATTTCATTTGCTTCATGCATGATTTTTATGATATTAGTTGCAAAACTGATCAATGTTCGGTGTATAGTATTCAACATCCCTTTCAAATTATGAACTGAGTGAATAGACCATAGTAGACGATTACTTGAGTTGATGGATTTATATATATATATATATTTTTTTTTGGGGGGGGGGGGCACTTCCGGCCCGAGTCCCCCTATTTGAAAGAAAGGTGTACATTGTGTCCCTCCCTGTTTTTGAATTTTAGAATTTTAGAATTTTTATTTTGCTTATCAGAGAATTTTGAACGACAAAGAGGACCCAAAATGTGTGATAACATTTTTTTTTTGGATATTGCTTGTCAGAGGTATTGGAGGAAAACTGGACCAAAAAATCTGATAACCTTTTTTTTCACTTGGAAAATTTTCTGAGATTTGTGTGTGCCGCCCCCTTTTACAAACCCTGGTTCCGCCCCTGAATCAGAGTTTGCAATAAACCGTATTGGGGTAACTATCTCATGACTACTCTCCTGGAAAACTTCTCCCTGACAACTAGTTCTAGGACAACCACCTTGTGGGGCAATAACTACTCTCAGAAATCTGAATCCAAAGTGAATTTTTTGTTGATACTTCTGTCTTTTCCACATCTTTTTTTTTTTTTTTTCCCCTCCCCTCCCTTTTTTGGCATATGCCTGATGCTTTAGTTTAATTTGTTACGTATTGCTTGAATTGTTATGAACCCTTTTGCTAGTGTCTGCTTTCATTCTTATTTCCATGTAATTACTTTAATGTAGTCTTTTAAAGGAAGGTTGACCTAGTGTATAGTTGTCTAGGGTAGTTGTCTCAGGACTGTAACTGTCTTAAAATAGTCATAAACGTACCGAAGGTAAACCTATCGTTGGATCCATTACCCATACATCCTCAAAAGTAGAGGGATCATCGTAAGACGCCCTGTAATAAGTATAGACTGCAGACAGCTCCGACGGAGAACTGATAGATGCGAGATAGCGCCCGGGGCGGCTTGGGCATATTGTCTCTGCTTCGAGGGCCGTTTTCAAAAAGTGATGATGAGCGTAACAAGACCCCGCAATCTCATGCATTCCAGACTGGCAATCTATAAAATAAAAATGATGCAAATACGGATCCTCTCATGAAAAAAGGGGGAAAAGAGAAAAATCAGAGGAGTCAGGGAGGACAGGCGAGCTTCCCGAATCATAGACTGGCAATCTACAAATGAAACTGATACAAATACAGATTCTCTCATTAAAAAAAAAAAAAAAGGGAAAAATCAGACGAGTCCGGGAGGACAGGCGAGCTTCCCGAATCGTAATCCCTGGAGAAATAATTTATGGGTTTTTGAAAAGCTCCTACCACCCCACCCCTTCCGCCAGAGAACTAGCCCACCCACCTCCCCCTTTCTCACGATCCTGAATTTGTCCCTGTGTAACAGAGAATTTTGAAGGAATCATGATATTATAATCTATAGTTAGTTGCTAATGGTTACAGTAAAACAGTAATACAGAGGATAGAGTCGGTGTACATCCCCCCGGTTTGGAGTCCCTTTAAAATCAATCTAACTTGTAGTGCAGTGGCGTATCCAGGGGGGGGGGGGGCGCAACAGGCGCGCGCCCCCCCCCCCCTATTGGCCGTCGTAAAAATTAAAAAAAATAGCCAAAAAAAAAATTCCTCATACCAATTGAAAATATTGTTCATTAAATAGGCTTCAAAATTGGTCACATATATAGAACTGCCAAGTAGTACGTTTTTAACGTATTAATACTTTTTTGGAGTAAAATACGTCCGTACGTTTTTCTGTGCGAAAATCCGTTTTTTGAAAATTCCGAGTATGGTTGTTCGAACTTACACTACGTAGATACCGTACAACTACCTTATCTTGTCTATGTGCACTGTTTGTGCTAACATGTACAGTGTATACGAAGCATGGGTGTGAGAACAAACAAAGTACATTGACAAGATAACGTACTGTGCAGTGAATCCATGTTATGCATGATGGCAGTGCACGATTGTGCTATCGCGAGATAAGGAAATCACAGCCCCTAATAACCGGCATTTGTCCTCTGAGAACTGATTCTAAATTTTGCAAATGAGTCCAAATGGAATATCATCGCTATTTTTCATGATTCAAGTGAGAGATAATGTCTAATTTGTTGAAATATTCTCTTGAAAAAATCCCTGCTGGAATTCACTTTCCAGCAGGGATTTTTTCAAGAGACTATGATCAAGGTACAAGGATAAAGGTGCCAAGTCTTCCAGCACCAGCGGCCTAGATAATTGGTAGTTTGGTGGGTACAGTGCGTGCATATCGTGAATCGTTCTTCATGACCAGGCTTTCGTGGCTTGTTTTCTACTCTTCCCGGCCCCCCCCCCCCCCACTCAGTATTATTTAGGGTACGCGTATGCTTGTTCCCTCCCTTTGAAAGCACCCCCTATCTCAGGGCTGCCAAAATTTCTGAACCCCCCTGTCGCGGGCTCTGCGCGGGCTTTTCCTGCTTTGGAGACCCCCGTAAATTCAGAACACTGCTCAATGTACCCCCCTATCTCAGGTGAGCTCTCATTCCAACCCCCATATCTCAGGACAGACACCAACCCCCTCCCAAGTAAGCTGTCATTACAATACCTTGGAAGAGATGGGGGCCAGTGTTTCTACTTTTCAAAATGAAATAATCCTGGCTGAATGAGCTATCAAAACTAGCAGGAATTTCAGGAATTTGATCCTGGGATTTGATCGATTTTTCAAGATATTTCATAACCCCCCTTCTTTTTAATTTCTCAGGTGTCGAAGAGAGAGAGAGAGAGAGATAAAGAAAAACACCCCTTTTTAATGAAATCTCCGAGTGAAAGATAAAAAACACCCCCTTTTTTTACAATTCACGGGCCGGATTGTGTCGCCCCAAAAATACCCCTTTACCGGAGATTTTGGGAACACGCATGCGGTCCCTTCGACCTCCGAGTGGGGGGGGGGGGGGGGGGGGGGGGGGGGGGGCTACTCTTTAACTTTATGTTGGGTTGTTTGAATTTAGCTGTGGTTAACTACATACGATCAGGGAATTCCTGGAATGTTATAGAATGAAATAAAGTAATTTTCCATCGAAAAAAATTTAGTTCCTGGTTTTGAGTTTAGATCTTACTAGGCAACTGGGCAAGGTGAATTTGCATGTTGTGTGGTAAAAAGCAGATCAATTGGCTAAAATATTAAGTTAATCATGTCAATATTTCTTTATAATGTACTGTAGATTAATGAATTTAGCCCTCTAAAGAACAAGAAAACGTACCAGCTTCAGGGGGCTTCGCTCCCTGAACCCTCAAAAGAGGATTTGCCCCTCGACCCCATCAGGGGCCCTGAGCGGGCCCCTGTACCTCCGGCTTGGGTTTTCAGGATTTTTTTGAGCTGAAGGAAGCAAACATTCAAACCCGAGTATGCAGCTCAGCAAAATGGAGCTGCTTCGAGACGAGACGAGTTCAGTGCCTGTTGCAAACTCTGCGGGGCACAATTTTGACCACTATTTTTTATTTTTTAATGCATTCACATGAAACGACTTTATGCAACTGAAGGCGTTCTTATTAAAGAAATGTACAGTAGCCGCATTAGCATTTTAAAGGAAAATAGCGAAAAACATATAAAACCGGCAAAATATGTTTTTTCAACTAAAAATATGTTTTTTTCTAGCTGAATAATGTGTTTTTTGAAAGTGACAGGTTGGCAGCTCTGCATATAGCACTATTTTGCATCTCAGCCGTTCTTCAGAAGCGAAAATTTTCCAAAGACCCCTCCCCCATGACGGCGATCAATAATTCCTGGCGCCCCCCCCCTATTAGGAAATCCTGGATACGCCCCTGTAGTGGATCTATACGCCGAGTGGAACTGCCTAAATTAATACATTTCTAGATACGCCACCATGGCAACAGTAAGATATCAGAGATATTGATTCCTTATGATCTCCAGACATTAAGAATCTGAAAACGATCAGACTTGTAATCAAAGTCAGAAAAGGGATCTCATACACAAATACCATAAAATCATATCAAAATCAGACAAACAGGGCCTCATGGAAGACCACCAATATTGGTGAAAATGCTACCTTGTATAGATATCAGAAATTAATAAGTATCACTCTAAAAATTAGTGTTAAATCACCATTTAAAAGGGCTGAGGAGTGACCACCTTTTCAACATAGTAGATTAACACTTTTAACATGCTGGATGCAACACAATAAAGGCTGAATCCAGCAGGTTAAAAGAGTTAATCTGCCATTTTGAAACAGTGGTCACTCCTCGGCCCTTTGAGATGGTGATTTAACACTTTAGTTTTTAGAGAGTAGATAAATAGATAAGTTAACAAATGAATAAATATATGAATAAATGAACATACAAATAAATAAATATATATCATGACTAAATAAATGAATAAGCAAATAAATGCATTTAAAAATATGTATGAATAATTAAATAAATAAATAACATAAGTGATTCTAACATATTTGGAAGAAGAAACTTATGTGGAAGAAATGGACTAACCTATTAGATCACAAAACTGTAAAGACTCATTTCAAAACATCAAATGAAACCCACATTTTGGCGCTTAGTTTTATAACTATTAAGTGAAAAAATGTAAGTCTATTCATCTCTTCGGGCTACATACCTCCATTCACGTTGCTAAACAGCAGCACAGCACACATCATAAATATCACCATGACAACATAAACAGAATAAGACGATCCCATGTTGGCTTATTTCTCAGCTAACTCTTGCTAAATCCAAACCGATGTGTGAAAACAAAAACCAAGCTGATGTATACCCCGAAACATGTTCGAACATTTCATCGTGAAGAAGATGAACAATGCTTCAGAAACTCTTATCACCACGAATGCGAAACATCTGATGATGGGTATCATTTATCAGAGGTGAATCCCGATATTAGCAATACTTAAAGGTTATAGACTAGTGGCGGATTGAGGGGGTAGGGGGCATAGGCGTCGGTGGGGCGGGGGGGGGGGGCACATAAGGGGCCATGTCCCCCTCCCCGTTCATCCGCTAGGCCATCCACGGAACTTAGGGGTCAAGACCTTTACCCTACGCCTATACCCCTGTTTGTTGGTGTGCGTATGTGTTTGTGATTTTATGATCACCCAAAAATGTGATAAGTTTTTCATTTTAATTTATACATGTATTTTTGTGTGCTGCTCATATTGTTTGGGGGAAGTTTTTTTTTATTTTAGTTTATTTATGTATTATTTTGTGCTTCTCATATGGTTTGGGGAAGTATATGCCCCACTTTTTTTAAAACAAAACCCTTTAACCACACCTCTATTATATCAAAATTTTCGAGTCACATGATCGTTATTCCGTCGCAGTATGACGTCTTTTATTCAGAAAATTGGTGTAGAAATATTAACTGACAATATTTGCATAACAGTTGGTCGAATACCCCAAAACTGTTCGTTGCCTTTTATGAGGTTTTGTTTGCATCTTCACTTTTCGTATGAGAAGATGTAAATAATCTAGGGGTGTTTAGGTTTCAATGTTGATACACAAGATCAGAGGAAACCCAAGACAACACAACAACACAACGGTTCTCAAATTTTATCGGGCATTAGAGGTGGTGCATATGCGTGTGTTTTTACTCAGGGATGTATGACAATTTCGCAAATGCGGTTAGCAGGGAGCAAGTGCCCCTGTGCCCCCATGATCCACCATTTATTTATCTTTTATACGAAGCATTGTATATTTATTTTGCGGAATAAAGGCAATCAGTAGAAACTTCATTAAGACATAGCCTTCAATGCATCCTGAAGCCACTTCCGTCTCCACTGTTGGAAATTACTAGCATGATCGATGTATTGGTAGACAAAGCACTTGAGCATATTATAGGCCTACTACACTTGTCTCGTCAACACATCATTTAAAGATTTTTTAATTACTATTGGGCAATCTAAGTATTTCTTTTATTATATCTAGAACAAAACACACTAGAGCAGTTTGATTGATCAAGTACACAGTGTTCCGAATATTACCGAAACTATCTCCCCCCCCCCCTCTCTCTCTTTCTCCCCATCTTTCTCTCTCTTTCCAATACTGAGGGTGTTTTATAAAGCCGTTCGTAAAGTTACACACAACTTTACAAATGACTTGAATATGGCAAGCCAAATGTGATTCTCAATCATTTTAATCGCACCCGCTGAAGTTGAAATATGCAGAATGATGTAGATTAACATTCATATTCTTAACAAACATTTTTAATGCAAAGTATATTTTTTGCCACAATCTAATTGAGATTATTGGAAATACAGTCATACTTAAAACGTCAGTTAAAACGTCAGGAAAAACTTTAAGCATTTCATTTGGCACTTCATATTCAAGTCGTTCATAAAGTCATGGTAACTTTACGAACAGCTTTATGAAACATCCCCCTGGAATACCAACATGCTTCTGTGTGTACTTGTGTGCTTTCTACCCATCTCCGTTTCTCTTTTTTCTCACCCCTATACATCTACCACCGCACTCTATCTGTCCGACTCCCTCTCTCTCTTCTAATTACTCTCCCGTTCTTTCTTTCTTTCTTTTTTTTGTTTCACCTTAATTCCTTCAATGACATTATTTGCCTTTTGCCTTCTTGTCTACCGTACCTCACTTATAATTTTCTCTGTAATTCCTTCTTCCAAAGTTCAATTGCTATTTTTTGACTCTCCCTTTGTACTCTTGTTTTTTCTTTTCCTCTTCGGGTTTTTTTTTTTACCTTATTGTCATTCATTCTCTCGAACTGTTTGTTTACATAGTTGTTCATTAGTTTATCTGTCAGTCTTTATCGTTTTCATGTCAATTACCCACCGTTGCATAATGATTATGGGAATATGTAGTTTTGAACGTAAAGTTGATTTATCACTAACGAGCTCATTTCAATAGTACTCTAAAGGTTGGTCGTTGAAACTCATAAAAGCAAATAAATTCAGTTCCTTTCTTGATTAATAAACAAGTACATTATAGTTTAATTATGGAACAGCCAGCGAAGGAAATAATAACACAGCATTCAGAACAAAAGTAAAAGAACGTCATAGAGCATATTTCCTCGCTCGTCACGATGTCTTTGAACAATGGCAGTCTTCGTTCCTTCAATTAACAAACAATAGTAACAGGGAAAAGTGATTGGATGAAAGAGTGATGCTGCGAGACTAATGAACAAATCGTGTTCAAAATGGCAATTATTGACTTCTCACCTACGGTGGCGTATCTATCCATCATAGGGTACAACCATGGGGGTACTCGTTTTTCCGCAGGTTTGTTTTTTCCGAAGTTTCATAATTTCGATGGTTCGTATTTCCGAAACACAAATTTCCCATAGCCATGATAGCCGGGCCGGCGTTCATATTTCCGAAAATGAAATAGGGTTCATAATTCCGAACAAGAAAAAGGGTTCATATTTCCAAAGGTTCGTAATTCCGAAAATGGAATAGAGTCCCACATAACTTTTCGAAATTAAGAACCTTTGGAAATATGAACCCTTTTCCTTTTTCGGAATTATGAACCCTATTTCATTTACGAACTGTCGGAGTAACGAACCTTCGGAAGAACGAACTTTCGTAATTATGAATCTTCGGAAAAACGACATGTAACCGGAACCATAGGGTGGAACCCAGGAAAACATAATACAATGGGTCGCACAGAAGCGTTACGTCCCTTCCCCCAGTCTTGGGACACTACCGTCTTCCTCGTTTATCAAATGAATGTTTGATGTATACACCCACAACATATCTTTAGGATCTATTTATACGACTATTTGTAGCCTGTTCAGTTTTCTTTCAATCACTTTTTCGCTCATCGTATGGACATGCAGAGAATCTCGGCGTGCTAAGAAGCACGACATGAGATCTGCCATCCTGTCACACGAAACTGTAGCGATACGTTTAGTACGAAATAAACATTATTATTTTCATACCAACGTGTGTCGTTATTATTTTCTCAAATGAACTTATACCTTATGCATTTCAGACCTGATAATAGTAAATAGTGTATGTATAATACGCGCTGTGATTGGTTAGATTCGCATCACGTGGCGTGCAAAAATGTTGTTATATAGTGCATGATCGTGCACTTTAACTTTTATTTTTTCACGGGGAATCCCGTGTTCATCGAGTATAATATAGTTGATTTCAAGTAATTTGTTATATACCTGCGTGATAACCTGATGAGTGCAGGTCGAAAAGCTTCGTTATCATGTCTCTTTTTCGTGCCATATTGAACTTTACTATTATAACTTCTCAATCATTTTATACGTGTTACATGTCATGTCGTCCTGTAAATTGTCCATACCCCCTGCTGCTCCGAGATAACACTTCTGATTGGCTGATGAGTACGTGAACACGTGACAATTATTGTCCAATGAGCTGCACTTTGCGGCGCAGTGCAATGGAGTTCGAATCTTCTCAAGCGTCCTTATCAAACCAAGTTGTGAAAGTGATCGGGCAACACTGACCAATGCAAATGAAGACATTCTGTTTCTGGTAGTTGTTGCAGATGTTGTCGTGGTAACAGAATTTGTTGCCGGTGTTGTAGATGACATTGATGTTGTAAGAATATCTTGGCTTGTAGTCGTTTCTACAGCCGAAGGAGTCATCGGGGCAGACGAGGTTACTGAGGTGCTTGAGGAAGATGGAGGGTGTGTCGTTTCTTGGGTAGTCATGGCTTCAGGGGCAGATGTTGTGGATCCTTGCTCAGTAGTTACTTCCCCTGAAAGTGCGAAAAATCATTAATTTTGGTAGAATGAGAGTAGGACCAACGAAGAATACTGCATGAGTAGTAGCACACGTTCGAGATGTTTCAATACGAGTATATAGCATGGTCTCAGAAACCGTATTCATGGTATAGGCTGCTTCCAAGTGTTATAGGATTTTTCTTGCTCTCAAAGAAAATTGTGTTTTACTCCACTGCCCTTCATTGGACTTCATTTATATCTTGCCATGTGCATTAGTTAACATGGGGGTGGCGACAAATTTTTTTTTTCTCGCCAAACCTTCAAAATTCGCTCAGTAGGGAGTTATGGGGGTCCAGTTTGCCTCCATAACTCCCTGACAAGCAAAAAAACCAAACCCCCCCAAAAAGGTCTTCATTCTAACAGGGGGGGGGGGGGGGGGGCACAATCGAGGAACTGGCGGATCGTCTATGGTCAAAATGCATACTTCTCTTCCAAAAGGGGGGGGGCACGGGCCGGAAGTGCCCCCCCCCCCTGGATCCGCCAATGGCGTCAAGTACTTGTGCGTTTTTGACTGTCGTGTGTGCCAGAGTGATATCGTACAAAAAGTGAATGCAAAATAAAACAACTCAAACTTTGCGCTGAATTATTGGCGTATGAGCTAATTGCATTCAGGGGCTTGATTGGCGCACGCAAAAACGCAATCGAACGACACCTCGTGTGCAACTGGAAATTGACCCTTGACCTCGCACTATGTCTTGTCTTGTAGTAATGAATTAAAGCGAGCAAGTACAGCAAAAAGATTAAATTTTCTCACCTAGGTCAGCCTCACACATGTATCTATGTGGTATCGTACAGTCCTCAGTTCGAAGCACGGACCCAAATGCGATGATCACGCATCCATTACCGCCCTGAAAGATTCATAATCACACAAAGTCAACTTAAGAGATAGAAAGAATCTAACAGGTCCTAGCCTCCCGGGTCCCTTCTTAATGATTACTTTGATAATTATGTTGAATTTTTGGTTAATTTAGTGTATACTGTAACCGAAAACATCACTAGATGTCTGAAGAAAAATGATAAAATTATATTAAGGGGATTCAATGTTTGTTTTCATTTAGAATATTCGAAATTAATTCATAATGCGGTATGAACAATCGTTGAATTATAGATCTACCCGTTGATGAGTACGGGGTAGCACAGAAATTGTATACAATTGTTTCTATCCATTATATAATCTTATTTCCTAAGACCTATTTGACTGCCTTTTAATATTAAATTTACATGAATTACATAGTCCCTTTAAAGGGCCGGCAAGATTCTACGTATTCTGACAGGAATTAGGTCTTATGAAGAGAACTGAAATTAGTTAATAGTAATAATAATAATAATAATAATAATAATAATAATAATAATAATAATAATAATAATAATAATAATAATAATAATAATAATAATAATAATAATAATAATAATAATAATAATAATAATCTGCATTATATGGCGCTTTTCCAGTTAGTAACAGACTGCTCAAAGCGCTTCACAGAGTATTATACCCCGGTTATTGGATCCTATTACGATTCTGCACTTATAGTGCACATTCTCCACTCCACAAGGGAGCATTCCAGTCTGGCTGCCATTTTACAGGCGCACTTACTATTCCAATCACAGTGACATTCGCATCCCACAGGGTACCCATTTAACACCTGGGTGGAGAGTGGCAAATGTAGATTAATGTCTTGCCAAAGGACATTAGCGCCGCAGCGGGAGTTAAACCGCGAACCATGTGATCCACAGTCCGGTGACATATCCACCACACCACGACACAATGACGAGTGAGCGATATTGGCTTACAGATTCATCATCATCGAGTACATTCTGGTTGACAATCAAATTGATTTACTTATTTTATGTCACTGAAACAAGAAAACAGAATGTCCGTTATATTCCATTGCATCGACTGAACGCCCTTCTTGCTTCCAGAAGACGGTCACTGTATTGCCCAAGCCCAGAAGACTGATTAATCATAAAATTTGTTACAATAAACGTGATCGCTGTAATATAGATGGATAAATGTGAGGATATGTCTTAACAATACAATTTATATTAAGTCAGTATCAGAGATACAGGGAGTGACACGATTGGTGAAAAGCAGGGAAGAGAGAGAGAGAGAGAAAGAATAGGAAAGAAAGGAAACGGAGAGTTAAAGTAAAAAGATATAAAGACGATCCTCTGACAAGTCATCCTCCCGTAACCGATGGTCTTTTCATTCATTTGATTCCCCAACTGTAAGACCAGTGCGCCCCCGATCATCATGTCAGTCCCCACTCTCAGTATGAACCCAAGCCACCCTACTCAATAAGGGATCAGTCATCATTTTACCGAAGGTAAGCCGATCGATGCGTTCATAGCCCATACTGCCAAAGCTGCGGTCACACCATTCAATGAACTAAAATATTGGTAGACTGCATCCAACTCTGACTGAGAACTAAACGATGCTAGGTAGTGTCCGGGGTTGGTCGGGCACTCTGTCTCTGCTTCGAATGCTGTTTTCAGTGTGGTACGATGAACGTAGCATGATCCGGCAATCTCATGCATTCCAGACTCGCAAACTGAAAATCAAACGAAAAGAAGATTAGTGGTATATCCAGAAATTGATAAACGGGGAGAAATCTGCGCCCCCCCCCCCCCCACGCGGAGGGTGAGTGCGGGCGGTGGACTGCTCCTGGGCATGCAGCCCCGCTTGCCTTAAACTCCTACGAATTGTCATTTTTTTCTGGCCTTCAAACGAGGGGAGGGGGCGAACTCCATCTTCGTACATCTCGAAAGGCCAGACGGGAAGCAAATTATTGAAAAATACATCTAGGATTTATCCGTCACCAATTAAAGTTCTTTGTATTATGGCTGATTCAATGGGCCAACTGTGAATGCAGTGGCGTATCTAGGGATTATGGAGTCTGCGGCAAACACAGCACTATTACGTCAAAACGATTTTTGCAAAGAAACGAAATCCCGAGGAAGCAAATTGACCGAGCTTCAGAGAACCCCCCCCCCCCCCCCGACGATTTCAGACCTTTTAAACATTCTTTCTTTTGCATTTCACTTTCATTGAGGGTGCATATAACACGGCCAGTAATTTTCTTCATTTTCTCCCCTTTCTCTCTTTTTTGAGCCCCCTTTCAAGGGCCCCTTCAAATTTAGAGAATTGTGTAGATTTCTCACCAAGGTCAGCCTCACACAAGTATGTATGTTGTATCGTGCAGTCCTCAGTTCGAAGCACGGAGCCATAGCCGATGACCACACATCCATTACCACTCTGAAATATTCAGTTATGAAATAGATGTTAACTTAGAAGACAGTGGTGCCCAGTCACATCGCCAGACCGATCCGACACCAACCAATAACGGGAAAATATTGATCATTCGGGATAATGGTTCCCCCCCCCCCTCCAGTATATTATCGGTTTCATATCGTCTGTATGACTGGGAAATTATAATAAGCCTTATTTAAAACTTGATAGATGACAGATGTGTCAATATAATTATTTAATATATGAACACAATTCCATTCACAATAAATAATCATAGACTTATGAGGGAGGGGCTTAGGTGCTACAGTTTCCCCTCGACCCCCGAGAATTTTGACTTTACCAATATTCTGGCAACCGCCACCTCACTTTCGGGCAGCGCTGCTCTCATATTATGTGGGTATCGAGATGTCCTATTTGTAACTATTATATCTTAGGTAGTATAACTTTGTTGAAAAAATGTAATTGCCACGATAATAAAATTTAAACTTTTTTTTTGCTCACTCGATTCGCTCTGTCGCGAAATTTATAGAAACCGGAAATTAATATTCGGGCATAAGACGTCAGCCCCGTAATGAAATTAGCATCAAGATACGCCAATGTGATCACTTGATCATTAATGATTTTACCGAAGGCAGGCCAATCGATGCGTTCATCGCCCATACAGCTAAAGCTGTAGTCGCACCAGTTAACGAGCTAAAATATTGATAAACTGCATCCAACTCTGACTGAGAACTAAACGACGCTAGATGGTGTCCCGGGTTGGCCGGGCACTCCGTCTCTGCTTCGAATGCTGTTTTCAGTGTGGTACGATGAACGTAGCATGACCCAGCAATCTCATGCATTCCAGACTCACAAACTGAGAATCAAACGAAAAAGAAGAGAAAACACCTGGTCAATTTTCCTAATAAGCCACGTCGTATAATTAGAACATGGTCCAAAATGACCTTGAAATTACCCCAATATGTATGCGCACACGCATCTGTTTTGGTGGACGCGCTACTTGTTTAACACGTAAAATCGTACCGGTGCGCGCATCATGGTGCGCACCAAAACGTATAAAGGTCAATTGTACTCGGTATAAATGACCTTCATCTGCACATGCGCAAATCGTAATTACGAACTGGCTTATTATTATAATCGCATTATTTCACCCGGCATTTTGTAATTTAATTAGAGAAAATGCGCTTGAACCAGGCTATGGGTTAACAATTACCAGATTCGTGTTGGCTACCGGTCAACCAGGAACTCTAGCACTTTTTGTGTTGAAATGTTTAGCTGGCAGTTTTTCAGTGTATCAGATCAGTGGAGTATCCAGAAATTGATGAAGAGGGTGATCTTTCCCCAGATCGAGGGGAGGGGGAGGTGGTGAAATGTAACTGGGTAACCCATTTTGCCTTAGACCCTATACAAGTTGAAATGATTTTGTATGGGCTTTTTAAAAAAAGGGGACGGAACTCTGGCTCCGCCCTAATACACATCTTGAATGGGCAATTTATCGAAGAAAAAAAATCTCCATCAACAAGTGAAATTTCTTGCATGGCTGCTTCATCCAACTGTGAAATTTCAGGGATATGATTATAATCATTTTTCACTTCACAATTCACAATGATTTATTTAATAAAAAAAATAAACGATTCCCCGAATGAGGACATTGTCCGGCCGGATATTAGATAACGCCGACACATGAAGGGGAGTCACTAGACTAATTTTGAATAGGGATGTTGGACCAAGTTTGCCATTTTTTTTGGCGGACACTTTCTAACAAGAACAAGCACGAAAAATCCCAAATTTGCCGAAGGTGGGTGTGTGTGTATGTGGGGGTGGGGGTGCTATCACACCATTCACACCTCCATCTCCTGTGAAACCGCCCCGATTTTGAAGGATATGTGAAAGAAACTGAATTATGTTTTTAGCTTCAGACAATGCAAATGAACCAAGCAAACTTTTATTTCTCCAAACTGATAGCTTTGTCCAACAACGTGTATTACCTGCCCTCAAACGTCATTATTTTTCTTTTTTCGATTCGCCCAGCTTACAAAACAATCACCTTGTTGATATATAGGTGTCGTATGTATGAAAGCCACATACCTGCCAGTCAAGTAATTGACTTTAAGCCTGCTATTGAGCTTTCTTATACTTAAGGTGAAATAATTTTTGGTATATTTTATCTCAGTGGAAAACTAAGTAAAATACTCATATTGAATTAAATACGGGCCCAGAGGAGTGGAGAATGTGCACTGTAATGTGCAGAATTGTATTTGATTCCAGTGACCGGGGTAATAATGCTGTAAGCGCTTAAGTACGTCATACTGGTAAGGCGCCATAATAAGAAACAGTTATATTAGTATACATGTATATTGCTCTCTAAAAAATTATATAGAATTACATCATAGTGCACAGTAGAGTTTTAATTCTTGCTTTAATAAAAATAAATAATTCAATTAAAAATTAACGGCGACAAGAAGAGGATGATGAATACATACCTCCATACGTCATGCCGAACAGCACATCACAGTAAATAAAAATCACCATGGCAACGTGGACGCGATGAACAAATCCCATTTTATCTTATTTCTGCTCTCTACACAGTGGTGTCATACACATCCAAGGTGTTATAGAAGCAAAAGTTTGTATACTGCAGTTTAATTCAGTTTACTCTGCATGCATCCAATATTCGAAAAGAGATGGAAATTCTGTTGAATATTGTTCTGTCGAATATATATTTCCCCATGAACATGAAGATTTCGAGATGACGTCTGCGCGTATAATTTATACAGGCGTCCTCAACATGAGGTTAGTTCTTCCGGGTGTTCGCGTCTTTTTTTAATATTAAGTTGTCATGAATTTATTACTTTATCGCGTTCAATATGCACCTGCATACAAACAAAAGAAGAAGAATATGAATTCCAATTTGAGTGTCCCCCAAGTAATATCCTGTTCCTCATTCATTAAATAATTGAGTTATCTTTCCCGGACCATGTAATTACTCCAATGAAGTATGACCATTTTCACAGTTTGCCATCATTGCCTGTCTAATTCATATGAAGCTGGACACGACGTCTATACATTTACTAATTTAAGACAAATTATTGCCCACATAGTTTGCTCCTTAAAATGAAGTATCAACCGCCTTAAATGTGGCTTTTATGATTGTTTTTTTAAAATTACTATTACTGTTGTTGTAATCATTTGTAAATATTATTGTTGTTTTAGTATCGTAGGTGAATTAAAAGAAAGGATAATTAGGAAAACATGTCCCCTTACGCCCTTGACTGTTACTCCGCTGAATTATGAAGAATATGCTACGAAGCCTACAATACATGTATTGAATTTGGGCTTAAAGCCCGGCTCAGCTCACACGAGGCGTCATTTCCATGGCGTCATTTCCATTGCGTCAGCACCTGCGCTAATCAAGCCTGTGAATGCAATTAACCAATACGCCAGTTATTGAACAAATATTGTTTGCACTTTTCATTTTGTAATTACATTTTTTAAACGATATCACTCTTTCATGACGCGCAAAGACCGTCGAAGTCACTGACGCGGTCCTTTTACGTCAGCATAATGACGCGGTCCCTTTACGTCGGCATAATGACGCATGTTGCTTTCCTCACTCAAAATAGTGATGACAATCCAAGCCCCGAAGAAATAGACAATGTGTGAACAACAAAGTAATCGAATCGAATGTACAGGTTTTATGACAAAACGTTAAAGAAGTTCTTAAAGATATAGATTTCTGGTCCTGCAATTAAGTTGTGAAAGAAACTGTCTCATGTCTAGACTTGTTTTATACTGCGTTGTTTTGGAATCATCAAAATAGATAGGAAATTGACCCAATCTCGCTGAAAATTACATGTACTGCACACAGAAATGGGTATATGGGACTGCACACAGATGTGTCATGAATGCTTGGTCCGAACACTTCAGCTATTTTTGGTCCTATTTCGAATATAAGGGCATTTGAAGAGAAATCCTTTTCAGGTGAAATTTCTACTATGATGTTCTTACAAATTAACATAAAAAGAAGGAGCTCAAAAATTATTTTTGGCCTTTCCCAGGACTCAAGATTCCCTTTAAATACTAGGTATTACAAAAAACATTTCCCACTTTTAATCCTTAATAGTTCAAAAACTATATATCAGATAACACTGACATTGATATAAGCAATAGCTGAATAGTGTACAATTTTGTTGGAGGTAATTTAAAAATGAAAGAATAAATCAGTTTCATTAATTTCCAGATTAATTTTAAGTTAGGGTTCAGATTTTGCTCTATTTTCAACCTTCTCTACAAAACTTTAACTTTGCACAGGGGTCAATTGGTATGTATGGGAATGTGTGGTTAACACCCAGACAATGATCCTGGACAATTGCCAGGGTTTGAATGCTTTATTATTTATTCATGAGGAATTCCACTATCACAGCTAGTCTTTATTCATCCTCTGGCATTAACTGTGTAAAGTCATTTCACTTAGATGTCATTTTAATGGATTTTGAAGCAATCAAAGTAATGCGAATTGATTTAAGTCATTCAAAGGATTGGAATATTGATGTTGTCCTTGATGATTATGATGATAATGATGACAATGATAGTGATAATGATGACAATGATAGTCATGATTATGATGATAATAACGACTATGATGATGATGATGATGATGATGAAGATGATGATTATGATGGTGATGATAATGCTGCTGCTAATAATAATGATGATCATGATAGTGACAGTGATGATGATGATAATGATGATAACGACGACGGTGATATTGATGGTGATGATAATGCTGCTGCTAATAATAATGATGATCATGATAGTGACAGTGATAATGATGATGATAATGATGATAACGACGACGGTGATATTGATGATGATGATAATGATGATGATGATGTTGCAAGCACATGGAAACATGGAAACATGTGCTTACTTTTTTCATGTGCATGCATTTTACCCTTTAACTTTGAAATTGATCATGGATTCAATGAAACTTATTTATGCTTTCATATTCAAATCACCTCCAACTAAATTGAACACTATTCAGCTATTTCTCATATCAATGACAGTATAGTTTTCAAACTATTGAGGATCAAAAGTGGGAAGTGTTTTTGTAGCATCTAGTATTAGCAAAGACTTTAAATATAGGTTTTCCCGGTCAATTTCGTAAGATCGTCAGTCAATTTCATTTTGCGTGCATTCAATTTCAAGGATTTAGGTCGCGCACAGCCGATTTGTAATTCAAATTCATTTTCATATCATTCGAATTTGTATTTATGTCATTTGAATCTAAGTTTTTGTCAATCAAATTCGCACTAAATGCACCTAGTTCGCAAAACGTTCATTCAATTTAGCAAAGAATGGCAAGGGAATTGCGCAATACTGTTATTCCAGCATTCAATTTCATTTCGGATCATTCAACTTAACACGTTGAGCATTCAAAATCAAATGTAGTTCCAGTAAATTTTGTCAGTTGATAATTATTTGGTATTTTCATTCTTTCCTTATGAGTTTTCTGCACACATGGGTGTGTTTTTCTATAATCAATAACATTCTTTTATTTTTCTTCTGATTTATCATCATTTTGAAATTTAGTTCTAGGAATTTTTGTTCTTCCTTTCTAACGTTTATAGTGCCTGCAGAATTGCAGATTTTCTTGATTGATTTTTATTTTTTTTCATTTATTTTCTTGATTGATTTTTTTCATGTCTGACTAACTATATATATATATATATATATAGCTGCAACAACTGTACATGACAAAACATGTTATTTTAAACATTACGACTTGAATAGATGAGCAAAAACACACAAAGGCTAAATACATGCTAAATTGAATGAACTCATTACGAATTCGAATGCCCACGTGCGAATTTGAATGCTCGAAAAGACGCTTCCAAGCGAGGTAGCGAATTTGAATGCTCTCCACGCATATTTGAATTTGAATGATGTAAACGCTAAATGTCTTGACCGAAGTGCGAATTTGAATGACCTCAAAATGAATTTGAATGATAAATTTCATGGCACAGATCTTTCTCGCGAATTTGAATGACTCCCTTATCAAATTGAATGACAAATCTGCGAAATTGACCGGGAAAACCTATAGTATCAAGACAGATTACTCTGACCTACTTCCGTAGTACATTTTGGAGGCATACTTTGCTGTGTTAAAAACAGACTCGGAAAAATACGTTCTCCATAGGTATAACACGTGAAAAGATGTCTCACTCTTTCTTGATATTTCATATCTTACTCTATCTCTTTCAAGTCTGATTTTTGCACGAGAAAAAGGATGGATAGTTCAAAAAACATTTCTTGAACCTTTTTTGTCAATAAATGCCGATATGAATCCCTAGGATCATGCCTGCTTTTTGACAGAGTCATCATGCCATAGGGTTAACACGTGAAAACATGGATTTTAAAAATGATTATAGTTCCTCTAGTATTACCTTGAATTTAGTGCAAATATGGCTTACATGTAATTTGAGACTCAGAAAAGGCTTAATGAAGGCTCAAAAGGTGCAAGGGACCCCGCATAAATCCCCAGGAATATGCATGCTTTTGGCCTTCCATCTCCCATAGGTTAACACGCAAAAACGGGAATTTTTGAATGATTATAATTCCCGCAGAATTATATCAAAATTTTGAAAAATGTGCCTTGAATAAAATTTAAAGCTCTGAAAATGTATAATTAAGACTCAACTAGTTGAATAGACCCCGCATAAATCCCCGGGAATATGCATGCTTTTGACCAAAAACGTCTCGCCTGCCATAGGTTAACATGCAAAAACAAGGAATTTTAGGGTGATTATAATTCCCATAATTTTTCTTTGAAAATGTAAAAAATGTGATTTACATGAAATGTAAAGCTCTGATAAGGTATAATGAAGGCTTGGTGAGTCCAGTAAACCCCCCATAAATCCCCGGGAATATGCATGCTTTTGGCCTTCCAGCTCCCATATGTTAACACATGAAAACAGGGGTTTTGAAATGATTTAAATTCCCCTAGTATTTATTTGAAATTATGAAAAATGTGATTTACATGAAATTTAAAGCTCTGAAAGGGTATAATTGAGGATCGATGAGTCCAATAAACCCCCTATAAATCCCCGGGAATATGCATGCTTTTGGCTTTCCAGCTCCCATTGATTAACACATGAAAACAGGGGTTTTGAAATGATTTTAATTCCCCTAGTATTTATTTGAAATTAGGAAAAATGTGATTTACATGAAATTTAAAGCTATGGAAGGGTATAATTGAGGCTCGGTGAGTCCAATAAACCCCGCACAAATTCCCGGGAATATGCATGCTTTCGACCAAAAAAAATAATTTGCCATACTACACGTGCATTCTAATTTGTGATCGACGACCGAATGTAAATGGGCGTGTACCGATCACGTGAGTGACGACATCCAATGAGATCGTGCACTAGCAGACGACCATGTAGCAGACGTACGTCCGCCCGAAAGCAAACCCAACCTAGCCGGTTAGAAGAAAATCTAACTAAATTCCAGTTCACTACTATATTTCTAATGTACCAGAGGCAAAATTCAATGTGTTAAATTCATAAATTCGTATCATCAATGTTCTATCACCGCATTACGCCTAGCCATGCAAGCAGCATGGAATAGCTGAGCCCCTCTCGCCAGCCCTCCGAAAGTCGCTCAGTGGAGGGGTGTAGGGTATCAGATATTATTAGTCCAGTTTTCCTCCATAATTCTCTGACAAGCCAAAAAAGTTATCAGTTCTAAAAGGGGGATACAATTTTATTTAAAAGCCTCCTATAAATCCGCCACTGATCCATGCCCGGACTGTGAGGTCAGTCTTGCGAGGTGGGCCTTTTTACAACTTTTTCTCGGAGGGTTAATAGAACAACATTGTTAGGCTCTTGTGCTTCCAAACTAAATTTGGTGCTCGATCCGGGGTTTTTTCACAATTTAGGCAAGATCCCGTATTTTTTATGCCAACTTGGGTTTCAAGAAGGGGGCCGCGGCCGATTCGCCCCCTCTTGATCCGCCCCTGCTATTCTGTGATGGATGTGAAAAATATAATTGCATAGTGTTGGTGGTCTCATTAAATTGAAAGATTGGGGGGGGGGGGAAGCAATAAGAGATCATTTTTATTTTTTATTTCTTTTTAAATGTTCCAATTGCTTTATTTTTACTGTTTGTTTTTGTTGGGTTTTTTTTTTTTTTTTTTTTGCTCAGTGATTTTTTTTTTAATCATGTAAATCACTTGTAATTGTGATTTCTGTTGATTTCCTAATAAAAACACAATTTTTTTTTCCTCAATTCTATTGGAGTCATTTTTACAGATCTGTTGTAAGAGAGAAAAGAGAGTATGAGAAAAATGGGGGGGGGGGGAGACAAAGAGAGATGGGCGCAAAAGTAATGGGATATTCCTACAAAGACAGAATAGGATTGGTAATAATTAAATTATATCATCAGCTGCTATATTGTTGGTTACTAGTTAATTCAATTCAAAAAATTATTGGTAATAATTAAATTATATCATCAGCTGCTATATTGTTGGTTACTAGTTAATTCAATTCAAAACACGGAGGCCATCCCCCTTTTCGTACAATCGGTAAAGGCCCTATTGCGTTGGTGATGGCTTCGGAGCAAGCCCCTATACTGTTTCTTCGCCTGTCGTCTCAAATTTCTACAGCAGAATATTACAAATAACTTACCGTAAGTTGGTTATATTGGTGGCGTATCCAGGAATGCAGGGAGAGGGGGGAGGCTCACGCCTGACGAACAAAAAAATCATCAGATGCATTCTATTTTGAATTTTTAGGACAAGCAAAGAAAAAATTATCACAGTTTTCAGATTCTTTCTGTGCGGGGGGGGGGGGGGGGGTACACATTTCCTTTCATATTATGTCAGATTTTGTTTTGGCTGGCACATAGAGGCATGTACATTCCTGGATAATCTTGAATACGCCACTCTTAATGTAATCTTTATATTTATATAAGGAATTGCTCGCACGTAATCTCATTTTATTAAAGCCTTTTCTGTCTTAAATTTTAAAAGAATAAGGCTAATAAAATTACATTGCAGGTCTATAATCCCTATAATTTCCATAAATCATATCAAATGAAATATTCTGATTTAATAGAAAAATAAAGATAGCACATTATTATTTTTAAATAACTTTTCCCGACATTCCCGTCAGATATCGCAGTGTTTGCTCATATAGAGCTTAAAAAGGAGAATTACGCTCAAAAATAAAGACGATATAGTGTTCAAAGGTGTTATTTATTACTACTTGTTAGACTATATGGCTTCGCGTCAAAATATACGAGATCGATACGAATCAAATTTTTCTGAGCAAAATTTACCATCTGCTAGCAATATGTATCGTCTGCTAGCAGCACATGGGGGCTGCCATTTTGTTTATGTGTACAAGAAGATTTTCCTAATTAAAAACCCATTTGAGATTAAAAATATAGAATAGATATGTCAATTTATTTTTAAACTGAAGATTTCCTTATATATTTCTGTTAAAATCGATATTTGCTTAATCTATTTTCTCGATACTGGACGTATGGGACGGAGCAAATTAATTCAAATTTTATGGATGCTTCTTCCCTGAGCATCTATAGCGGCAAACTATGCATCCACCTGCTTTCGGATAATGGACTTGAAAAGTCAGAATGCATGCTGCATATATTATGTTCTGCTCTGTTTGGCAAACCCAAGAAAATAGATTTTTGTTAAGCAAAACCAGACAATTTAAAAGTATCATTATAAAGATTTAATTTTTATAATACATGTAAACACCCACTTTATATTTTCCGTCACATATGGGATTTTAGGTAATGAAGAAAATCAATTTAGGATTTGGATTCAAAATATCTTCCTGACTGGAAGATTTCTCAATGGTTCATGTACAACTCCAAATCAGCAAGAAAATGGCAGCCCCCATGTAAATGAGTAGGAGACGATACCGGGTGTTGGAATATCTTTATTTATACCCTTTTCTGGTATCTTATTATAAAATGATTTAGGCCAATAAGTAGGAATATATTACACCTTCCAATATAAGTAAATTTGTAATCAGGGCTTAATTCTCCTTTAATAGCAGGGAATATGTTTGGACTCCCCCCCCCCCCCATCATCACATAAATATTAATAGAAATTTCATAGCAAATAACTTTAACAAAAATACAAACATCTAGTCCGAAGCCCCCCTCCCAACTCTCACCCTCTCCTCCCTGGTGCAGTTAGAGTTGATTCCTATCTGTTTGGGGACATAAGTTTGTATTTGAAGGGACAATATCAAGATTATGGCTTTACCAATAGGCAAAAGCGTTGTCCAGAAAAAGACGAAAAAATAAAGAAAATAAAAAAATACAAACATCTTGATTAAGACTATAACCTTTCCCTCTCCGGCCGATCGACATGTACCACAATATATACGCGTGCTTTATTTCGGCACTGAGCACTCTTCGTATTTAAACTCTTTGGTATTAGAGTATTGCACTTGCATTACTCACGCAAACATTAATGACAAATTTAAGCTTTGCCTAGCTTAGCAAATGACAGCTCTATGAACTGAGCGTTGAGTATTTTTGAGAGGATTGATCCAATTATTAATCAATATTGCTCCTAAAACTCGGTTACTTAATAATATAAATTGTAATGTAATATTCTTTGTACGTCATGTATTTAGAATTGATTCAGAAATATGTATATATATTTGTAAACAATGATTATATATTTTTAAAAATCATAAAGAGATTTTAATGCGTATAGATAACGAATCACTGTTCATATCATGATTTTCTCATTTCTGGTTTCACGATTTATTTCATAATCGATCATATATGTACGTGCCGTAGTAGTCTTCACGACTAGAATTTTTTTTAACTACTAAGTTCTTAACTATTTGTATTGAGAAAAAAAAACACACCAAAGAAGTTCTTTGTGGTTCCCAATGATATATCGAAAGAAAGGCAGATGGTGACCTTGATTTGCATGGTGAAAAATGACATTCTAGAGCAAGTGCCATGAGCGCCCGCCGCCCAGCTAGCGGCGTATCCGGGGGGCGAATTTTTTTTTCCTGTACCTTTGGGGCTATCCAATATTTTTTTTTGTTGATCCTCAGACGAGGAATTTATTATTAAAAAATAACTCAATACATATTACACAGTTTACACAAAGGAAGAATTCATAAAATATATACGATTATACAGTCTTCTAATTGATTCGAATATCGTAAGCTTAATTTTCTTCAGCATTTCTTAATCGTTCAAACTTTTCCTCTGAGAGCTTAAGTTGTTTTTTCTTTATAAGATATTTCACATTTTCCATGAGATCTCTTTTAAATTCAAGAAACATTACAACTGAATTAAACTGTTTAGATTTCAAATAACTTAAAACATACACCCTATAAATTGTATATTGAGCAAACAATAGGATAATGTTAAGAAGAATCATATTTTCATTATCAATGTCATATCCAGTAAATAATAATTTTTCATTAATATCAATGTATAAATCATAAACAGTATTGATTAAATATTTTACTTTAAGCCAGAATACATTAACTTCAGGACAATATAATAGAACGTGGAAAGTATTTTCATCTCTTTTACAGTATTTGCACGTAATATCAGATGTAATTTTCCAAATATATAAATTGTCTTTAAACGGTAAGATTTTATGAATTAGTTTAAAGTTATATTGTTTTATTTTGTTATTTATCAATTTTCCAAACTTGAATTTCAGTAATGAAATCCAATTAAAATTTGAGATTAAAATTTAAGATTGGTTCAAGATGTGATTGATTATTGCAATACAATGGAAATGAATGGAATTTTACTTTTTTTAGATTTTAAAAAGGCATTCGATTGTGTTAACCATATTTTTCTTTTTGAAACACTGAATAGACTCAATTTTAAAAAGTCGTTTATTAGGTGGGTTAAAGTGTTATATACAAAAGCTCAAGGTAAAATAATTAATAACGGATGGATTTCGCAACCATTTGACATAAAAAGAGGCGTCAGACAAGGATGCCCTCTATCGGCATTGCTGTTTGTTTTAGTTGTAGAAGTGATGGCAACACGGATAAGATCCAATGTAAACATAAGTGGTATACGTGTGCCAATGAAAGAATTACCTTATGAATATAATTTGAAAATTTCCCAGCTAGCTGATGATACGACGTTATTCGTTGATTCTGTTTATTCAGGTGATCTTGCTATGAATGAAATTGTTTTGTTTGGAAACACTGCTGGACTAGAATTAAATTTTGGAAAAACACAAATTATGCCTTTGAATATTGATATTAATACAACAAAATGTGTTGATAAGTTATCATGGTCAGATGAACCTATAAAGTATCTTGGTGTCGTATTATGTAAAAATATTAATGAGTTCAATGATCTCAACTGGTTAGCTAAAATTAATAAAATAAAACATATAATTAGCTTGTGGAAAATGAGAAATTTGACATATATTGGAAAGATAGTAGTTATAAAAATGTTACTTATATCACAACTGATTTATTTAGGTTCATGTTATATTCTTCCTCGTGAATATGAAAAAGAATTAAACAAATTGATCTATTCCTTCTTATGGAATTCAAAAAGAGAAAAGGTAAAACGAAAAGTTGTTAATCTTTCAATGTATGAAGGTGGTCTAGGAATGTTAGATTTAAATGCTCGATTTAAGTCACTAATACTTTCCTGGTTGCCGAAATTGTTAGATAATAGCACAAAGAAACCATGGAAATATTTTAGCTTCTTCTGGATAAATAAATTGGGAGGATTACCTTTATGTTTACAATGTAATTGTTCAGTGAGCGATATACTTTCATTGTGTAAAAAACACAAATTCCCTCTGTTTTATTGTAATTTACTTTCAATTTGGGCCGAAATGCGTTTTGTTGATTTTCTACATTCTTACGATATCCAAAACGAGATTATATGGAATAACACGAATATTAAGTTCAATGGTAAATTACTGTATCTTGATACGTGGCATGAAAAAGGTATAGATAGAGTAAATGACATAATTAAAAATGGAACATGGAAAGATTATTTACAAATTGACCAGACATTAATGACCAATTCTTTGCTGGTCAAATTCCAATATTCTAAGATTAAAAAAGCCTTTCCACGTTTTTGGTTTGATAATTTGAATAGATCTGAAGTAAACATTAACTATAATCCTCAATTGTTTCAAATTAAAACAGGTGATTATATCAATATTTTGAAGACTAAAACAAAACAATTTTATTCTTTGTTGGTTGATTTGAAATCTTCTGAACCAAATGTATGGTACTTTTGGCAGCACAAACTTCAATTAGCAGCAAATTTTAAAGGGGCTATCCAATATGAATATTCATGAAAGAGACTACAAGTATCGGACTTGTATTTTCTTACTCAGTTTCACCTTATTTTTAAATCAGCAAAAGAAAATTTCATAATATATTCCTCTGCCGAGATTCGAACTCGCGGTCCTTTCATCGATAGCGCACCAGATTATCCGATTGCGCCACAGAGAATAGCTCCTCAATGGCCTTGCTCGTTTTATCATATACCTACAGTTCGTTTTCATGAATATTCATGCCGACTAGTCTTGACGGAATAAACCGGATTACTTATCATGCGCATGCGTACTCTCATCTCTAAGACCCAAGTCATGAATATTCATATAGGATAGACCCAAAGGTACAGGAAAAAAAATTCGCATCCGGGCCCCGGGGGGGGGGGGGGCAGAGGGGGCACGTTCCCCGAGCGGCACTTGCAGGGGCGCAACAAACGCAAAAGAGAGAAAGAAAAAGGGGAGAAATACAAGAGGGTTTGAGGGTTGTATGCGCCCTATAGGAATTGGAAGCCCGGTGTCAATCAAGACATTTTAACACACGGTATCATCTGCTAACGCTTTACATGGGGGATGCCATTTTCTTGATGATATGGAGTTGTACATGAACCATTGGAAACCTTTCCGGTCAGGAAGATATTTTTAGTCCTCGAGCTAAATTGCTTCTCTTCATTACAAAAAAAAAAATCCCCATATGATGGAAAAAATGGTGTATACATAATATTCTAAACTTTGAAATTTATAGATTTCTTTTTAAATTCTCTGGTTTTGCTAAATAGAAATCGATTTCTTCTGCTTTCGATTTAATCTCTTCAGGAAGAGATTAAGAGATTAAATCGAAAGCGCTTGTGAATTTTTATAAAAAACATGCTTCTTGTGTGTGTATTCTATATGATGTTGTGAACTTTATTTTTCTACATATATATATATATATATATATATATATGGGACAAGGGTCCCAAGTCCTTGTGTTGCCATAAAGCCATTATGGTAATAGCCGGTAGGGCGCATTGTTATACATAATTTGTATATATATATATATATATATATATATATATATATATATATATATATCTGTTAAATATTTTAAATCTCAAATGGGATTTTGTATCAGAAAGAAAGACAATTTTGCATTCGGATTAAAACTATCTTTATGTATACATCAAGAAAATGACGGCCCCCTCAGGTATCGTTAGCAGACGATAAATTTTGCAGAGAAAATCTTTATACGTAGGACGGCAAGACGGAAAAAAAATACATCTTTGACTAAAAGCACATACATATTTCGAGGTGAATTTCTTTTCTAAATATTAGGGAAACGCGCTTGCGTCGCCCACACAAAGATTAAACGTCTCTATGTGAGTAACGTTTTCAATTTCAAATAAAATGGGAGCGACAGATTTAATTATTAATAAATAAATATATTTTAGTACTCGTTGTCAAATATAAAGATTTATATCATTATAAAATAGGTACAGTAATACGCAGTTACACCAATGGAGATATAGTATTAAAACGAAAAGATAATTTGACAATATTTTGAGTGAGATAAATTATTATATCTCTTGATAATGATCTATATTATGATAAATACCTTTACCATGCCGCCCCGTCAGTTAATCGATTACGTGCATAACAATTCCTTCAAAAATATCAATCTTTCCACCTTCTTTCTCTCCTTCTTCTTCTCTCTTTCTCTCTCTCTACATTCCTTTCATTATTATTATTATTATTCTATATTTTACCAGCTTGGCCCATATTCACAAAGGAGGTTTAAATCATGGGTAAGGTTTAAACCTTCGTAACCGTACTAAACTAAGCGCAAATAAGCGCACCAATGACTTATAACAGTCTGTGATAATTCCTTGAGCACACATTGTCCATGCGTGTGCTCAAAGAAAATATATGATGGATTTGATTGGCTGAGAGCAAATGTGAAAGTGAAAAGTCTCGTTATCGTTATTGTTAAACGACAAATGTGACCAGCCCTTTATGGTTATCATTAAGTAAATCTCAAGCAGGGGAGCGTTTCATCAAGTGTTTAGTCAGTGATTTTTACCGACAACTGTTTTAAGCTACTGAAATCCTTGCATTTGATTGGCTGAGAGCAAATGTGAAAGTGAAAAGTCTCGTTATCGTTATCGTTATACGACAAATGTGACCAGCCCTTTATGGTTATCATAAGGTAAATCTCAAACAGGGGAGCGTTAGTCAGTGATTTTTTTACCGGCAACTGTTATAAGCTACAGAAATCCTTGCATCTGATTGGCTGAGAGCAAATGTGAAAGTGAAAAGTCTTGTCATCGGTATCGTTATACGACAAATGTGACCAGCCCTTTATGGTTATCATAAGGTAATCTCAAGCAGGGGAGCGTTTCATCAAGTGTTTAGTCAGTGATTTTTACTGACAACTGTTATAAGCTACTGAAAACCTTGCATCTGATTGGCTGAGAGCAAATTTGTCTGTAAAATTCACTGACAAAACAATTGATGGATTGAATTGAATTTGATTAAACATCATTAATTTACATCAATATTCTGTCCATAAACATAATTACACAGTGTATCACTCATATAACAAAATATAGATATAAATATTTGGAGTGTATAACAGTGGTATAACATATGTCAAATGGAAGGTAAATACGTAAATACATAACTAATACAATATGGACAGGGAATTCATAATAATTTAGGATAGTATCCTGAAAGATATTATATCATTTTATACATGAAACGCTTCCCAGGACTCTTTAATTCCGACCTTCTGTTTAACTAGTTTTAAAGCTCTTATCTGGAAGATTTGTTTTGGTCTTCCCAAGCCCAAATTGTCAACTGTTACAACTTCAAAACTGGCCTGATCTAGAAAGATATTTCACCTTGAGAGCACTTGATTGAACACATTGATTTAGGAAGAGGAGTAATATTACGTGATAATGCGTTAAGCTTCAATTTACCCATTACATCTTTAGAATGTTATTCTGGAAGCATTTATACGTTAATTTAGTAATTACTCCCCTACTCCAGTGAGTACTAATCAAAATATTAATGAACTATCATAAAAATTGTTACATAATAAAAGATTTTAATTAACCTTTTCTATTAATTTATCAATGAAATTTCGCAGTGTAGTATCAAAATTAATGGAAAAAAATATTATTATGTTTACTGATTTGGGAAATCAAATTACTCTCTAAAAATGATTACTTTTCACCTGCTTTCCTCTCAGAAATTTGAAAAATGTTATAATCGATTATAAAAGCGCTTCGATTCTAATACTAGTAGTCTGCAAACACAGACCCTTATTGTGAAAGGCTGTGTTGTCCGTGAGCAACATTCTCGAAGTGAAGTGTTCTAAATTTTGTAATGGTTCAATTATCAAATGAGCGTCTTTATTTCAAAATCGTTGTTCTATCTATGCAATATGTAGAAATAACAAAAATGTCTTGAATTATACCAAACAAATAGTCCAATACCTAAATTTTGAATTATGAATCAATCACGGGCCTACATCCCTAATAAAAAGGACAAAAATCACAAAGATTGATTACCTAGACAAATTTAGCTATTACAAGATATCTGAAAGTGTGTAATTCTCGTAATTTCAATGACCCCCCCCCCCCCCCCCCCCGAACCACAAATCTATGCTGGCCACTGGCCAGGAATTGTAGGTTTCGGTACTTCTAGATGCTGGACTGTAGTATTTGGAAAATAGAGGGTCAATAAGTTGCATTTTTTCATAATGATAGAGGTTCAGTTTAATTATCAATATTCTCAAAAGTGATGACAAATAAAATAATATTTAGATAAAATCAAACTTTCTTAATAGAAAAATATGAATATTTTTTTTTGTAGGAAGGAAAACGTACCCTTTGTAATACACAAGTTCGTTTTCTAACGATATAACAAAATAAAGAAAAATACTTAGAGAATTACTGAATAAAGGGCTTTGGTTTTAATTTTAAAAGAAAAGGAAATAAATCTCAAATTCTACATTCAATTTCTCTCAGTTTCTTTTCTCTTTATTTTTCTGATAACTGTGCATGAAATGATTCACTGAATTTTTAGGCAAAGACGACAGTCGCCACCTACGTCAAGTTCAGCACAGCTCTGACAACAGTGTATGACCAGATTTCTCGGCCCCAAAATTGTCCTTGATTTGCCGCAAAATTGACTATGTAACCAGCAAAACAGCCATATTTTAAAATTATTTGTAGAGGGATTTCACATCCAATCAGTATTATGGTAAGAAATTATGCGATTTTCTGTTGTTCCTTTTGTGTAATATCTGAGAAGGAATTCATGATGATACGCCCCTGTGATTGTGACTGTGTGTGATTGGTATTGTTCGTGCCTGAAGCTGCTAATACTGAGTAGGCCCTAGGCTAGACCGAAAGCTTCAGTCTCTGTTCGTCGGGTGTTCCACTGGATTACGTCTTGCTTCACTACACCTCCTTACATAGACTGAAGTTCGTCTCTCACTCTGTACCAGGGACTAAGGACGAATTTTCATTTTCCAATAAATTCATTATTTTATTAAAATAAACAACTCAGAATGAGAACAACGGTAATATAATATGCTTGAATAAATTTCTTACCCCAAATTCCTCGTCTGGTACACGAATCTGATCATTTGAAGCATGGAAGTTGCACGTCAGTAGCGAGTCGCTGACAGCCATTCTTGGTTATAATCACATGACCCGGAAGTAGGCCTAGTCGGAAGCGTATAGAGATTGTGTAGTAAAACGCAGCGAATACTCAGTCAGTGAGTGCGAAGGGAGTTCAAACCAGAGTAAGTCCACAATTTTGTTAATTATCTGTATATTTTTCGGGGTTTTTTATGATGTATTGAAATATGAGAACCCTAGCACCATCTGTGTGAAATTTTAGAGAAAGGGGATGGCTTATAGGGATGGAAAATCAGATCCCCCTTTTTGGGGGGATTTGCTCATAGGCCATGTATTGTAAGATCCCCTTATCTACCGCGAAGGTTGGGTAGCCGTCTGTGTAGGAGGAGAAGGTAAAAATAAGAAAATGTTAAAGACTCCTCCGAAACAGACGGTTTTCAGCTGTCTAGCCCTAGGCCTAATAGTAATTTAGTAATACTCGCACTCGTCAGCGTAACACTCCTCCTGCAATGCCAATCGCAAGCCACACAGCCACAGGGGAAGCAGTCTCCCGTATGGAGAGAGAGAGAGAGAGAAAAAAATAATTGGGCAAGATTCATCAGCACGTTTCCACGTACAGTGAACCTTTCAAACCACCTTCAGAGCACTCGTACCCATAGCTAGGCACGCTCACATATTTTTTAATGCTCATGAAAATCTAGTGAAACTTACCTTAATAAGTTAAATTGAAAAGATTTTGTCACAGAACAGGAAAATGTATTGATCTTGATGTAAAATTTTATATAACTAGGTATAGTTATGATTTTTTTATATGCGACAGCCTCGCCAATGGGCAGTCAGGGCAAATTCTTCAGCATTTTTGATGTCCGAGAGATCAGCTGATCAGTGCGCATGCGCGTGTTGCATTCGGTTCAAATTCGTCAATATACGGGACTACGCATTGCAACGTAGAAAAATGCCCTCGCAGGCGCTCCAAATCTGCCCGCGCGAACTCCGCTGTATATGTGTGCAGTGTTGGAAAATTCCCCGCGAAACTGGCTGACAAGGGTTTTTTTCGAGCCGTCTTGGTAGTTAGTGGCAGAAAGAACCGTCACGAATTCGGTATCAAATCAATCCTTACAATTTAAATTTTATAGTAGAATATGTACTTTTGATGTAATGTGCCTGATACTTCAATTGAATTCACGAAATCGGACAAATTGAAGCAAAAGTGGTACTTATAGACATATTCAGACGCAATTTTCATATGGATTATGATGTCGTCGTCGGCGAAAAATACTTGCATTGTAAAGCTGAAGTCGCAAGGAAAATGACGTCATATTTCTTTTAACCATTGATTTATATGCTACCCCTAGAATGGGAACTTTGAAGGGGGTGTGCATGATAGCGAATGGACAGGTGACCGATCTAGCGTGTCGCAACTTTTGTAGAGCAGAAATGAACACGGAGAATGCGCCCTCTCGTGTTGGATGATCGTGCCTAACATAGCTACATTCCTATAGTTCGTGTGTAGAATGTAGGCAGTCATACTGTACACCTCAACTTTTTAAAACACCACTGCACGAAAGTCACCAACATTCACTAAAAATCGGCATTTAATTTACAAAAACCGACCCCAAAACATCCAAGAAATACAATAAATTCAACTCACCGATGTTGGAAAAGATATTTCCAGAAATGAAATCCGTAATTTACTGTTGATTCTTGCGAAACGAGCTATCGCAGTATCCGAGTCATTGTGTACATTTCCTGGTCGCCGCGGGTGCTGACATCTTCCCAAAAGAGTTTTGTCCTTAAAAATTCGGTCCCTATGGCGTACACGGAAAAGTCCCGATTTTCTGTGTGCGCGATCGTAAAGATCGATGCGCGCTTGCGATCCCGAGTTTCTTCGTGGACAAAAATTTTATTGGCCGATTTTACTTTTAGTCTAAGACATCGGCAGTATGTAAACAACACGTGATCGCGAAACAAATCGGCGGGGATTTCTCCAGTTTTGGACAAGATTTTGACTTCGGATTTTGCTGAAAATATCAAAAGTTCTTCCTAACGGCCATTTGAGGTAGGAGTGAGATTTTTAAGGGCTGAATTTGAAAGCAAGTATTTAAAATATTTATCTTATTTTCCCCCCATACCTTTAGTACATGCGACAGAAAATACCAACTATTTTACAGTAATGTAGCCATGAGTGCTTCAGAGTTAGACAGAAATAACCGTTTGTTATGGGGAAATCTTTAATATTTCTGACATTTCTCAACCTTCCCCATGGACGGACGGTACACCCGTATATCACCAACAAGGTGTCCGAACAGCCAACGTATGCTTAGGTCGGAATACACCACCCTAGTTTTTCAATATTTTGAATATCACTACAATATATAGCATTTCCCATTTCTTTGTTCTAGTGATATTCACATCACCCAGGAGAAAGCCATCCTGTAGCAAGTTCATTTACTCCTAAGGCTTGTGCATGTCTCTTTTAAAGTTTTATGCCTTGCAATATCATTCATAATAGTCTCATTGTCTAACATTCTTTGGAAAATTTCTCCCTCTTTCTCTTTCTTTTTTGCTTTTCCTCCAGCTTCAGTTCATGCTCCTGTTCAGCCGACAAGGCAAGCTACGTCTGCAGAAATGGTATACACCCCATCTAGAAAAGACCAAGAAGAAAATAACGAGGGAACTCATTGCAACAGTACTAACAAGAAAACCCAAAATGTGCAATTTCTTAGAGTGGAGGGATTATAAAATCGTTTACAAGAGGTAGGTAAAATACTCTGCATGTGCAAGAAAAATACTTTAAATTAAAAATTTTGATATTTCGTTCACAGTTGTATTTGTAGATGAGTGTAAATACCTATTATTTACAAAAATAAATTTGAATTATAAAAATAAAAAATATTAATGTACAATAAATTGAATGACAAATTTGATCTGTTAACCTAAAAATAGTTCGCCACAGTTTTTTTTTTGGTTTTTTTTGAGGTAATTTACTGCTTTATATGAGGAGCAAGGTTTTGTGTATGAAATTGACTGTCACTATGAACACGACAAAGAAGCGGACAAAATATACAGCTCCTCATTGTAACTTCCACAATTGTTCTGGTAGACAATAGAACATCCCTTCATTGCTATTATGTAAATATATGGTCAATTCCAGCGTAACGGACATGACATTCAGACAGTTTTTTGTAATTCAAAACATCACACAATAGAATTGGCAGTCTCCAAACAATTTTTATTGAGTTTATCAGACACATTTGACTATCAGGGATATACTCATGAAATTTCACATCATTTTATTGAACGGTTGTGGAGAAAATGCACTCGTTGTGAGCGTAACGGACATGACACAAAATGGACAAGGCTTTTTAACCTACTTTTTATTATGAAAATTCCTGTGAGTTTTGGGATAGAATGAACCTGGTTTGGGTATTAATTAAAACTTAAAGTCATGCTGTAATCATAAATTCATGTTTGAGATTAGTTTCACATTGCATTCTTTTTTTATAGCTCAGAATGTAGCGTAACGGACATGACAGTTTTGTCCACTTTTTGTGAGCGGCCATATTTGTTTTATTACGAGATATGGCAGATATTTTATTGTTCATATAGTAAGGTTGAAAGATCACACATCATAACTGGTATTCTATAGTATACTATCTCATATATTTCTGTAATTTTAGAAGGGTTGGTTTTTCAATGTTTATACAAGATATAAAAAATAAAGCAAACTTGCTTCTGCACCAGCTAGCTACAATTTATGATACATTTTAGTTAATACTACCCTCCATACCAAAACAGAACAAATTATTAGTTGATGCTATGGTGTTTTCTCCTTTATAGGGTAATATTTCTCAGATAGTATTAATATGCTAGCGTAACGGACATGACACCCTTGTGAAGTGAACCATATCTTCACTTCTTTCTTTCAAAAAAACATTTGGCATAAAAAAGACAAAACTAACAGCTCAGTAATACTACCAAATGTTAAATAGTAACACATCTAAGTTCTTTTTTTCAGGTTTTAGTGATCTAACAACTATACTACAATGCATGGAATATAATGCTTAGAGTACCACAACAACATACAACAAAGTAGAGCACGTCTCAAGCTTTGAGGCAAAGAAAACTTAATGAACCAGACCTGATCAAAAGTTTGAACATATCATGAAAATGTCCTGAATGATTCACATCAGTTTTAAAGAAAGAAAGTTAACTACATGTATCTGCAACATGCACTAAAGCAGTTCCACAAAACCAGTGTCATTATGAAATGAGGTCTAAGTTATCATGGAAAAGTGCTAGGGAGATGGCCAATAGTGGAACTGCATTGTCTTGGCTTCAGTAATCCACTATAACAGGGACATACCTGCTGCTGCATGTTGGTCATGAATCATGATCAAGATGTTGGAATGGGATTACATAACAGGGCTGGCAAGATCATCTGAAATCTACAGACTTCCATGGGTAAACTGAAAAATCTGCTTGTTGTTGTGTCTTAAATATAACAAGCAGATTTATATTTATGAGTCACTAGTATCTAGAAACATCCCACTATCCTCAAGCAATTGAAAATAATAATCAATCTATTAAATGGAGCCCACATTGTGGTTTCTGCCACTTGTCGTATATAAAGTGTCATGTCCGTTACGCAAAGTGTCATGTCCGCTACGCCATTTGCTTGAAAACTGACAGTGGTAAGGAAAAATGGTTGCTACACATGTAAGGGGATTTAGTTCTAACATAGAAACTGAATTTACAGTAACCAAATACAAATTTCCTGTTGGCTATGAAAACTTTAAGTGAAAAACGTAACGGACATGACACTTCTAATGATAAAGAAATCACACAATTTTGAGGATCAATGCCTCGAAAATTGATGAATGATATAAACATTCATTGTGATTTTCTGTTGATATGTACACTGAACTACTGTTTAAAAGTTGAAGGAGACCTCCAGTAGATTTTATAGGCCTTCATTAGAGACAGGAAGAATAAACTCTTCAAAATAGCCACATTTTTGTGTTATTGCGATACATCATATTAAATTTTCACTGGTGGAAAAAAATACGAAAATTTGTCAGTTTAATGATTTGTCTATTGGAAAATGAACATTTATACATTACTTTTCAAGAATATTTGAGAGTTTAAGTGCAATTGCAAACTTCATTTTTTTACTAAAGTGAACATTTTTCATGGAATTGCCCATATGTATAACAGGTGTACATGCATATTCACCTGTTCTACTTTTTTTACATAATAGCCATGTTCATAGTGTGTGAAGCAATAAACCACTTCAGTAATGTATGCAAATTTTATGCATATTTTATGCATACCTTTCAAACAAAGGTTGTTCTTGACAACCTGAAAGCTTGCTGGAGGTTTGCCAGGCATAGCAACAAGTAATGTATGCAAACTGGATTCCAAGCATTGAGGCTCATGTATAAAAAAGCAGGTTCATGGAATAGCTCGTCACTAGGTGCTCAGAAAATATATGTGCATAAATTTGCATACATTACAGAAGCGGTGTATTGTTGCTGGGGCACGAGTCGTAAAAATTCTTGCTTGCCTTCACTCACACAGGTATGCCAGTCTCTATTTCTGCTGTGCCATTGAAGAGAACGACAATGAACTATTGACTCTGGAGATTATCCATAGATACGTTGAGCTTCTGGATAAATACTTTGGTAGTGTGAGTATCCCTAGTAAAGGAGCGCAGTGGAAACTCACCGTAACGAGGACCGTGGGACCGTGAATATTACATCGTGATACAGTCAAACCTGTTTTAGCGACCACCTGTCTATAAAGACCACAATTTTTGTTTCCCTTGAAAAAGTGTTTCTCATTGAAACGTGTATTAAAGGAACCTGTACATAAAGACCATCTGCTCATAAAGGCCGCTTTTCTTGTCTCCCTTAAGCGGTCTTTATAGACAGGTTTCACTGTATCAGGAATCTCCTTATATCAGGGTAAAAAAAACCCCAAAGGAACATAAAGACTTGGGACCAGCAAAATTACCTTTGTTATATCAGAGCTCTTTAGACCGAGTTTCCATCCACTCTATAACACAGATGGTGCTAATACCAAGCGTTAGGATTTAGAATAAAAAATACCAAGGGCGAATTCTCACTGCCAAAGATATTGACAGGATAAATCTGCAAAATTTGCGGATCCTGTCCAGAAATTCCCCTTGGATAATGCAAGCCCATATTTCTCTCATATCCGACCATGGCTAAACAGTGCCAGTAACAAGTAACAAGATATTAAAGTTTAAATGACATGACACTGGGCTGAAGAATGAATGTACTTCCTTCTCTCTCTCTTTATTCTTCTGCTCATTATAATGCTTCAAATGACTATTGCAGGTATGTGAGCTAGACATCATCTTCAACTTTGAGAAAGCGTACTTCATGCTGGATGAGCTCATGCTTGGTGGTGAGATACAGGAGACCAGTAAAAAGAATGTTCTCAAGGCAATACAGGCTCAGGATCTTCTGTCAGAGGTACGTACACCATTACCTTTCAAGTTTGCATATATTTCATGGCTCTTTCCTATCCTGTGATTTTGCATTTTTTAAGCTCTGGATGTAATAAACCAGTTCGTAATTATTACATGGTAGAAATGACCCATGATTGTATACGCACGTGCATTTGTTTTTGTGGACGCGCTACTTGTATAATATGTAAAATCATACTGGTGTGCGCATCGTGGTGCGTTACAAAATGACTGCGTATATAGGTCAATTGTACTAAATAATCGGTACAAATTACCTTTATCTGTACATGCGCAAATTGTAATTACGAACTGGTTTATTTAGACTATGCATATTCTGTTGCTGTTCTGAATCTGTTTCTTTGATTCGTTGTAGTTTGTATTATTCATGCTACATCATCACTTTTATTGTTCCGATGTTGAGCGTTATCCTCATGCGTACTTCAGCTGTAACCTGCATTTATACATGAATACCTGGGCCCTGTTTCATACAACTTTTTATGTATAACAACTACCCCATTTCTATGAGAAATTTGCTCTCAGCCAATCAGATTCATGGATTTCAGTAGCTTATAACTATTATTGCAACTTGTTATTGGTAACAAGTTTTATGAAACAGATCCCAGGTTGCAGTATGGTATATTACACGCAAAGAAAAGGGCAATTTCACTTAGGTGGTAACTGAACAACATAGCTCTGTTGCGATACTTTTGCATGGCATGCATTTGTGTTCTGTTTTCACTTGATGTAACTGTTGTAGAGTCAAGTGATACACATCATGCTATTTTGAAATATATCTTTTTTCTCACAACGAAACAATGCCTGAAGTGGAATTATTCGCAGAACTTGGCTTACTTGTTCTAATTTTTCAACTTTTTTGCCATTACAATTATTGACAGATCGTGTTCTTCTCTTCATGATGAAGAAATACTGTAAAAGTGGAAATTTTTGCACGATTAATTTTTCGTGCTCGGCTGAGTAAAGTGAATTTCGCGTGTTTTTAATTTCGCAAACGTTCTAGGCTCATGGGCAAAAGAATATATAAACAAAAATATTTGCGTGTTTTTATTTTCGCGCACATTTCATGCTGCGCGAAATATTCCACGTTTACAGTACATTCAGTTTTTTTTCCTCCCATGAGGAATTGCCCAACAGAAAGGCTCGTTCACACACGACATAGTAAACCCCTTAAAAAAAATCACCGCGGCAAAATGAAGTGACGTAATCGTAGTGAAATTCACATTTCTGAATCTTATAACACACAGATCAGTAAACGAACAGCCTTTGTTGTATGCAGCGACTGATTTTTCATCTCCGTCTGTCATTCATTTACACATTATACATAAATCGTTTTCTTCGTTTTCAATTTGCGACAGCATTTTTTAGGCAGTTTACTGTGTTGTGTGAATGAGCCTTTATAGTCACAAAATGACACAAATCTTCATTATATCCTGTTGGAGGTGGCTTCATCTTCATTCAGTATGCATTTCTAATGAGCTTCATCCTGAGATGGCTCACGCTTTGTATTCATTGGGGTAAAGGTCGGAGCATTCTTTATAGGAACATTCTTTAAAATGGTGTTATTATCTGTAACTATGTTCCCATCTCAATATATTGATTGGGATGTATAGATATGTATAGATATTTGGAAAACCTCACTTTATTATGAGAACCCTTATTTCAGACAGAGAGATACCTTATGACTCTCAGTAGGTGTCATCATAGTTACCTTGTGGTGTTACTGGTACTCATGGTGAGGATTATGATGATTAAGATGATGCTGCTGCTGAAGACTGGATCAAGATTAGGATGATACTGATGGTGATGATGAAGAGGGTGATGGGGATGAAGATGATGAAAATGATGATGATGAGGACGATGCTGCTGATAGGGGATCAGGATTATGATGATACTGATGATGAAGATGGGGATGAAGATGATGAAAATGATGACGAGGATGATGCTGCTGATGATGAGGGGATGATACTGATGATGATGATGATGATGATGATGAAGATGGTGATGGGGATGAAGATGATGAAAATGATGATGAGGACGATGCTGTTGCTGATAGGGGATCAGGATTATGATGATACTGATGATGAAGATGGGGATGAAGATGATGAAAATGATGACGAGGATGATGCTGCTGATGATGAGGGGATGATACTGATGATGATGATGATGATGATGATGATGAAGATGGTGATGGGGATGAAGATGATGAAAATGATGATGAGGACGATGCTGTTGCTGATGAGGGGATCAGGATTATGATGATACTGATGATGTTCATAATGACGATGAAGATGATGAAAATGATGAGGATGCTGCTGCTGATGATGAGGGGATCAGGAATTTCAGGATTATGATAATGATGTTGATGATAATAGTGGTGATGGGTGGATTATGGTAAGGTAATGATTATGGTGATGAGCTGTTGGTGATCATCATTGAGATGGTTTTACGATAGTGCTTGGAGTATCTTATATAAAGAATAGAAGAAAGAAATAGCTAGACATGTAGGAAGAAGACACCTCCCCCAGAACTTTGTGTTATTCATTCTTAAAATACAGTGCAACTAGCCTGCTTCATAAAAAAAAACAATGAAATATGCATGTATGCGACTTGTAGGCAGGTGGCATTTATGAAAATGAATTGTGATAGCATGATTTGGTAATTAGATTTATAATTACAGATGTAAATTACAAAAAAAAATGGAGCATGCTCTCATTTCTTAAGTTAAAGTAAAGGATGCAAGTCCAGCTGTGATAAGAGTAGAGTCACATTGTGAATGAATTCTTTCCATGTGTGCTGGTCTATAAAGGGCTGGAGTGATCGCAGGTCCTCATTCGTCTATCTCAAGTCGCGATTGATACAAAATTTTAGATGAGTTGCTATTGATTTTGATGAAATTTAAGACAGGACCTAGTCTTAACGGTAATAGAAAACTAATTAACTTGCGACAGAAGTGTCTCTAATACTTGCAGAGATTGGGGCATAGGTGGAGCATGCAGTGTGCTATAGGACATCTTTATTTGCTTGGTGAAAAATATATCTTGAGTCATCATAATACATCATTAAGAAAAATTGATGAATTTCTAATGAAAAGTGTGCTGTGATGTGCAGTGGACTAAAAGTCTGAATTTCTTTGAAACCACAGCTGGAACTTAAAGGAAGAACCGGTATTGTCATAACAGATGAACTTTTGAACGAGGTACCGATACATTTCCAAGATTTGTATATAGTTCCCTTTCCGTGTTAAGTCTGCAGCTTCTGAAAAACAGCATCTCATAAATTTGTGAGACTTGGCTTTCTCTGTGTGTGCTTTACTAACAAACACATTTCTCATTAGTCTGCGTAGAAGTGAGAAAAAAAAATGGCGCTCCCCCTTTAACCACTTGAGTGCTGACCCCGTAATATTACAGGTTTTCTATTCCTTATGCTTGGTGCGGAGCCCGTAATATTACAGGGTTTGTCAGTGTTGCATTAGCAGCTTCGCACAGCTGTGTTTCTACCCCTACCTTATATTTAGCACCAGAATAACAATACAGTGTTCTGACAATAGATGGAGCTCTTTAGAAATAGATAGCGGGACTTTCCATGGCAAAAATCAGTCAATCTCAAGTCATTTCTCCATATAGAGATGGTACAGCATTAATGATCAAAATGGCGTCGCGTACATTGAACCAGGGAGGTAGTAGGCAAGCCTAGTACTTCCTCGATTGAACTTGCAGGATGAAACAGTGATGCTGATCATAGTGATGGATCATTAGAATTTTCTGAAGCAATAACAAATTGAAGACCATGTAAATTCAAGGGGCAAATGTGTGTGTGTGCGCGAAATGCGTTAGCACGGGGGTCTCGGTGATATATTACTGTGAGCAGTCAAGTGGTTAAAGCTCATCACCATCTTCAGCACTGGATTTCAGCTTCCTTGCTTCCGTGTAATGGGGCACATGGACAAGAAGATTTAATGGCTGGTCACTTCAGTCCAGTAGCAATAACAAGGTTTTTCATTAAAGGTACACCCTAGGGCTGCCCTACTATGGACAGACACGAGGATACTCACACGTACTCACCGTACAGTAGGGTATACCTTTAATGAAAAATCTTGTTATTTTTATTGTTAATCAGACAGATGTGAACAGCCCTTTATCAATGAGTTTGGATGAGTTAGCCCCAATGACAGTCGCTCGGTGCTTGTTTCGTCAGAAGTACAGGGTTAGGGTTAGTGTAGCAATAAACCACTTCATAATTAATTCATGGTACAATGTAGAAATGACCCTGAAATGACCCCAATTTGTACGCGCACGCGCATTTGTTTTGGTGGATGCGCTACTTGTTGGTGTTACTCGGAGATGTACAAACAAATCAAAATGCAATAAATTTGGTATCAACGGAAAGGGGAAGATGCCCTAAAACATTCCATCAACATTCGAAATCCATAGGTTTTCATAAATTAATATTCTGTTTCAAATGTGTGCCAAAATATTCACATCTTTTTCAACCTTGGAAATGTGACGTAATACTCGGGACACACTTGCTTGCTTCTAGCTAGCTCACGATCACGTCAATACAGCGCGCGCACATAACGTTCACGGTTCGAGGTAAGCTACTGATTTCTTCCAATCTTTGAAAATCTTGTTGACAAAATGTCTGATTTTGGCCCTGATTCAGATGTTAGAACCTGGAATCACACCGTCATTCCATCAATCACTGGGTGAATCACTGCAGCAGCCACACACACATATACGATTCATACAGCTACAGTACAGTCAAGTCGTATACCGTAAGCTAGCTGTCCCGAGAATGACGTCATTTTTCTAGTGCAAGAATTCTCGCTTTCGTGGCTCATCTGAGACCCTGTCAGGGGTCTTGAAACAAAGTCCTGATAATATTTTTGAACAAGCTTACATCTCTAAAATTGAATTTCATCGTATTCTTTGGGGGATTAGCTTTCCAAAAATGTATAATTTGTCCTATTTCTTATTTTATGGGACATTTCTCCGGTTATCTGCTTTAACATGTAAAATCATACTGGTATGCGCATCGTGGTGCTAACAAAACGACAGCATATGTCAGTAATGTACTCGGCACAAATGACCTAAATCTGCACATCCGCAAATTGTAATTACGAATGGCTAATTGAATTTTGGATTAGGGTTAGGGTTAGGTATAATTTTGGGTCTATGGTTGAAGTAAAGAATTCCGTCAGTGTTTGAAATTGATCGCAAAGTAATTGATGCCGGAGTGTGTGTCGTTCCACTATGAGTTTGATGATCGACCAGAAGAAAATTCACTTGTATTTCATTGTAAATGTAGTTCAGGTAATAATTCTTTCTTTGAAATGGAATTTAATGAACTGCTTGTTTACACATTTATTTCTGCATCATTGTAGTTAGATTCTGATTCAGTCTACATCTAATGCTTTGCTGAACCCATAAACGTCTAAACTGTTTGCTACAATGTGCATACGTGTACATCAGTCCAACCCAGACACTTCAAAAGATTTACAGACATTTTAATTTCCATGCTTTAAAGAAAAAAAGCCAAAAAAAAAATAGCAAAATTATATTTTTTAAAGATTATTATGTAAACATCAGCCTCATTCAGTTGTGACTGTTGTAAAACAGACAAGACCCATAGGTTTATTTTTTAGGTTAAGACCATCTCCATATAGGATGCATTATATTGCATCAGTATTCAGTGATTAAAGTACAAGACAATTGACCACATTTCGTGGTTTGGCTCAATAACTTTTTGAGTCAGAGCTCTAACACATTATACCAGATGCAAGAGTGGAAAGAGCCAAATTTCTGCACACACTATGTCCATTTTTGTTGCATGACAATATTGCATTTGATGCAAAGAATTTAAAAAACGAGAATATGCTTTAAAATTCCTAAATTGGCAACACATTGAGGGGTTCGAAATCATTGTTTTTTATCAAAATTGGCAATTTTTAAAACTTTGTAACATGTATATTGTTTTCTAAGACATTCGACCTTAATAGAACCATGTAGCACTAAAGAAAAATGTTATTGTTGTCAATTTGAAGAAAAAAATGTGATCAATTTAGCCCTTAAATAATTCCTGTCCTGAAAGGGGTATACATTGTCAAGCCTGAAGTTTATGTTATCCCACACATGAATAATTACATTGAAGTCTTCATGAGGTTGATAGCCCGAGAGCTTGGATCAGACCAGTATTGAGTACCGGTAAAATGATACTTCATTTTTGATAATTCTTCATTCCTGTTCATCCCCATATTAGGTACAGTATACACAATGAAAACATGTTGGACTAAATAATACGGGTCATTTTCAGAATAACTGCACATTGGAGCCATCCCTACATAGCCTTCCTGAAGACATCAAAAATTGCATAACATCTGATTCTTTTAAAAATCATGTAAAAACATTTCTGTTTAATTCTTATTTCATTCAACATGCACCTTGAGCACTCCACTGAGTGGATTTGACGCTGTATAAGTTACATTTATATTATTATTTCTATTTTTTTATTTACTTATTTTGGACCTTTAAATCGGTGAACAACATGGCATTTTTGTTTAATTACGGGGGGGGGGGGGGGGGGGGATGGATATGTCCAATTCATGATCCATTAAGCTTTGACTGACCCTGCTAACTCATGTAATAACACCGTTTTTATTTCCATCTTTCTTGCAACAATGAATGTAGCCCGATTTTTATGAAGTTAACTGATCCTTGGAGAAAAAGACTACTCAAGTTAACCAGCAAGTAAGAACATGAACACATACTCTGTGTCGCTTCAAAAGTCATCCTCTTCATTTTATCTACATGGGCCCGTATTCTGAACTCCGGTTTAACTTAAACCATGGTCTAAATGTGTGGTTTCACTATGGGCAGCCAAATGTGACACAAATCTCTAACAGTAGATATTCAGTTTATCAGCATTTTTGGTACTCAAAAATTTAAATACTGTCTGGGAATGATAAGTACAATAGTTTTCTTGACTATTAAAGCATGAGAACCAGAATCCAGTAAACCTAAGGAACATACAGTGTAAACAAATTTTTGATATTTATGGCTACCCATAGTTAAACCACAGATTTAAACCATGGTTTAAGTTAAACCAGAGTTCAGAATACGGGTCACGGAGAAGAAAATACGATGAAAGCCCCTTCCTTACTGCCACCACTTGGGGGAAAGTACAGATTAACTTCAGGGGACCTGTAGGGTACCGAAGTGCTGACGGCGTGTTCGATCGTCGTCCAGGTTACTGGTTCAAAACGGCAGAGCCCGTGCATGAGGTTCCCTGCGAAATCGTTCAAGCAATGCGCTGGAGCAGGGCAAATTAAGTGTTTGGCATTGGTGTGATCTCCACGCTGTTGTTTTAGCGCAAAACTGTTTGGAACCAGTAAGCTTGACAACTTGGTCGGTATGATGTTGCACTTCGGTACTCTATTGCTGGGCATTTCATACAATTTACTATTTTATTACCAGTGTATGACTCAAAAACACAATTTACTATTTTATTACCAGTGTATGACTCAAAAACACAATTTACTATTTTATTACCAGTGTATGACTCAAAAACACAATTTACTATTTTATTACCAGTGTATGACTCAAAAACACAATTTACTATTTTATTACCAGTGTATGACTCAAAAACACAATTTACTATTTTATTACCAGTGTATGACTCAAAAACACAATTTACTATTTTATTACCAGTGTATGACTCAAAAACACAATTTACTATTTTATTACCAGTGTATGACTCAAAAACACAATTTACTATTTTATTACCAGTGTATGACTCAAAAACACAATTTACTATTTTATTACCAGTGTATGACTCAAAAACACAATTTACTATTTTATTACCAGTGTATGACTCAAAAACACAATTTACTATTTTATTACCAGTGTATGACTCAAAAACAAAATGTCCCCTGTTACTCTAGTCCTCTTCTGTCAATGATTCCTTTCCCTTTTTTACATGAAAGCTGAGGGTATCAGCTGCATGTGCATGCGCTTGTCACAAAAAATGACTACAGCAGGGCCCTGTTTCATAATACTTGCTATCAATAACAACTGCCACAAATCTATAACAAATTTGCTCTCAGCCAATCAGATGCAAGTATTTCAGTAGCTTGTAACTGTTATAATAACTTGTTATTGATAACAAGTTTTATGAAACAGGCCCCTGATGAAATTCATCTAAAAGTAATGACGAGGACATTCATACTGCACTTTCTGCTATTAAAGGTAGTGCATAGTGTCGGGGGGTTCAAAAATAATTTTATTCATTTTTTGTTATAACACTCCCTCTGGGGTACCTAACCAACCCTCCAAACCGCAGATTCTAATATTGTTTAGTTTTCGAGATATTAACGTTTTTCTATTTAATGTATTTTATTGAAAATTCAGGGATCGCCTTTTTATCGGGGGACTCCCGATAAAAATGTGATCCCTTAGCAACAAAGGCAGAATTGCTAAGCCCTATATCTCAGTCATTCATTGGCCGATCGCCATGAAATTTTAGGAGTATCTTCATGTGAGACTACTTCATCATATTATTTAACGACGAACTTGATTTCTTATGTAAAACCTTTATTTGGCGGAGGAGAATATCTTTGCCAACGATTGCGCTATACAGCTCGAGAAAAGATAACCCTTTATATCTCTGAACCTTGACCGATTTTAACCGGACCAACGACCATTATCTTCTTCTGTAGGTCACTTGGATCGAATAAACATTTGAAAAATCTATGATCTTTGCAAACACTATGTACTACCTTTAAGCAATTACCTCTCTAGGTTTTCTGCAGATCACCCTAAGTTTTCAGAGAGGAATTTTATTTGTGTTTACACGCTGGTCATCTGATGTTATTGGGATGGTCTTTCTGGTATGTCCTCTGGAGGAATTCTGGAGGACCTCCAGGGCCCTATTTCATAAAACTTGTAATTAACAACAACCCCATTTCTATGACAAATTTGCTCTCAGCCAATCAAACTTCGAGGATTTCAGTAGCTTTTAACAACCATTGTAACTTGTTATTGATAATGAGTTTTATGAAACGGGGTCCAGATGTCTTTCACTGTCCTGGTGCAGTAAGAAAGGGGCCTAACAACATTACATACCATGTAGGTTTGTGTTACCACATCATTATTTCATTGTATTTTTGTTTTTGTTGATCAGTGTGGTGAAGAACATCTAAAGGTGTTTCCTTTCTCATTCAAAGATCAATAAATGATTTCTTCTTTTTGTGTGTGTGTCGTTAGCTGAGTGGAGCAAGACAATGATTATAATAATATTCACATACTCTTATTCAACTTCTATACTGTGTAGTTAACTCCTCCGATTAATAATCTTGAAAGGACAATCACTCTCTACATTGTATTACTTCTATCTTCAGTTATCTGTTACATCCATTTCAAACTTGAATCAGTGAGGAATATTAGTACATTTGTATTACCTTTTTATTCAAAAGAAATACAGTATCAAGCAGTATCTCTCTGTTCATTTCAAAAGAAAAGAATAAAAGAATAATCACAATAAATTCACAGAGCCCACTCACTTTCCTGATAATCACTGATCAATATGAATGTAGCACTCTCTTAAGCAAACATTTGATTCTATTAACTGACTTTTTAATTAGCAAAGAACTAGTATGTATTCAAACTTTGATAGCTCCCTGCCTAGCCTTATTGATAGGTCAGCTGAAAAGAAAAAAAAAAATTTTGTTCAGCAGTAGTCACAAATTTGTGTTCATTTTGTTATCAGTAATAGTGATCATCTTGTTTTATTATTTCTTTATCCCTTTAAAAACGGAAAGTAATCGGGCTCCCCTGTCACTCCTTCTCACTACTCATCTTACATTAATTGTTTCTCTTTCTATCTTAATCTTTCTCTCTTAGTTATCATTATTCTTTGTCTTTCTCTTTTTATCACACTCGTCCTCTGTGTCTTTTTCTCATGTCTCCTTTTCTGCTTTTCTGCTTTTCTTCCTCATTATTGTCTCTCACTCTTCATCTCCTCTCTCTTTTTCTTTTTTTTTTCTCTCTCTCGCTCTCTCTCTCTTTCTCTCCCTCGCTCTCTCTTTCTCTCCCTCGCTCTCTCTTTTTCTCTCTCGCTCTCTCTCTTTCTCTCTGTCTATCTGTCTCTCCCTCTCAAAATTATTTGAAATGAAGTGTTAAAAGTATGCATCCCTTATCCTGTGGAACAAAATTATGTTCATGTAAAGAATATGTTTGCCCATTGTTTGCCATCATTACTCATTCAACAGAAATAATGCTTAATATATTTATTTGTGACACAAAAGTGTCTAAAAAGAATTGCATGAATATCTGAAAACAATACTCCATCCTTATCTTACATTAGTGTTCATTTAGAAAACCTGTTTGTGGTGTCTTTCATTGCTAGTTTTACAACATTAGAGAAATACCTAGCATGCAATCTCTTGTATCCAATTTACAAACTTCACATACAGTGTAGATATTAAAACAATTTTCACCTTGTATCATTATTATTACTGATCTTGTAAAATGATTGGGGGAAGTGAAGATACCCTTTACCAGGTCTTGATATCAGTGGTTGCCCAAATCCTGGATCAAACTGTCATAGTGAAAGATTTGGTTGCCTAAAACATTGTACATTGTACATCAACATGTAGAAATGGCATCTTCAAATAAAATCACTGGAGCGGTGAAGGAATTAGCTCTGCAAAGTTCTAAAAGTGTACAAAAAAGTACATTTGCAATTCTACATGTACATGATATTGCCATGAGCAAATCTCACTTTTCCTAAATAACAAAGAACAAAACACAGAAACAAAATCAACACCCCCCTCCCCATAAAAAAAGAAAATGTTCATGCGAATGCAAAATACATGTACAAGGGTGTATACTGTCTTGTGATTGTACAGTGTATGTACGGCAAGTTGGCAACTAAGTATTTCAAAAATTCAGATAGATATTGTGTTCTGCTTTCACATAAAATAGCCATCTCCTTATCCTTTTTTTTTCTTCTTCTGGGAAACCTTAAACATTTTACTCAGATACACTTCAATCACTACTAACAACATATCTTTGTGTGTTTGGCTCCATCACCTGGGGGAAGGATAAATATCATCTATCAATGGTACATGTATATAAATATATATACAAATAATTTCTTGGTACTGCAAAATTTCAATATGGCACGAAAAAGAGACATGATAACGAAGCTTTTCGACCTGCACTCATCAGGTTATCACGCAGGTATAAAACAAATTACTTGAAATCAACTATATTATACTCGGTGAACCCGGACGCAACCTAGACGCCGTAATTTCAGAACAATCGCAAAGCTTGGACGAACTCCTTTTGTCTGCACAGAAGAGGTTCTTGCGATTGGATATAAGCAGCTTCCAGAAAGCGTAAATGCGCTGAGCTTCTGGCCCGGGACATAATTGAAAATTGATCGTCGGCATAGCTTTGTGCGCAAGCTGGATTGTTCAGCAAGTGGAGACCAATCGCTGAATCGCATTTGGCTATCTTTGGTCTGTTAGCGTGCATTTCAGATTTGCAGGCACGGACGGGCTGCGTGCGCTGATTGGGTGTACGGTTCCGAATAATCGAGGGAATGTGTTGTTTAATGCGATCAGCCAACCGCTGAGAAGTACGGCCCACGTACCTGGCATCGCACCGGCACTGAAATTGGTAAATAACATTACTCAAGTGGGGGGTGGGTAGTACATCCTTGCTAGTTGACGGTAGCATCCTGTGTGTAGAAAACACAATGCGTGCAAATTAGCTCCCGAAATCGCGAAAATCAAAACTATCCTCCTTGACAATGGTTACCCTGAGCATGTTATATCTCGCACCATAACACGGACGCTGGAGGCACAATCCAAATCTGACACCAGATTTGGACCTGCCAAATGCCCCGTGTATCTCAAACTACCCTGGAGGGGTAAGGTATCTGACAAATACGCCAGTCAGATCAAACACGCAGTGTCACGTTGCTATTACGCGGTTTCGACACGCATTGTGTTTTCTACACACAGGATGCTACCGTCAACTAGCAAGGATGTACTACCCACCCCCCACTTGAGTAATGTTATTTACCAATTTCAGTGCCGGTGCGATGCCAGGTACGTGGGCCGTACTTCTCAGCGGTTGGCTGATCGCATTAAACAACACATTCCCTCGATTATTCGGAACCGTACACCCAATCAGCGCACGCAGCCCGTCCGTGCCTGCAAATCTGAAATGCACGCTAACAGACCAAAGATAGCCAAATGCGATTCAGCGATTGGTCTCCACTTGCTGAACAATCCAGCTTGCGCACAAAGCTATGCCGACGATCAATTTTCAATTATGTCCCGGGCCAGAAGCTCAGCGCATTTACGCTTTCTGGAAGCTGCTTATATCCAATCGCAAGAACCTCTTCTGTGCAGACAAAAGGAGTTCGTCCAAGCTTTGCGATTGTTCTGAAATTACGGCGTCTAGGTTGCGTCCGGGTTCACCGAGTATAATATAGTTGATTTCAAGTAATTTGTTTTATACCTGCGTGATAACCTGATGAGTGCAGGTCGAAAAGCTTCGTTATCATGTCTCTTTTTCGTGCCATATAAATATATATATATATTCTCATAACATGAAACTCTCGATATGCCCTCATCCACTCCATGGGCAATTTTACGGTTACTTACATTGCATTTTTCCTTTTTAATTATGTAACGTGAGTAACGGAACGTTTGCAGGGTTGGCAGAAAGTATGTTTCTTCTGAAGATTTGATACTGTATATATGTACTCTAATATGTGTGCATTGTTGTAACTAAAACTCATTTACCTAACACCTGTAGTAAGAGAACAGGAGCTTAAGATGTAACTCATATCCTCTCCAAATGTAACGTGAGTAACTATGGACTTGCCATCCATCCATTCCTCTCCTAATCCTTGAATGCTTCTTGTAAGATGCATCCTTTTTCTTGTAAGATGGTCTGCTACCGGTATCATTCTCCTCCTTGGGATCATTTTCGTTGAGTTTCCACCATGGCGGCATATTTTATCCTCTACCTAGCTCTCTGTATCTTGTTTCTCACACCTGGGGAGCGTTTCATCAAGCATTTTGTCATTGATATTTACTGACAAATTTGCTCTCAGCCAAACAGATACAAGGATTTCAGTAGCTTATAACAGTTGTCAGTAAAAATCACTGACAAGACACTTGATGAAATACTCCCCTGTTGTATGCTTATGAACCTCAACCCATGTCTAGCCATTTTCTGTGGATCATTGTGCAATCGATTGCCATCCACTCTTCTGATACATCTCATATTCTATCAACCTTGGGACTCTCTCCATTCAAATACAAAGATGTATAAAGTTGCTCATTACATTGCCCCTCAAGGCTAATGATTGTTGGCAATCATCATCCTCCTTCCTACTTTCAACTTTCAGTCCATCTTTGTCATTTTTAACTTTACTAACTAGGAAGTCATTTATTATTTACTTATTGATATTCAAGTCTACAGACACTTGCCCTATCGTTTTCTTTCTCATCTCTTCTCTATTTAATTGGGCTTTCTCCTATTAAACGTGGCCATCTACATACAGTGTACCCCAACTCAAATTGTGTATTTAGGTGGTTTGTTACCCTCATACCCCATTTGCTATTCCATCAGAACTGTCATTGTCCATTCTTTTTTCTAGGCTCCCCGTCTCTCTAAATGCAGTGGAGGCTTCCCCTTCTACTCTGTACCTATTAATTTGGTGTGCTGGACCCACTCCCCCCCCCCCCCCCAATTTCCTTTTCTTATGTTCCGTTTGGTGTGATGGTTTATTTTACCTGAATGCTTAAAAAGCAAGTACATGTATGTGTGATCGAATTGGCATTCCATCAAAGTGACACTGTCCCTCTTGCTCTTGCTCGTTGTGAGAACTACGTGTACATGAAGATACTCGCTCCTGCTACTGTTAACCCTTCTGTATAGGACCCTAGCCCAAGAATATAAATATGTACCTGTGGTGCCCCCCCCCCCCTCACTTCATGCCCACTACTTCCATCCTACTCCCGTTTGTTACTTTGCCATCTTATTTTTCTGTAGGAATTAAACAATATCCTTTATACAGATAATCAATCCACTAGATATTCACGCCCTGAAGCATGTGTAATGTAGCCCCATCCTCCTCCCACATCCATCCTTGCTTGATCCACTTGCTGTTCCATCATACAGACACTCTCCCTCTTGTTTTCCTGTCTCCTGATCTCTAGCTTTGTAGGAATTAAAAAAAACCTTCCCCTTTATTTCAATGACCAACCCGAAAAAGCATGACTGTAAAAATGCAGCCCCTCCTTGCCCAACCCACCCCTTGCCATACCCACTGGCTGTTGCATCGTACTGACACTCTCCCTCTTGTTTTTCTGTCTCCTTGTTTCTCTGTAGGAGTTGGAGGCGACCCGCAATGCCTTGGAAGAAATGGGTTTCCTGTAGCTCCTACTTGACCTTCGACCTTTGACCTCCTATTCCCCTTCTCCTACTCAACCTGCTTGCTCCGCTAGCTGTACAATGTCTGTGTAGTCAAACCTGGATATAAAGACCGCCCAAGGGAGACACGATTACGGTCTTTATATACAGGTTCCTATAGTACATGTAGAACTCGTGCCAAAATAACCGACTGCTGGTGCTCGAAGTTAAAGAAAAAAAAATGCATGTAAAAGATGTAAGCAAAGCATTATTGCTGCCTGTCTCTACCAAGATGAAAATTACCGTATTATGCCAGGAGAAATTTAAGAGCAGGAAATGTGATGAAATGATTGCTGTTTTAAATGTACTCAAGCTAGCGCTGATGCATGAACATGTTTGTAAACCACCCCCTCCTCTCCACTTAATCTTGTGCCACTGACTGACTGCAAAAAAGAAGCTTTTTCAAATCTTTCCCATTACTTCCTTAGCTTAAATTTAAGTTGAGTTATTCTAATACATAATACATTAAACACATGAAGTAGTGGAAATGAAATAAATCAACCATGTACATGTACTTTTTCAACTTTTTCAGCTATTTCTTGAGATCTACTGCAATTGTACAAAAGACATGCCGGTATATTGTCATGTAGACACCTAATGATCTTAGTAACTGGCTAAATTTTGAGTTATATACGAAGAGGTGAACATAGAGAGGATTGCCGAGGTATACAAGTTAGTGCTGGGACTAAAAACCGGGTACCCGAGTCCCGCCCGAGAGCATCGGGTCCCGGGTCAAAATATTACATGCCCGTTTCCCGAAAATAAGTATTTTAATGATTACTCATCGTCGATCAGCCATTAAATGAAAAATCCATTCAATGAAAAATCCATGTAGCGCCCCACTGCAGTGATGCGCTTTGGATTCGTTCAACTTACTATAACATTTGTTATACACAGACAGCAAAGCCCACAGCCGCGATTCAGAGACTGCATGCTCATTGGTTCATCGAACCCATAACATAATTTGCATTTGAATGCCCTTCCCCCTTATTGGGAGTAAACAATATGTCGTAGTCATGAGCGATCAACGGGCGTAAAGTTTACAAACTCATCCATATTCAACATCAACCGTCGCTCCATACTCGGATTACTCGCCCGTGGCATCTCATCATGAATATGACTTGTACATGTAGCGCCCCACTGCAGTGATGCGCTTTCGATTCGTTCAACTTACTATTAACACAGACAGCAAAGCCCACAGCCGCGATTCAGAGACTGCATGCTCATTGGTTCATCGAACCCATAACATAATTTGCATTTGAATGCCTTTCCCCCTTATTGGGAGTAAACAATATGTCGTAGTCATGAGCGATCAACGGGCGTAAAGCTTACAAACTCATCCATATTCAACATCAACCGTCGCTCCATACTCGCACGCGGCATCTCATTCATGAATATGACTCGTACATGAACAGATGTATTAACATCAACAAGATTAAGCGCGAGCACGATTTGGCACTGTCACAATTCCTGAAACTTTAGCACACAATTAATAAATTCGAAATTACTAAAATCAGATTATATCCATGGCGATATATCCAAAATATTATCCTTCATTCATGCGAAAGTGCGCACGATCAAGAATTTCATTCATAAAATTGGGCTTGTGACCTCATTCGATGACCACAGGTCATGACATGTGCAAAATATGCCAACCAGCCAACGAAGGTTTGCGCCTTTTTTCCTCCCCGTTCCTTTGATCCTTAATTCACACCGCCGCGGCATTGGGCGCGAAGGCGCTTCGTATAAACAGATCGAATATCAAAGGGGAACCGCATGTGCGTAAAAGGATGAAGTTACGGTCGTGCAGGGATGAAGTGGTTGGCTTGATATTTTTTGATATTTTTTTATGATGATGATACTTGTTTTCACGATAATAATTATCAAGATGATAATGATGATGATGATGTCTTTGATGATGATTATGATGACGATCATCATGAATCATGATGATATGATAATTATGTTATGATGATGATATGATGGTTATGAAGATCATGCCGATGACAGAAAACACATACCAGCTCTTCTTTGTTTTGCATTTAGTCCTTTGAAAGAACGTCTTTATTTACATATACATGCACAACGAAAATGTCATAATGAAAAGTTACCTGTTGACTACTTGACTCTTGAGAAGACATCTACATGTATGCATGTTTCCTTTGTTTCATTTATTATTGTCTCCGATCTCCATCACGTGGGGGAAGGGGTGGGGCCGTAACGTTGAGGGACGGGTTATAACTTATAAGGGTTATATCACTATTGTCTAAACGCTAATAAACTAGGCCTACGCATTTTTTTTTAATTCAGGCAAAGCAGTTTAAGAACCCTTTCTTTAAAATAAACCCTGTCATTTATGAGAGAGAGAGAGAGAGAGTCAGAAAGAAATGATTATCCCCCCCCCCCAAAAAAAAAAGAGGAAAAAATATAATAATGCGCCATGAGCATCTTTCATGATGGATACCGGCGCAATACAAATGTCCATATTATTATTATTATTATTATTATAAAAATCTTGTTTTCAGTTTTCGTTTATGAACTTGCACTTTCTAAATTCTAAATAAAAAAAGCATGATCTGATGAGCGTGTCTGTGTGTATACGAAGAGAGATCGGACTAGCATACATTTACGAATATCAGTAGACTGCGCGCGGTACATGAAGTGTGTGTATGTGTGTGTGTGAATTTCAATAATTGACGCGGCGCGATGAGTTGTTTGAGAAGGAAACTATCGTTGATCATGCGTGGGGAAATACAATGTGTACACGTATGTGTGTATGAGGACTGTAGCAGAGAAAGCTCGCCATTTTCGTCAGGGACATCAATTGATACTACGCGTGAAGTTTGTCTACAAGTGCCTCTTGCCCTCTTTACGATCAGATGTCAAAATTCCCAAGGGCTGCTCGTGCAAAATTATAAAGAATCATGATCATCGTCTCAAACAAGTTTTTCTTTGAGATTTCATTGTATTTCCCTTCCTTTCAAGTTCATGTATGTATTTTTGGATAAACATGTGCAAGGGACTGTTGACCGTTATTTACCTAAGCCTAGGGCTAGGCTAAGGCGCTGGCATGATTATTATCGATGATTTTTATGGATTAAATTTAGGAGGCTTAGGCCTAATATCATGTCTTGCGCCCACGATTTTCCCAGTCTCTTTTTTCCCTTGAATTGTTTATTTCAGGTGCCAAACACGAAGGAGTTTTTCCGAGTGTTAATAGCTTCTTAGGGGTAAATATAAGCTTGTAATTTGTGTTATATGATTTTCGGGTAACCGGGAACCCGCCCGAAAAATCGTCGGGTTCCCGAATTGAAAAAGTACCCGAAACTCCCACCCCTAATATACAAGTGTAGTAATATTTCACCACTTATATGATTTGTCTTTCATTACATGTTAACAGCAACTGAATGTCTGTGTCAGTGGTGCAAATATTCCAGTGAACATTGATTTTATCGTAGCTTAGAGGAGATTGTTTTTTAAATCATTTTTGTATTGCACCTTATAAATATGGAATTTGAGAAAAAAAAAACTTACACTATTTGATTAAATTTGCAAAATGTGATTGATTTATATTCAAATTTTATAGAAATGGACATAGGTTTCTTCTCTTTTTTGTGGGTCTATGTCATTGATTATTAGTGATGTTGTTTCAGGTCTTTCATACCCTTGTGAATATGAATATAATAATAATAATAGCTGTTTCTTATAAAGCGCCTTACCAGTTACAATGTAACCGACCAAAGCGCTTACAGCATTATTACCCCGGTCACTGGATTCATTTGCGATTCTGCACATTACAGTGCACATTCTCCACTCTTCTGGGGAGCATTCCAGCCAGTCGCCTGTTTCCAAGCGAGCACATGCTAATCCAACCACAATGACGTTCGCATCCTACCGGGTACCCATTTAACACTTGGGTGGAGAGAAGCAATGTAGATAAAATGCCTTCCTCAAGAGCATAAGTGCCGTGCCGGGGTTCGACCCACGACCTTTGCATTACCAGTCAAGTGATTAAACCACTCGATTACGACTCCTCTACTACGACTCCTCTACTAAATACCTCCATAAATACCTCCATAATAGCTTTTTTTTCTCCTCCCTCTCTCTAAGAAGCCAGCAATATCTATCAAAGAGGGTTGCAAGTATTAATATTTTGTTTATTTGTACAAGGTTTAGGGTGGGGAAAATGTGTAACTAACTTTTCAACCATGCAAATACAATTATGAAAGAGTTTTAAAGGTTACATGATTTAAAATCTTGATTCATCTGTCTAGTTAACAATGATTCCTTAATGCTTTTTGATTTTTTTTTTTTGGTTGCTCTCTTGAGTACTTTAATGAGTGTTCTTTTGGCAAGACATTAATCTACATTTGCCACTCTCAACCCAGGTGTTAAATGGGTACCGGTAGGAAGGAATTCCTTGAATGCTGTGAGCACCGAATTCGGTAGCCTAGCTAGAGCAGGGGTAATATTGGAGCGCCTTGAGCACCTTATTCGTGGTGGATATGAGCGCTATAAAAATACCCAATATTATTATTATTATTACTTATTGAAATCTCCAATCTCAATTTTAATTAATTTAGATTAATTGCTGTATGGCTTGATACAGAAATTTGATGCGTAACGAGAAAGCATTGTGCTTGAGTCTGCGATCTTGACCAATGCTGCTTACAAGTACCTTGAGGTTTACATATCACAAAAATATGTTGAACATATTGAAATATTTATAAAAAAACTATTATTTTAGATTAGAAATATTAATATGATCTAGTGAAATGAAATTATTTATCTTATACATTGTAAATAAAAGCATCGCTTGTGCTGACAAGTTGATTGCCTCTAATCATTCTAAGTTTTCCACAAATTTGAATTAAGTTTTCCATGCAAACGGTACTATGGGTTACAGGTATATGCTATTTAGTGTGTATATTATATCTTCACTAATGTATTATTATTACATGTAGTAGTAATAGCACTGTGAAACCAAAATATTTTGTGACATGAAAATATGAACTTTTGCAAATTGTTAATGAAGGCCTCTTTCTCAGCAAGAAACGTATGTGAATTGCAAAAATTTAGTGTTTTGACTCCTGTGATTGATTTATTATTGTGGCATAAAACTTTTGTGGATCTTAACCACTCAGAAAATTTGTTAATTTTTTGTAATACGCAAAATTTACCTGGTTTTTACAGTTTACTATGTAGTTATGAGCCTGATCGGTTAGTCAAGGACGGACATTTTACTAATTTAAAAAGTTTGAAAGCCTGTAGAAAAGAAGTATTTGATTGCAGGGAGTTATTTTTATGTTTCATTGTGAAGGGCATCACTGAAGGAGTTGAAATTTGAACAAATTTGGTTGAAATAATCGTGTAATGAAATTATAATCCATAAAATATTAAATGTCACGGACGGACAAAATGCCTACTCTTCACCGATCAGGCTCTTATTACTCTATAATTAGTCTTTGTATTTTTTGAAATTTTTAAATGTAACACATTTATTGGGCTTTGAGTCAGGCATAGTCTATTACAGTGACAAAAGGTAGATTGACACTGAGGGCTAATTAAACCCCCTTTCCCAGACATTTACAAAAGCCTCCATAAATGAAAAAGACATACCGTAAAGTAAATATTTCTGTTGGGGTAGGATACAGGATTTGCTGAATTAACAGTATCCCATGCAAATTGATTTTATATTTTACCATGCATAGCTATATGTGTAAACATATGAATAGCTAGTAATTTTATGCAATGAATTATGAATATGATACTTACATTTTTCACAAAATCTGTCACAATTATGCAGTTGAATATCACTTGTCTTATCTTGGTTTTTATCCTCAACAATTCAGAAGGAATGTTTAGCACTAAAAATTCGCATTTAGGCAAGTTATTAAGAAGGAGTAAGACCTACCAAAGCACTCGAGATACAAGGTAATTACAACATGTAAAACTAACAGAAATGGTATTATTCAATTGGCTATGGAATCAGGATAATATAAAGCCTGCGTGAACCAGATAATTCGGTAGTCAATGGATTAAAAGTGATTTCAAATATAGGCTTTTAATGACCATGACCATGACCAAAGAAATAGACAAAAATCCATTTTTATTTATAATGAATGAAATTATTTTGATATTTTACGGTATAACAGTACTGAGTAGCAGTACTATTTTTTTGTCAGATATATTGTTGTCAACAAAATGAATGAAGGTGATTGTCATTGTTACTTACATCATGGTAGTGTGTAATAACAGTAAGGGGTAAAATCTTTTCCCCCAAATGATGTACAAGCTTTTCAGGTATTGCATAATTTTAGAGTGTGAACATCAATTAACACTGTATGAACATACAAAAGCGTAATTAGGGGTCTCGTGTGCCCTGGGCGCCAGTTGACATCTCTAAAAAGAAACACTGAAACGTAACAAAACAGGAAAGGGTAGAATCTGGACAGGGGAAAAACTTTTTTGTGCTCCCCGAGTATGTTTTGTCAGGATTTAGTTTAAGTTTGCGCCCCCCCCCCCCAATTCATGGTACTGTGTATGAGCAATAATACTAAAAAAGGGGAAAATTTGTAATGCTCTGGGGCCCGTTTCATGAAAGGAAGTTGTCAGATATTTTATCTGACAACTGTTATAAGCTACTGAAATCCTTGCATCTAACTGGCTGAGAGCAAATTTGTCGGATAAAATATCTGGTCCTTTGTTTATCGCATGTGTTGGTTTGTTCAGTTTTGGGCCCAATATACTTGTAGGGTAAAGTTCATCAAAACACTTGTTAGATTTAAAACCAAAAGTTTGGACGGAAGCACAATTTTAGCCTTTGCTTTAGGCGCGATTATCCTTGATAAACCACTGCACTTGGAAGGTACCAGTAACTGCTATTCAAAATAAAAAAAATATGTATCTGTGCCTTCAGTTCACACATTCCTTACTGCCTTCTCATTAAATACATCGGCACAAAATGTAATATGAATGAATTTGTATAATAATTGAGGCTCTTCCTCGGTACACCTGTGTCTTTCAGTTATGGAAATGATGATGATGATAAAGATAATGATGAACTTGATAATGATTTTGATGTTGATTATGATGATGAAAATGGTGATTGTGGACTTTGTGGTGATGGTGGTGTTGCTGCTACTGATCTTGCTGATCTTGCCGGTCTTGCCGATCTTGCCGGTCTTGCCGATCTTGCCGGTCTTGCCGGTCTTGCCGGTCTTGCCGATCTTGCTGGTGGTGATGTTTTTAAAGGGGGTGATAAGGGTAAGGGTGACGATGACGATAATGATAATAAAGATGATGTCATGATTATGTTGGTGTGACGGTGTTGATTAATATATATTGTTTTTCATATTGATGGTGACAGTGATGTTGGGGGCAAGAGGGGGGGGGGGGGGCAGGGCAATGTTAAAGGGTCACTAAAATAAAAAAATAATTGCCCATTTTTCGTAGGAACGTGTCATCAGGAGCCAAAAAATATCCATCACACAATTTTTTATGCATTCAGTCATATTTTATAATCATTTGAAAAGTATATTTTTGCTGATTTACACAGTCATAAGCCCCGCCCCTAAAAAAACCCATCGAAGCGACATCGTGATCACGTGATCTGTGACGCATGAAAAGTAAGGGAAAATATTCCACTAACCTATACCGTGCGCGCCCGGAGGCCCCCGGCAGGTCCAGCCCGGTGCCGAGCATGATATTCACCGCATCGACCATTTGCATTGCGTATTTTCGCGGTTTAATTCCTCACAATAACTTTCATTTTGGGACACAGTTTCATCAATAATGCCTAATCGGTGTATAGTTTCGGGCTGTAGCAAGACCCCTAAAGATGGTGTAAGCCTACATCATTTTCCTAAAGATGAAAATCTACGGAAATTGTGGGTCGCAAATGTAAAGCTCACGCGGGCAGAGTGGCAAGGGCCGGCCAAGTGAGTGGAGCACAATCTGCAGCGATCACTTTGCCGAAGATGATTTTGAGCATCCTGGCCTGTATTCTGAATTTGGCATGAAGAGAAGGATAAGCTAGCTAAAAGATTCAGCTATTCCAACCATCAGACTTGGAGTCAAGTCTTCTAATCTGTTTTTCAACGACAACAGCTGCAGCAGCTTCACCCGTAGACCGAAAATTCTGTCTCTCGCTCGTTAGCTAAGATGACCTAACGAACGAGAGACAGCATTTTCGGTCTACTTCACCCGTAACTCCAGGGAGCTACTTCACCCACGTTACGGCCCTTCACCGTATTCTGCGAGGGGTTCAAACATATAATATGGTCGAATTTCCCTTTGCCACTCGAGCTTCTTTGCCTTCGGGGTCTGATAAATCATCTGCCAGTAAATCAGAGTTCGTATCTACATGGCTCAGAAAAGTCCTCCAACTCGGAATCGCGGGCACTTTTCCTCTCTCTATATATAAGTTACTCGAATTCAGCCAAAATCTAAGTCAGTACTAATGTACTATGTAAAGCGAAGTAAAAAAAAAAAAACCGTAAGTGAAATAAACAAAACAAAAGCGTTCACTAGTCGCTATGTACGAAGGGAACATAGTCACTGCCGTACTAAAGATGTGTAGGACATTGTACAATCGTACAGACGCATAAAACGGCTGTGCACGCGTTTATGACCAATGCAAAACTTTCGTTCGGCAAGCTCAGATGGATGAGAACATTGTTCAAAAGAAAAGCTAAAAAACAAAACAAGAGCTGTATATTTGGGCAAAAGCGTTTTCTGATCTTGTAGAAAATATATTGCTCATGATTATTCACTCCTAAGATTATATTGATTAATTTCCTATTTTCATAAATTGTCCGTTGAACAGAGGGGTCAAATACCGCATTCTGCGTACAATATTATATATGCTGCAGCCTGCAGATCTTGTGCCTCTTACTTTTCATACGTCACTTGGGGGTTAGCCAATCAGCTCACGAGTTTTAAGGAACGGTCCCAAAACCTCTACTTTTCCCCCCTTTTCGCCAAAACGAGACATAATTTGGACAATCGATTGGCAGATTCGTGATTAGAAGGCAAAACTACATGGAAAGAGCACCCATTTTTTCTCTAATTTAGTCAACCTTTAATAATATGAGTGATGATGGTGGTGTTTGAAGCTATTGGTAATAAGAATGGTCACCGTGATGATGGTGATATTGCAGTAATCTTGATGTAATGTTGATCATGTTCATGGTGGTAATGAACGAGTGATGATAGCAAAGATAAATAATAATGGTATTGGTAATGATAGCGGTGACATCTTTAACCCAGTGTATACAAAGTCTGAGTCCACTTAGGCTGGGGTCTTCTGAAAATGCCTGTTATACCAAAATCAAATTGGAACCAATAGGTTTTAATACCTACATTCACTATGAACATGGCGAACAAAGAAGCGGACAAAATGTACAGCTCCTCATTGTACCTTCACAATTGCAGTATTGCCAACTGTTCCGGAATATGTATGAGGTGGATTTCAAGGCTTTCATGACAAGTGAATAGCGGAGAGCATGGTTATTGTTGTCATGTTTTCTCTCACAAGCATTCAACCGTTGCGTAATTCACATTTTAATTTTGACCTCATGCATATTCCGGAACGGTTGGCATCTCTGCAATTGCTCTGGTAGACAAAAGAACATCCCTTGATTGCTATTATGTAAGGGTATGTAGAACAGGTGTCACATGCATATTCACCTGTTCTACTTATTTTACATAATAGCAATGAAGGGATGTTCTTTTGTCTACGAGAGCAATTGTGGAGGGTACAATGAGGAGCTGTATATTTTGTCCGCTCTCTTTGTCATCGTGTTCATAGTGATTATTCCTTACGTATTACTGTCAGACGGCCTATTATGAACGAATGATGATAGCAAAGATAAATAATAATGGTATTGGTAATGATAGCGGTGACACCTTTAACCCAGTGTATACAAAGTCTGAGTCCACTTAGGCTGGGGTCTTCTGAAAATGCCTGTCGTACCAAAATCAAATTGGAACCAACAGGTTTTAATGCCTACATTATTCCTTACGTATTACTGTCAGACGGCCTATTATCATTTCATAAATAAATCAAATCTGCATAGTTAAATCGAATTATTTAATGTCTGTTAAACGTAATGCATATCACTGCAGCTGTATGAATTCAATGCAAATATTTCTCGCATTATGCTCAATTGAGTGCCACGTAATCATGGGTGAAGTCAGGAAACATTTATAAGAACTCAAATTTCATCATTGCAAAATGGCCTGAAAGTTCACTGTCAAATTGTTAACATTGTGAATTGGAATGGTTTCATTTACATTGCCATGGCAATATTACTGTGCGATAAAACTTGATTTCTCAAAGCTAAATGTTTTATTTCTTCCAGGTTTCAACAGAACGTTAAAGGGAAAATCCACCCTGATTATAAGTTGGTTTTTAAAAAAAGCAGAAAAATTAAAGAAATAGATCAGTGAAGATTTGAGCAAAATACGATAAAAAATAAGAAAGTTATAAATTTTTGAAGTTGTAATCAATCAAACACAAATTGGTAACTCTGTGACGTATCTTACAAACTCCTCTCTCATTTGCCCTGGACCAAAAAAATCATGGATTCAATTTTCTCTAAAGAAAATATTGAAACATACATGCACCTTCGATATAATCATTGCTCATGTGTTTTTACGCAAAACCTGTATGAAACAAATAAATTCTTTCATCAGAAACTAAGAAAATGGAATTTAATGATTTTGGGGTACAGGCTGTCTGGGCAAATGGGAGATGAGCTCACAAGATATGTCACAGAGTTGCCAATTTGTGTTTGATTGCAACTTCAATAATTCATAACTTTCTTATTTCTTATCGGATTTTGCTGAAAACCTTCACTGGTCTGTTTCTTTAATTTTTCTGCTTCTTTTAAAACCAACTTGTAATCAAGATGGACTTTCCCTTTAATTTCCCTCTTGCTCACTATATACAATATGGCATCATCCATTCAATTCCTTTTTTAAAGATGTCTTCTCTTTTATATATTTGCATCTATTATACTTTTCTTTTATTCTGTCCGTGACTCTGTGTTTAGCGTGTGTATGATCCAAATGTAAGTTTCAAATAAAAATGCTTTATTTTCTGTTATTTTCTGCTTTATATACTCTTGTATCCCTTTTCATATTTGATGCAAATTCAGAAACAGTTTATTCCATTGTTCCTTTTTGTCCGTTTTTTCTTCTTTTGCTATGAGTGGTTGGTGTCTTCAGGTTTCTGGTCATTTTTATATTTAACAAGGGCTTTCCTATCCAGTGATCTCTTGTAACACAACTCCGAAAAAAACTTTTGAAGTCTTAAATACACATTTCTGATTGGTTTAAAGTTAAGTTGTGTTTGCCTTTAAGTGCTATGCTTAATCACCACTCAATTTAGGGGGCTCAACAGGCCTGTGCCCCTTTCCAAACCAATGTAGCATACCATATTAAAGTATTCAGAAGAAACATTCTGTATATTTTGATCCAAGTTTCAAAGTTGGACCAAAAATACACCTGATAAATTCCCCTTATTTTTGCTTGTCAGCAAATTTCCTGTATCCCCCCCCCCCTTTCCTGGACAGATGGTGTCACAGTCCTTATCATGTTAAACCATCTCTTTCTATGAAAACACATGCATTGATAACTTATTTCATTTCATATCACTTTTTTTGCAGTGTGTTATTTACACTTAATACACTATTAATGTTACTAATTCATAAAAGGCACAGCGGTTAGTTTTATTAGTTATATGATAATATTTCATTACAATTGAGGCATCTGAGATGTATTTTATAAGGTATTGAGAGATTTCTGGTTGCAGAGAATATGAGGGATCGACAAATAAATAATACTATATCGCTGCTAGAGAGCGTGAACAGATATTTATCAAATGCTTGCTTTTGATTGGTTAATGCATGCTGCGGGAGCTGCGGGTCCAGCTTTCGGTGTTGTGTTGTCTACTTCGGTCTTTTTCGCTTCCAGTACATTTCTATTGTGGCTACGTACGACATGATATAGTCCTACTCTTATTTTCCTTCTACCAGCACATCGTTGCTTTGCAACAAAACCCCATACCCACAAAAACATTTTTGTATGATTTAAATTAATGTTTTAGTCACTTTTCAAAAGCGTTTTAGACCCCTTATCACTATGAACACGATGACAAAGAAAGCGGACAAAATATACAGCTCCTCATTGTACCCTCCACAATTGTTCTGGTAGACAAAAGAACATCCCTTCATTGCTATTATGTAAAATAAGTAGAACGGGTGAATATGCATGTGACACCTGTTCTACATATTTTTTACATAATAGCAATGAAGGGATGTTCTATTGTCTACCAGAGCTATTGTGGAAGGTACAATGTGGAGCTGTATATTTTGTCCGCTTCTTTGTTCGCCATGTTCATAGTGTATTGACTACAACACATCGGCTAATCAATAGGAAAACTCATAACTCACGCCTGTACCGGAAGTAGGCGTCACAACAAAAGTAATATAGCCCTGCCATCGGCAACTATCTGACAGCTATCGTCGATCCCTCGAATTCTGTGCAGCTTATTCCAGAGTTAAGGGGCAGCAGATGTGAATGCTCTGTCACCAAGTGTGGGAAGCATCTTGGGAGATGGATAGTTGAGCATGATTGGAGGGAGCACTGAATTAGAATAACCATCATTTGCAAAAGTTTAAGACCACTATTCCAAAATGCAATAAGTCAAAAAAATTTAAAAACTTATTTTTCAGACATTCAATTATTTTCATGGCATAACCTACATGTATGTATCATACTTCAACTATAGGCTTGGTATACCATTACTCTTGTGCTACTTATCACTGTAGTAAACATATTATGTAATCATTCAATGAGACAAAAGAAAGTATTCCAAATTATTGAAATACCCACAAATCCCGAGGTGGTTTTAAACTTTTGCAAATGATGGTAATAGAACATAACTACAATTATCTACTAAGTACTTATTAACTAGCACAGTATTGTGTGGTTTTGCATGCAGGTTGGGTTGTGTGGATTTACTAGCAGGTTTCGTATTTTAGAGAACATGTATTGTTTGCTTTATTAACTTTTTGAAGGGCAATCCAACCTTTGTAAAAAGCTGATTTGTGTGAAAGCAGAAAAATAAGAGAAACAGGCTGGCGAAAGTTTGAAAGGGATCGGACAAGGAATAAGAAAATTATGACTGTTTGAAATATAAAATCACAATGTGAATCTCAAATTGGCAATTTGGTGAATGTATTGTGAAGTATTCATGGTCAACTCTCCCATTTATCATAAGCCCCTTTCACAATTGGTCTGCGACCAGTTTGTGACCCCCTGCAATAGTTTTTTCGGGGTGTTGCACGACCGATTCTTACGAGCAATCGCAGTCGTTGCAGGAGGCGGTCGTGACTGGTCGCATCTGAACTTTGAACATGCACAAAATCCAGACGCAACCAGATGCGATCGATTCACTCGCATTAGGTCATGCAATTGCCGTATGAGCGTTGCACAACGTTGCACGACTCGATAGTCGCATTGACTTACTCGTGCAACGGTCTCTTCTAGTCGCTTTTGTTGTACGACAGCTGTTGCATTTGTGAATGCCTTTCTGCGACCTGATGAGATTAGTGGCGATTGAAGCCTGTTGCAGCTTGTCGTGCGACCAAATCGCAAACGGTCGCAGACCAATTGTGAAAGGGGCTATACAAATTATCATTGAATTCCAGTTTTCTCCCGAGCACGTTTTCCCTCAGGGTAGTAGTCAAAATATATTGTATATAGCGCATTATTTTAGGTCACCAATCTGCTTCTCTGATTTTTCTTTCACACAAATCAAATTATTACAAAGGTTGGATTGCCTTTTATTTATTTAAAAATTCCATTGAGTATCTTGGAATACTTAATGTCCACTTATGTTAATTCTGAAAATTTGCAATGGAATTTGGATTTGACTATAAGCCATGTACTGTAGTTTTTATGTATCCTGCCCCGAGTTATGTTGTGACTTGTGACTGCATCCAGGCCAATATGTTTGGGTAGTGCATGTGGGTTATCCAATACTACTACTACTACTGCTGGTACTACTACTTCTACTGCTACGACGACTTCTACTGCTACGACAACGACTACTACTACCACTACTACTACCACTACTACCACCACCACCACCACCACCACCACTACCACCACTACCACCACTACTACTACTGCCACTACTGCTACAACTACTACTATGGCTACTGCTACTACTGTTATTGCTGCTGCTGCTACTACTACTACTACGACGACGACCACGACGACCACGACCACCACCACCACCACCACCACCACCACTACCACTACCACTACCACTACCACTACCACTACCACTACCACTACCACTACCACTACCACTACCACTGCCACTGCCACTGCCACTGCCACTGCCACTGCCACGACTACTACTACTCTACTACAACATTATCTTTTGCAGAGGTTTTAATCTGTCTCTCTTTCTTCTTGGTTTGTTCTACGCAGGAGACAGAGGTTAACAAGAGTGTACTTGAGGAGCTTGGTCTTACATAGAGGACAACTCGTCAGCGTATTCTCAACCATCCTCATGCATTTTAAACAGTGCATGCTCTGGTCCCAGCCAAGCATCCATGTGAATAACATAATCCCTGTAAGGCACAGTGGAAGATGTAGGAAGGCAAAGGGGGGGGGGGGGGGGGGTAATATCTTGAGTACACATTGCATATGACAAGACAACATGTTCCTAAAAGGCACTTGAATATGTTATAACCTTATGACTCTATCTTTAGAAATGAAACAACAATTTAGCTTTTACTTTCCTTTTTGCAACTTAAAAGTGGCATTAAAGGGAAATTAACCTCAGCGTATGAATTAGCTTATTTTGAATGGTGTAGTATATGCCTCTTATTTGATACATGCAATTTCATGTAAAAACACAGGATATAGATATAAATCACTATTTTCCAGCCAAGTTATTGTCTACTAAGGGGGCTGCCATTACTTTATGTGTACACGAAAATATTTTTCATCCCAAGTAATATTTCCTTCATCGTTAACTTGTAATTGATTTTTAGAGGACAAATATATATTAGATATAGTCACATATTCTGAAATGTAAGTTTAGTTTTATATATTTTTTAAAAGGTCTTAATTTGTTCATAAAAATATACTTTCTGTACGTGGAGACGGAGAATTGACGTCAAGGACGGAGACAATCGTAACAATACCAAAACAAAGCGAGGAATCTGCATTACAGGATGGCTATTAGAACTCATGGGTCGTCAATTATCTAGGCCCATGGCCAATAACAATCGTAATAAAATCAGAACAAAGCGACGTATCTGTTGTAAAGGTAGGCTATTATCAATGCATATGGTACCTAATGATCCGTGTCATGCACAAAATGGCAGCCTCCATGGAAAGACGTAGCAGACAATACCGCATCTAGAATATCACGTGGGGTTAATTGTCCTTTAAACTGGAAGAACTTGAACAGCTCCATCTTACAGTGATTGCTAATTTAAGATTATAATTTGAAAATTAATTGCATTTTATTTTGAATTTTGACAAACAGCTTGTTTGGAGAATGGGCACATTTTATATTTTAAACTATTATTTTGGCTTGGCATTGTGGAAAATTGTGTGCAGGTACATTCTAAGCTTTTACAAACTAGAATGGGGCATGATGGGAAAATGAGAGGCACAGACACTTATCAAATCCTGTTGGAAGATGGCGCTATTTAGGAGCTCCAGTTTACTGACAGTTTGTACCAACTGGAGGGTGTTTATTCATTTGGATGCCAGAAAATGCCCTTGAAAATATCCATTTGAAATACACATAGCTTTATTAGATTCTTGTCATCACATTATTGCCATGAGTAGTTATTTTACCATAATCTTGAGAAAGAAAAGAGAAATGTTGATTATGTTATAACCATTTGCCTTTTTAGTTTAATCAAATTGAGAATGTTGAAAGACAGTATTGATTGGTATTGCTTCATGTATCTTTACTTGTATTTAGGCTTAGAACGAACCCAATCTTAACCTAAGCCCAGCTCACATGAGGCGTCGGTGACTAGTACGATCTTTTATGCTTTATGAAAGAGTGATATCGTTTAAAAAAAGATAGCAAAATGAAAAAGTGCAAACAATACTTTTAAATACTTGCATATGGATTAATTGCCTTGACAGGCTCGATAAGCGCAGGTACTGATGCAGTCAAAATGAAGCCTTGTCTGAGCTGGGCTTTAAAAACTTTTGCAACCATGCAGTTAGCCATCAGTTGGTTTTGCTGGCATACGTTGTCTAATGTCAAAATGTGATAAGTTACATACTTCAACAACGTATTTAGGAGCCACGATGAATACAATACTAGTATATTGTGTAAATTAGTGACAGAAGACTGATGCAGTAAATTGTAAAAATTTGGTGTCTGTGTTTGTAGTTTGAATGCCTTCTCTGTATTTTCTGAGTGTGAATTTTGAAATCTAACAAAATCTGTAAGTCAGTGATCAAGATACTTCCTTGGTGGTATCACTCATAGTTTGCTTCCATAGACAGTTAGTTCCCTGGCACATGTTCATTATATGAAACTCTTTCTCTATAATAGCTATGATGCACTCTATAGTGTATTGAGAGAGGTAGTTGTGACATGCCTATAATACATGTATGCAAGCTTGGTCTACATTAAGTCATGGAGCTCCCAATAGTTCCCTTTCACGTACATTCTCTATCAGAGGGAATTAATTCAAGCTCCATGAAATGACTGACCAATCAGAAGTGACCTCCAGTGTCAGGACTCTCTGTATGGATAGCTCTGATGCAGTCTAAATAGCGCCATCTTTGAGCAAAATATGTACATGTGGATGTAGGTCTAGATAAAGCAGCTGTTAAAATTCAGTTATGTTCGCTTTATTCAATTTCATGATTGAAATGATTTGGAGAAGAGTAGGAATTACTGTTCAATAACTTTGGAATATTGTTATAGCAGTCATCAAGAGCTGATGATGGGTGTTTATACTATTCTTGTTGTTTTCTGTTAGTGCTTTGAATGTTATTTGTACCTTCCTCTGTTAGAATGGGCTGAATGTATGTTTTTGAAGGAGTTGTTTGAAATATTTTTGTTAATGTATGTATTCATAAGGATCAAAGGATTTACTATTTCCATTTATTCTTTGCAGATCATCATATCTCTGTTATTACTGAAACTTTTTAGCATGAGATGCTTGAAGATCATACAACTTATTATCACTTGTGATGTGTTTGTGAAAATGTATTCTAGCTTGAAGTCACAATTCCAAATTGTTTTGTTGGTAATGGTGTTTTCCTGTTGTTTGTGAATGGTTTAGATTTAAAGATATTTTCATTCCAATTTTTTGTCATTGTTAGATTTTAAAGTAGAAGAACTTATCAATAAACAGATTTGTCATCAGTAACTCATTGTCTTTTAAAGGAAACAATCCTATACAATTTCTTGTAGTTCAGGGGATAATTGTAAATAAAATATGTATATCTAAATTTGTAATTTCATTGATCCAGATTATTTTCTCTCTATTCATTATCATTTTTAAATTAGTATATCAATCTTAAAGTTGCTCGGTCGACATGTATAGATGGCGCTTCACGCAATGCTTCCTAAAATCCCACTGTCGAGACTCGTTAACTGTCATGGCACTGCCCTGTGGGATTTTCGCAAGCGTTGCATGAAACTTAAAGAATCTATTCATATTCTGTCCCCCCTCTCTCTCTCTCATACTTCAATCTCAGACTTCAACATGTTGTCTTGTCATCTAGATGTATCTTTAACTTCTTAAATAAAATGGAATTCAAGATCTCCCATCTTGTGAGTGAAATAGAAAATGTATTAATATAATATAATAAATGTTTGAAAAATGATGAAAGTTTTTGTTCTAATCAAGATCATCATGACTCCTCATAAATTATGTCCATGTGTCATATCAAAATAAAGATTAAGAATTACAAATGATTGAACTGTTTGATATATTTCTATTTACTAGTATTGGTTTCTTGGGAGGTGTCATGGAGGTGTGGTAGTCAAGTGGTATAAAGTCTGGACTGGAAGTGTGAAGGTCGTGGGGTCGATCCCTGGCACGGCACTTATGTCCTTGAGCAAGCATTTTATCTACATTGCTCCTCTCCACCCCGGTGTTTAATGGGCACCCGGTAGGATGCGAAAGTCGATGTGGTTTGTTTAGCAATATGAGCATGGAAGCGGAGATGTTGCATACATTGTGTGCGGGCAAGCCTAAATCTGATGACCGGGGTAATAATATATGTAAATCTTTAAAGCACTTAGAGACATTGTAGATGTATTAGGTGCTATATAAATCCAGAATATTATTATAATTAAATTGTACTATTTCAAGGGTTATTACCACAAAGAATTCGAACCAAAGAGTGCCTTTTTTACATGAATTATCAATACCCATATAAGAAGATCTGCTGAGCGCAAGAAGGTCTCTATTTCATGTACTTTTACAGAGTGTTAATGCTCTTTTGCTTCTCAACAGATGATATTGTGTATCGGGGAAAAATCCCTATCCATACATTTTTGAAAAGCAAAAAAAAAAAAAGACAAAAAAGACAGGGTTTTTGTTTTGTTTCAAAAGAGATCATTGTAATTGTCACAAATTACTGTTCCTCTGTATTTAATTCCTAGTTACATAAAATATATGCACAATACTTGAGACTGATAGAATTTATTCTTCAAGATCATTTTCTTAAAGCGAAAGCTAGAGCAAACAAGAAGAAGGGGGAAAAAGGCCCCCCCCCCAAAAAACAAAAACACACCCTACAGTAAGATTGATGAACAAGGGAGTGATGAAATACATTTTCTTTTATGAAATTTAAGTTTCATTAGATCTTGAATTTACTGGCAAAGTTTGGGAGAGAATAAAAATGATAAATAATGTACAGACATAGTCTTTAGCTACTGGGGGCCTTTATTGTATCCCCCGGCAGTATGCCGGAAGATACTTTGGATTCAGCAGCGTTTCGCCGCCGCCGCCGCGTCACATTCTTGTGTGCGCTCTAGCGGTCACATTTCTCGACGAATTTCTTTCAGACTTCCTGTGGACGTGTATCTTGGTAAAATCTGGACCCCTATAGTTTCTGGTGATGCTGCCCCCAGTGTTCCGTCTTTTCAAAAGGCCATATTTTTGGGGATAGTTTGTGTGCGCTCTAGCGGTCACATTTCTCAACGGATTTTGTTCAAATTTTGTATGAAGGTGTCTCTTGGTAAAATCTGGAACCCTATAGATTTTGGTGATGCTGCCCCCAGTGTTCCGTCTTTTATAGGGTCAAAGGTCATATTTTGATAGATGTCTTGTGTGTACTCTTGTGTGCGCTCTGGCGGTCACATTTCTCAACGGATTTCGTTCAAATTTTGCATGAAGGTGTCTCTTGGTGTAATTTAAAAACCTATAGTGTTTGGTGATGCTGCCACCAGTGTTCCGTCTTTTATAGCGTAAGTGCACTCTGCAGGCCACATTTCTCAACGGATTTTGTTCAAATTTTGTATGCTATGGAGATGTATCTTGGTATAATCTACACATGTTTAATTTTTGGTGATGCTGCCCTCATTGTTCCGTCCTTTATAGGGTCAAAGGTCATTTTTCCATTTCTTGCACTCTTACTTCTGCATTTCTTGACGGATTTCATTCAAATTTTGTATGGAGATGTATCTTGGTATAATCTACACATATTTAATTTTTGGTGATGCTGCCCTCATTGTTCCGTCCTTTATATAGGGTCAAAGGTCATTTTTCCATTTCTTGCACTCTTACTTCTACATTTCTTGACGGATTTCGTTCAAATTTTGCATGAAGGTGTCTCTTGGTGTAATCTAAAAACCTATAGTTTTTGGTGATGCTGCCACCAGTGTTCCGTCTTTTATAGGGTCAAAGGTCATACTTCAGGGCATGGCGTGAGTGCACTCTGCAGGCCACATTTCTTGATGGATTTCTTTCAAATTTTGTATGGAGATGTATCTTGGTATAATCTACACATCTTTACTGTTTGGTGATGCTGCCCTCATTGTTCCGTCCTTTATAGGGTCAAAGCTCATTTGTCCCTTTTGTGCACTCTTACTTCTGCATTTCTTGACGGATTTCATTCAAATTTTGTATGGAGATGTATCTTGGTATAATCTACACATATTTAATTTTTGGTGATGCTGCCCTCATTGTTCCGTCCTTTATATAGGGTCAAAGGTCATTTTTCCATTTCTTGCACTCTTACTTCTACATTTCTTGACGGATTTCGTTCAAATTTTGCATGAAGGTGTCTCTTGGTGTAATCTAAAAACCTATAGTTTTTGGTGATGCTGCCCCTAGTGTTCCGTCTTTTATAGGGTCAAAGGTCATACTTCAGGGCATGGCGTGAGTGCACTCTGCAGGCCACATTTCTTGATGGATTTCTTTCAAATTTTGTATGGAGATGTATCTTGGTATATCTCTCAACACATTTCTTTCAAATTTTACATGAAGATGTGTCTTAGTGAAACCTACACATCTAATTTCTACACCATCCTTTTGTTTGAGGGAGGGGATGGGGGAGGGTCTTTGTCCCTCCTTCAAATTGCTGCCAGTGCCGGGGGATACATTTAGCATTGCGCGGCCCCAGCAATGCACATTTCTAGTTACTTCTTGGAACAAATAAAGAAATGATGGCAAACGATGTGAATTTGGTTTTAGGCTGAATGGCATTAGGCAAATCCTGCAGAGGACTCAAAGAGCGCCACCTCTTGACGAATCCCTTCAGAGGAGTTATGATGAGAAGTTTTGTATTTCTACTTTTCTTCCAATTTAGGAAAATTGCTAGAGTCTGCTTTTCCCCACCCCCACCCCCTCTTCGACATCGGGATATGATGGTTTGGAGTACCTCTGTACCTCACCGTCTCTTTCACTCTCCCGAGCTCTCACCCCTTCCCTCTCCCCCTTTTTTTCGTATACCTTCTTTATTCCTATATATAATGATATTGTCTCACTTTCTTCCTCCCCTTCCCCTTCATATCTCTTTTCTTTTCCTTCCTCCTGTTTCTTGTTTTTTTTTTCGTTTAGTGGCCTAAAATAGGGAGAAGCGATCTCGGTCGTTTTTTGGCTTCTGTGGATCCAGCGTCGGTGGTGATGATGATGATCGCTGAATGATGGGGAGGAGAAGGAGAAAGAGAAACTGAGGAGGAGTTAGGAAGAAGAGCAGGGGGAGAGGAGGAGGAGGAAGAGGAGGAGGGGAAGAGGAGGAGGAGAGGAGGAGGAGGCCGAGAAAAAGGAGGAGGGGAAGAAGAGGAGGAGGGGGAAGAGGATCGAGGAGGAGAAGGAGGAGTAAGAGGAGGAGGAGTAGTAGGAGGAGCAAGGAAGAAGAGAGGAGCGAGGAGGACGAGGGGGAAGAGGAGGAGGGGGAGAGGAGGATCAGAGGACTCGAGGAGGAAGAGGAGGAGGAGGGAGGAGGGAAGGGGAGGAGGAGAAAGAGGAGGAGGAAGAGGAGGAGCAGGAGCAGGAGGAGGAGGAGGAGGAGGAGGAGGAGGGAGATGGAGGTTAGAGTCTGTTGTTTTTTTGATGGTGGAGGACGATGTTGACATGGAAGTGATGATGATCATGATGATGGATGGTGGTGATGGTGTTGATGATGATGAGAGTGATGATTATAGTGCTAGTGGTTTTAATGTTAAATATTGATTATGGTTGTGTCAATGAATGGGTGTAGAGTCATCGGCGCGCAAATAGAAATGGCGGAGAGGATTCCGACGAAGAAACGCCATGCCACGGTAGTCATCCAATGATGTTGCCATGAGCTTTTGATGGTGATGTGATGCTGGTGATACGACAAATTAGATATCATGCATCAGTCAAAAAGACGAGATGATGTAGTAGTAGGAAAAAAATCTAACCATAATCTGCTATCTTTCTTATTTCTCGCACTATCCGGACATCAAACTTTCACTTGTCGAATTCACTCAAAATCAAGACAAACTCGGTCTGAATTGAAAGACTAAGAAACAAATCCATTTATTTCTCGCCGGTCTTGCCACAGCAACCGAGGAAGGAAAGTGTTCAGTTTTCAAGTCTTCAAAAAACATAATAACTAAATGATGACACATGAATCTGCCTTCGATATTAGCCACGATTTATCCAGTTCGAGAAATGCTGATGATGAATTTAGCAACATAAGGTAAGATTGAAAACGATGGAAATGATGATGATGGAAAGGAAAACCGACGAATCGCATCGCCAGCGGAGCTTGCTGCATCAGAGCGCCAGGCTTCAAGCGAGCCAAACAACCGACGCTGTGCATGTGCTGCTGCAAGACGCGCGAGACCAAAAGGCAAAAAGTGGGGTCCAATGATCAACAAGGCGTTTGTATTGTCCCATATACTGAGATTAGTGTTGTAATATACCGCTATGTTTTTCTTTTCTTTTTCACCCGGGCTGCGAGAACAATTAAGCAAACCAGTGTTCCTTTTTACTGATTTTTGTTTACACGGCTTTTGTTTTATTTAAGAATATTTTCTCTACTCTAGTCTACACTACAGTCATCATTGTCAATGTCATCAGCAGGTCAGACAGTATTATAAAATAACAAACTGTTGATTCTGACTGTAGTGTAGATGTAACTTAGCCTAGACCACTCACGGGTACATTCCTGTAAAATAGTTGGTATTTTCTGTCGCATGTACTAAAGGTATGGGGGGAAAATAAGATAAATATTTTAAATACCTTGCTTTCAAATTCAGCCCTTAAAAATCTCACTCCTACCTCAAATGGCCGTTGGGAAGAACTTTTGATATTTTCAGCAAAATCCAAAGTCAAAATCTTGTCCAAAACCGGAGAAATCCCCGCCGATTTGTTTCGCGATCGCGTGTTGTTTACATACTGCCGATGTCTTAGACTAAAATCGGCCAATAAAATGTTTGTCCACGAAGAAACTCGGGATCGCAAGCGCACATCGATCTTTACGATCGCGCACACAGAAAATCGGGACTTTCCGTGTATGCCACATAGGGACCGAATTTTTAAGGACAAAACTCTTTTGGGGAGATGTCAGCGCCCGCGGCGACCAGGAAATGTACACAATGACTCCGATAGCTCGTTTCGCGAGAATCAACAGTAAATTACGGATTTGATTTTTGGAAATATCTTTTCCAACATCGGTGAGTTGAATTTATTGTATTTCTTGGATATTTTGTTGTCGGTTTTTGTAAACTAAATGCCGATTTTGAGTGAATGTTTGTGACTTTTGTGCAGTGGTGTTTTAAAAAGTTGAGGTGTATGACTGCCTAAATTATACACACGAAGTATAGGAATGTAGCTATGAGTGGCCTAGACTACTGACTAGTCCTAGATCTACTTTGTTTAATATTTTTTTTTTCAATTGTGGTAAATCTACTTGTCTTTGTGACAGCTTCTAGTTTTTTAAGACTAAAAAATCAAGTATTTGGCTGTTGATATATAATTGATGTCTAAAATACTTCAAAATTTGTTAATTTATATAAAATATAGGCCCACTCATAGCTACATTCCTATACTTCGTGTGTATAATGTAGGCAGTCATACACCTCAACTTTTTAAAACACCACTGCACAAAAGTCACAAACATTCACTCAAAATCGGCATTTAATTTACAAAAACCGACCACTAAATATCCAAGAAATACAATAAATTCAACTCACCGATGTTGGAAAAGATATTTCCAAAAATGAAATCCGTAATTTACTGTTGATTCTCGTGAAACGAGCTATCGGAGTCATTGTGTACATTTCCTAGTCGCCGCGGGCGCTGACATCTCCCCAAAAGAGTTTTGTCCTTAAAAATTCGGTCCCTATGTGGCATACACGGAAAGTCCCGATTTTCTGTGTGCGCGATCGTAAAGATCGATGTGCGCTTGCGATCCCGAGTTTCTTCGTGGACAAAAATTTTATTGGCCGATTTTAGTCTAAGACATCGGCAGTATGTAAACAACACGCGATCGCGAAACAAATCGGCGGGGATTTCTCCGGTTTTGGACAAGATTTTGACTTTGGATTTTGCTGAAAATATCAAAAGTTCTTTCTAACGGCCATTTGAGGTAGGAGTGAGATTTTTAAGGGCTGAATTTGAAAGCAAGTATTTAAAATATTTATCTTATTTTCCCCCCATACCTTTACTACACGCGACAGAAAATACCAACTATTTTTGCATTTTGTATTCGTAGTGGTCAATATGACCACTATTCGTGGTGTGTATAGGCCTAGCCCTAGGCCCTATTTAATTATTTTTGTATTCATGTTGATTGTCCTGATTGTCAGTCATGTCGATGTGAATTTTCACTTGAAATAATACAATTTGAGATAATGGAGACTTGGAGAGTTACAAAATATAAATGTTTGATCTAGACCACTCACACATATGCAAGGTTATTGTAGATCCACTCACATGACTCAGGGAACCAGACTCAGGGAACCATACTTAGGCATCACTATGTGGGCCTGTGTCAATTTTGGGGGTGGTCACGACCTCTAACATTGTCTAAGGTGAAGTCTGAAGAGGTAAAAACACTAATATAATTGGCAAAATTTTGAGAAATACTTACTTCTACATTTTAGGATGATAGAATATCTAATTTCATGCCAGATTCTTCAATAGGATCTTTATCATCTTGATCAAGTGAAATTTTCAGGCTGTTTTTGGCTGGTGATCTTGCTCCTTTCCAGCACATAATAATGTGCAAAATATCACACACTTGCTATGTGAGGCAATTCATTGCGGTACGAAGGTACAAAGTGCGAGGTTATCTACAATAACCTTGCATATGTGTGAGTGTTGTAGATCTAGATTAACTCCAGGGAGCGTCGATGGTGCTCCAGGTACATGTACAAATCTACCAAGTCAGAATCTGCTTTAGCTTGGTTGCATTTTTTTCAAAACGGAACAAGGAAAGATGAAAATTTGCACTTAAATATTCATAATATTTTTTTACCTCACGAGATGGCATCCGATATCCATGATTTCACAAGTAATTTGATGAAAATTGCTTTTTGCTGGCATCGCCGATGTTCTTGTGTTGTAGCGCTCCAATTCAAACGACTCAAATTCACTAGTGCGCAATTGCTGGGACTGTACCGCCGACAGTTTCTCTGTACTGGGAAACTATCAGTGGTACCAGCGATATGTTTGTACACAAAACCTGTATAAAACAAATCTATTCCTTCATCAGAAACTAAGAAAATGAAAATTGAGGGGTGGGGGGGGGGGGGGGGGGGTTGTGTTGTAACAAAACCAAAAGTTGAACATTTTCAAACAAGCACCACAAAAACGGTCATTAGATTTTACAATTTGCTGACAGTTGTTCACATTTTTCCCAGCAAAAAGAAAGAGAATAATGTCGGCCTTTAAACCCTTTCGAGACAATTACCACATTTTGTGGTTTGGCTCAATAATTTTTTATTCAAAGCTCTAAAAATTATACCAAATGCATGAGTGGAAAGAGCACAAATTTCTGCATACACTACATGTATGTCCATTTTTGTTGCAAGACCATATTGTGTTTGATGCCAGGAATTTTAAAATCCTTAAATTGGCAACACATTGAGTCAGAGTGGTTCAAAATCCTTGTTTTTTATCAAAATTGGCAATTTTTAAAACTTGTCGACAAAGTTTGTAGCCCTGTATATTGTTTTCAAAGACATTACAACTTCGAATCATGTAGCACTAAAAGAAAAATATTAGTGTTGCCAATTTGAAGAATGAAATGTGATCCCTTAAATAATTCCTGTCCTCTGAAAGGGTTAAAATTGAACTTGTCAGTCAGAATATCACTATCAACTTGAGTTTGACAAAGAATGGTGTGCATTCAACATCAATCCAGTGATATTTCAAGTTCAAAGATATGGTGAAACCATGTACAGCAGAAAAACAACATCCTCAATATTCATTTGAAATAGTTCAGTCTGTGGATTAAGACTAGTAGCCTTTGCCAGTGGCGGCAAACTGCAGTAAGAATGTTTAGTTACGTCTTCCACATACCGATGGATGGTACTCATACAGCTACTTCAGGAAGTGCTGTTTGAAAAATGAAAGGAAATAGTCTTTGCGTGCAGACTCCCAAGGAATAATGGATGAAATGTACTCTTCCGTGTAGGCCTGACTGCAGCCTTACACATGTACATTGTAGGTCATTATTGGTGTTCATTACTTGAAAACAAAGTCTTATTCCATTGCAGGCTGACATGTGTCGAGGATTCATGTATGACAGTGAAGATGTAATAGTGAAGGTTGTTTACAAGTTAGGCAGGTAGAGGTGCATCTCCATGTACTGTAGGAAAATTACATTTACTTTTGAATTGAATCACATTTAAAGGTAATGTAGAGTTTTGGTAAGCCGTCAAAAACTTGTCGTCAGATTTCTTCTGACTTTTGTTGATAAATAGCAAGATACCAGTAATACTAATTACTAAGACACTCTGAAGATTTCGCCTCCCAAAGTTTGATATTACACAAATGAGAGGCAAAAAATAATTTTTATGCCGGGCCAGGCACGTAAGCTCTCAACATCGGCAGCATATGCTATGTGCTATACACACGTGTAAAAACAATGAGTAGCTAGTTCAGGAACACAGATACTGTCTCTATGCAAAGCCCCAAGATTGCTGTGCAGGAAGCCATCGGAGTGGAAAGGTGCTAGCATAATTATGGCAGTGATCTAGCATTCCTTACAGATATTTACATTGAAATTCATTGGAAATCGTAGATGGAAATACCAAGTGATCTGTTACAAACATCTTTTGATACAAGGAGAACAACATGAGACTACATGTATATGTAATACATTTCTTTCCCAAATTATATTTACTACCAATACTGTACATGAGCTTTGAAGATTTAATGCAATATTGTAATTTGTGTGTGTGTGTGTGTGTGGGGGGGGGGGGGGTGGTTACTAGTTGTAAGGTTGGAGAATGTGATTTTTGAATTGCACATCACCTGTTATATGAAACACATTGACCCAGTTGATAACAATCAACATTTCTTTCCCAAATTATATTTACTACCAATACTATACATGAGCTTTGAAGATTTAATGCAATATTGTAATTTGTGTGTGTCTGTGGGGGGGGGGGGGGGGGGGGTTGTGGTTACTAGTTGTAAGGTTGGAGAATGTGATTTTTGAATTGCGCATCACCTGTTATATGAAACACATTGACCCAGTTGATAACAATCAATCAGCAATAAATTTGTGTGTGTGTGTGTGTTTCCTTTTTTTTAAAGAAGGGGGGGGGGGCAGTACCATTATGCCCTTCCTATTAAAATATGTCCCCTCATAGAAAATAACAAGTAGAAGAAGAAGAGGAAAAAGAGCGCTCCCGTGATGGATTTTTTTTCTTCCTTTCATCTACATTAGCCTTCCATGAATCTGAGAGTTCCAGACACATGATTCCAGACCATGTTACAGATTGCAAACCTTGGCATGGTTATGGAATGACACTATTTCATCTAGGCAGTCTAGGACTGAGACTGTGGCATTGTAGCACTGGCCTAGTGTGCAGGCACAGACACTGTTTTGACATGTATACATGTAGTGCCTTGTGCTTAGCCTAATTTTGTCAGTCCCTCACTGTGACAGATACAAGTGCAGTGCAAGCTTGTCAAAGTAGTCTAGATTACATATAGTTCAGACCTTAAAGGGCAATCCAATTTTTTAAAAAGCTGGTTTTTGTGAAAGGAGAGAAATAAGAGAAACAGGATGGTGAAAGTTTGAAAGAAATTGAACAAAGAATAAGAAACTTATGAATGTTTGAAAAATGAGATCACTACATCTAATCTATGGAATCTCAAATTGACAGTTTGGTAAATCTATTTGTGATGTATTTCATTGTCAACTCTCCCATTTGTCATATCAAATATCATAATATAAAATTCTGGTTTTCTCCTAAGCGCCTTTTCCTTCAGGGCAATACTCAAGATATATATTGTAGCAGTGTTGTAGCTAGAGCATTTTTAGTGGTGGGTGCAACCTCACTGACTTTGACCTGCGTGTGGAGCATAGGTGTGGAGTGAGCGCAGCGAACTCAGCTTCACGACTATCGACCAGGGGTTCCGGGCAACGCCGCAGCGGGGGTACAGGCATGATGACAGGGGGCAGCGCCCCCTAAGCTTTTGCCTTATACAACATTTAAGGCCCACAATCCCAATTTCTAGATACCCAAATGACTTAAAAGAGTCACACATGAATGGCTGTAACTGAAACAAATTCATACTGCATTAGTTAGTAGATATCATTATAACACTACAGTACAATGTCATTATACTGAATAAAATGTGTGAAATGGATAATGAATTAAATGCAATAAAAAACAAACAAAATATAGCTGTGTTGTTTCATTCATTCAGCTGTACTACTTAGTACTTACTCACCTAAGTCAGCTTCACTTTCACTTTGTAACGCCTTTCTTTTTTTGTGCCCACAACTTGACCAAACCACGTAATACTAAGTGGTCATATTGACCACTGCGCGGGACTAATGCAAAAATACTACGAATTTTCTATCGCATGTACTAAAGGTATGGGGGAGGAAAAAGATATTTAAAATACTTCCTATCAAATTCAGCTCTTAAAAATCTCACTCCTACCTCAAATTGCCGTTAGGAAGAACTTCTGATATTTCCAGCAAAATCCAAAGTCAAAATCATGTCCAAAACCGAAGAAATTCCCGCAGATTTTTTTTGACGATCGCATGTTGTTTTTATTCCGCCGATGTTTTAGACTAAAATCGGCCAATTAAATTTTGTCCACAAATGAACTCGGTATCGCGTGCAAACCATCGATCTCTACGATCGCGCATGCAGAAAATTGGGACTTTTACGTGTGTGCGATAAGGACCGAATTTTTAATGACCAAATTTTGGAGGGGAGATGTCTGCGCTCGCGGCGATCAGGAAATGTACACAATGACCTCCAATACCCCGTTTCGCCATAATTGACGGTAAATTACGGATTTCATTTTTGAAATTACCTTTCCCAACATCGGTAAGTTGAATTTATTGTATTTAATGTATATGTTGGTGTCGGTTTTTGTAAATTAAATGCCGATTTTGAGTGAATGTTAGTGACTTTTGTGCAGTGGTATTTGAAAGTGTTGAGGTGTATGACTGTCAAGATTCTACACACGAAGTATAGTAATTACGCTTTGAGTGAATTTGACTGCCTTTGCAATAGGAAATCATCTTATTGCGAACCAACCCCACACGATATGTCCCCGGCCCCTTGGTCGCGGACGCCGCCGGAGATGCGGCCGGAGGCGTATACGTAGCTAGCTAGCTATCATACGTTCGGATTACAATCAATTTATATTTGAATTTTCACGTTAGTTTCAGGTTATACGAGTGTATTATACTTACAAGTCAAGTCAAGAAATAATATTTATGGTCAATATCAAAGCACAACAAGGTCATTTCTGCGCATTATATGTGTGTTTTGGGCAATTAATACACATCAAGTTTGGGGAAATAGTGGTGGGCGGGAGACTGATTTTCAGCCCGAGTGCCGGGCGGAAAACGTGAGTGGTGGGCGGGCCCGCCCACCGCCGCCCACCGTAGCTACATCCCTGTATTGTAGATACATGTAGCATATTGTTATAGGTCCTCCTAAAAGAAAAAAGTTCTTACTGAGTTATAAGTTTTGACAAATTGACATTTTAGTCATTTTGTGTGTTGGAGCAAATGGGGAAAGTTGACTGCCGCTACATCACAGTGACCGTAGCGATACGGCCAATTTGAAACTCCCACATGTATAGTGATTACAACTTTTGAAAAATCATAACTTCCTTATTGCTTGTCCGATTTTATTCAAACTTTCTCCAATCTGCTTTCACACAAATCAAATTATTACAAAGGTTGGATTGCCCTTTAAGGTGACTGGTAGGGGTTTTTGCTAGCAAATTATGACTGATAGTATAGACAAACCTTAGACTGCAATCACACTTCAACAAAAGTGTGTCTTGGGTGAAGTCTAACACAGAGCAGCTGCAGTACAAGGCCTGTGAGATGCAGTCTGCAGTCTTGCATTTCAGACCCTGTGTTACGCATTTCAAACAGACAAGGTTTGATGCAGGCTGCAGACTAGACCACTCCTGGGGAGCGTTTCATGAAAGGAAGTTGTCGGATATTTTATCCGACAACTGTTATAAGCTACTGAAATCCTTGCATCTGATTGGCTGAGAGCAAATTTGTTGGATAAAATATCTGACAAGTCCTTTCATGAAACGCCCCCCTGATGTAGGTAGACCAGCTGTTGAAGATCAGCCAATGAACGTCATTGGTTTGATGTGAAGATGAGTCCTCTGTGAAATAAGGTAGACATGTCGTGATAAAATTCTTAACCACAGATAACCATTATTGTAAAGCCACTGTGTCTGCATTCATGAAGTTCTTTTCAGACAAGATTCATGGTTCTGAAACACATAATGATATATGATATGATATGATATGATTGTATTTATTTACCAATAACAAGATACAATACATTATGATATTTACAATATTTACAGGAAAACATTATATAATTACATCATTGATTTGACTGTACAATTTTAAACATTTTTCTAAGGACAAAACTTTTAAAATTTTAGCCTAGCATTTTTATTCTCTCTATGGTGCTTGTTAGCAAAACAGTTCTGTAAAATTAAAAAAAAATAGTTTTGTCCCTTTTTTTGTTCAAAACATACCATCAAAAGGAAATTAGATTTGTTTTAATTTGGCTTGATTTGAAGGAAATAGGTCTGTACAATGATACAAACATGAAATTGTGTGTTTTGTTACCATACATCTACAAACTATATTTGACATTTATTTAGTAAGGCCTAATTCCACTAACCCTTTTTTGGAGAGTAAAACATTATTTTTTTTTTCAAAATAGACTCTATATCCCCCATTTATTTTTTATCTATCAGAAATGAAGTATATTAAAAAAAAATGATAGGATATGCTTCCATGATTTCACAACTGCTTGTTGGTGCACACTGTGAGTGAGGAAGAGATTCCATAGGAGTTATGAATTAAAAATGAAAACGACAAAGAAAACATAAGTTTTGAAACGGAACATGTTTCGGAGTCATACTCCATCATCAGCCTGAGTATTTTACAACAGAGACAGTGCTATATATACTTTCAGATTACATAATACTAAATAACATGAACAGTTAACAATATAAGGTGTGTCAAAATGTACTTAATGGGGTGAGGGACCTGTCTGGTCAAGGACCTGGGTGAACAATACATGCAGTTAATTGAAAATCTGTGTGGGCAGTGTCCAGTATTTTGAAGCATTGTGGGTTACATTCTGATAGACATTGTTTTGAAGATTGTAAGTGTTTCCAGACGTGAGAGTTTTTGTCCTTCCCCCAAGTCTTACGTCTGGAAACACTTACAATCTTCAAAACAATGTCTATCAGAATGTAACCCATGTAAAGTTGATTTGACAATTTTTGTAGGGGATACGCTTCCCTGATTCACAACTGCTTGTTGTTGCACACTGTGAGTGAAGAAGAGAGATTCCATAGGAGTTATTAAAAATGATTTAAAATTATATGTATACATGCAACTTGACATTTATACCTCCCCCTTTAATATCTGTATTTGTGTTCAATCAGAAATGAAGTTGATTTGACAATTTTTATAGGGGATACGCTTCCGGGATTTCACAACTGCTTGTTGGTGTAGGCTGTGAGTGAAGAAGAGAGATTCCACAGGAGTTATGAAGGTCTTGTATTTCTAGGACTGGTATGTGAGGGCTATGTGAGGCATCCTGACAAGGGGTATGGGCAAAGAGAAAAGTCAAAACAGTCGGCGGCGGCAGGCGGGGTGGGGTTAGGAATTTGGAAGGAGTGAAGGGCCTTGGTGATATATTGGGAAAGTGATAATGACATTCATTTTAGGAAGGTATAGGCCTATATTTATTGATTTTACTTTAGATTTGTTATACTGGGAAATGAGTAGGTATTGTCTTTGATCATGTCAGAGAGATTTTAACCTTTGGAGGAAAGGTGGTCTAGAGTTTTCTTAGGAAATGCTGAACACAACAATTGCAGTAGATGGAACCAATTTATTTAGTATTTGAGAACTTTAGATGTGAAAGTGCGCATATGCATTCCACTGCATTGAGAGAGTATGAAAGAGAGAGGAAGAAAGAGATAAAAAGAAGGAGGGGGAATTAGAGAAGAGATATTGGAGGAGGGAGGGAAGGACAGAGATAGAGAGAGAGAGAGAGAAAGATAGAAAGAGATGAAGGGGGGGGGGGGGTAGGAGGGAGCCCTAATAAAGAAGGAGCCCTGATAAAGAAGAGCAAAGAAGGAATTTTTAAAAATGAGAAGATGAGGAATAGAAAAGAAAGGTGAGGAGAAAGATGGTATTGGATCTCATGAGAGAGGGTGATGGGGGTGGGAGGGGGGGGGGGGGGAGATGCAAGAGAAAGAGATGATAAAGAGGTTTGAAATGTAGAGAGAGATAGAGAAGAGAGCAAGAGGGAGAGAAATTGAGGTAGGATGGGGAGATACGGAGTGGACTGCAGGAAGGGAGGGAGGAAAAGAGGAATCGAGATAGAGAGAAAGAGGGAGATAGAAAGACAGAGGAGTAAGAGAGGGAGAGAGATAGAGATATAGAGATAGAGAGAGAGAGAGGGGGGGGGGAGATAGAGGAGGAGGGAGGAGAGATACACAGAGGCAGTTGGAACGAGATTCCAATGGGGTTGAGGAACTTCCTGTACGTGAGCATTAGGAAAATAGTCTGGGCTTGTGGAATTTGGGATCGTATCTAGCAGTCAGTTGCGTGACAACCATTCATCGTAGAAGGTATTTGAAGGACTGGCGTCAGTGGAGGCATGCATGTTGGCCTATGATTGCGACAGGGAAATAACATGTGATGAGTTGGATATAGCACTTGTATTGGTCAGCCCACTGGCAGGTTACTAACGGCTACTCTGCTTAGTCCCATACAAGTCATAAGGATGTTTTTATTTGGTCAAGATTCAACTGTGACTTTTGAGGTGGGTTATGTTGGATGTTTTTCATGCATGTGCAATTAATGTACATTGTTATTATTAAACCAAGTTATTGATATTGAACATTTTGTTTTCAATTTATGTGAAAGAAATATTTGCAATGTACATGGAAGATTCATTATTTAATTGATAAAAGTGAACACCACACATACTTACATTTATATGCTTTGTGATGTGAATTCTGTGCCTTTTCACAATTCATCATAATTCTAATAGTTTATTTTATTTCATTTCCAGGAATATATAACAATAACAGAGAATACAAATTTCAAAGTACAATAACAGAAGAAGAGGAGAAAAAAAAAATCCCATAATGCCTGCTTATTACCAAATTTGATTTCATAAAAAAATATATTTGAAATGAAAAAAAAAAATATCTGTCTGCAAGGAACTTTGTGAATTTCTCCAGGAGTCCTGATTTGTAAAAGTTTTATGCTTTGAATAAGTGATTCACAACACAAATCTGTATGCAATTTGCAAAAGTTTAAATGTGAAAATTTCTTGTTTTACTGTAAAAGTAATGCATCTGCGCATAGTGTACCTTTTTTTTCTAATTTATGGTTTTAGTACATGCACTGTAACTGATTTTCATTTTGTGCGTGAACTCAAATTTACTAAATTTTAGCAGTTGTCTAAATTCCATCATTTCTTTCCCACATAGTCAATTTCAACTTCAGAAAATTGAGAATGACTCATTTGTTAGTTTTGGTTCTGGTTTTGCAATCACGTGCGATTGCCCACATTCCACAAGTAAAATGGACCTGTTAAGACTTTATCTTGGACTACATGTACACTCTAGCTATTAGTATTCCATCTGTCACTATTCATTTATTTCTTGAACCACAAATCTACATGTGGAAAGATTGTGGTCTCATGGGAATTATAGTGTAGAAATTTGATTTTCCTTTGTTATTTGCAGTGTATTCTTGCAAACAAAATAGCATCAGAAATAAACGAAAATGTGATAAAGCCAAAGGTTTAAAATTACATTTAATTACATGTATGTTTCCTCACAGAGAGTGCAAGGTTTCATGGATAATGTACAGTGCAATAGAATGAGTAGATGTATAATTTACCAGTGGCTCACTTCATAGGCCTGCATGTAGGCCTCCATTGTAGGCTAGTAGTTGTATGAGTTTCCAATGAATATCAATACATTTGTGAACTGGTGTATTGATGTTTCCATTCCACAATATCTTGCAGAGAATTTAATAGAATAAAACAAATCAAAACTAAATGCTGAAATCTGTATTTAGGCCCATATACTGGTTATTTCCAATTGTCTTGTGAAGGTACGTGCATATATTATACACATGTCTCTTTCCATTTTGTACTTTCAATAGTCAATAATTTCTGACTCTTTGGTTAAGAAAAGGATTGATTTGATGATAAAGCCACATGTATCAAGAAAAGCTTACAGTGAAATTCTGGGACAGAAGGTCAAAGCCTAGGGAAGATGCCTTCACAATAATGTGGGATATATTTTTAGCAGGCTGTAAATTACAATCCCACTCATTCTGAGTTCATAAAGATCTATCAAGGTTGGAGAAAATCTTGGAGATTTGATGATGCCGCTGAACGGATGATTTGAATTTCAGATGTCCCATAGAAAACAACATCAGCCTGCTCCATCCACAAGTGTTTCTGATTAACTTCTTCTCTTTATAATGAAATGCTTTCTACATGTTCACTGTATTATTTTTCAGTTTAAGGAGCCATTTCGACTTCTTTTGTCAATTGTTTATACCATGAGCTGATCTCTCTATTTGCTTTACTTTCTTTCAGTCACAGACTGGTGACATCTTCTTCTAAGTCTTCTTTAGTAGACACAAGTTTGTCCTGGACAGCTGAAAACCTTGTTAACATTCCTGTGCCTTGCTGAGAAACTTTGCGGAATCTGCTTTGTTTGGTAAAAATTTGGGCCAAGGCTGAGTTTATCGTGCACTATTTTAATTCATAAGGATATCGCTGCTGGAGATAGTTTGTCCTTTTGGAATGGATGCAGAGGTTTTGCGGATGAGGTAAGGCCTGGTGGACATGACTAGTCCTCTGAGGAAGCGAGGTGATCAAGGAATGAGACTTGGGAGTCCTAGCGTGACCCTCTCCACCTGTGACCCGAAGCAGTCAACGCTCCTGCAGCCGAAGGGAGAGGGGTTTGGTTGGGAGAGCAGCATGTTCCACAAACAGAACCTGAGTGACGAGCTTTTGCCAAGAATGACCGGTGGTTCACCAGCCACTGCGCCAAGGATGGCTCATCTTGGTGTAGGACATGTCAACACCAGCTCAAAAAGCATGGACGGGTTGAATTCAAATGCTGGGGCTCTCTCCGCGGAGCACCCAGCATTTGCACGGACAAGGCAGTATCGTAGTATGTCCAACGATGATATGAAGGCAGAGATGCTGCCGCCGAAACGGTTACCTGGTGAACCTACCAATTACATGGAAGCCGCAGCGGCAGCGTTGCAGTCTGGGAAGGGATCAAGTATAATTGATAACTTGATGAAAGAATATCGGAGTGGAAACCTTTATGCCCGTCAACCAGCTGATTTGTTATTACCTAGTGCCAAAGAAGACCCTATCCAAATGAAAACTGACCTTGCTCTACACAGAGAAAACAGTGCCCCACAGCTCAGTGCCTCAAGAGAGAGACAATTGAAATCTCCACCGGAATATCCAGGACATTCACGGTTTGCACAGAATTTTGAACTAACGCCGTCCAGCACACCTCGCGCATCATCACCTCTGTCAGTAATGTCAGACATGGACTTCCCAACAAGTCGGAGCAATCGCAGTATGTTTAGTTCCAGAGATACGTCGTCTGCGTTTGGAGACTTTGATACCGGTCCGAGCCCCAGGAGTAGGGGTAGGCTACATTCGCCCCTCTCGACTTTGATGTCGGACTTTGAGACAGGAGCTCCCCCTCCAGAGTATCCAGGATTTAAGCGAACACCATGGCAGAGCCATTCCGGACGCGAGTTCCGGTCAAGAAAGGAGAGCGCGACGGTGGACCACAGTCGTGCTTCAAGTTTTGGGTCCTATCAGCATTCCTTGAAGAGGCTGTCCTCGGAGACTAGCTACGATAGCAGCAGAGCAAGGTAGGAACATGTCCATTCTAAGCATGTTCCAAGGCTCCCCATTCTATGCTTACATGTACCTACCACTTGCATGGATGACAGCATGTTCCCTAAATCAGCATGAATTCACTAACCAACTTTTATGCCCAGTTTTACATATACATGTACATATACGCTGTTTTAAAAACTGTTCTTGCCAGCATTATCCTGGTTTTATTCTGTATTTCCAGAGATAGAGAGAGAGAGAGAGAGAGAGAGCTACAGCATGATTGGGCTTTGGAAAAGGAATTTAAGACATTCTTCTAATTATGGAAAGGAGATGATAACTTAAGTGTGCTGACAGTGTTTTCATTTGAAGACTTTAATGAAGGTTTTAATTGCTTGTATGTATGATATAATCAATGCATGGTGTTCATACATTGTAAGCCTACATACATGTACAGCATGAATGATATCAGGTTGTCAATGTTCTATGACTAACGATCCACAACTTATAATAAACTAATTCAATTTAGTTAAATAGACGCATGTTGTATTAACAGTATTAAACTATAAAAATAATTGTTTTCTGAGTTGATTATTTTTTTCAAAGGCATCTTTTACAATAATTAGCTAACAGTTTTGCTTCTTTATATACAGAAATTTTATGTTGATGGACTTTTGAAAACTACATGTACATGTTTGGGATCACTATGGATCAGAGGTCATCTATGTACATGCATGCATGACTTGAACATATACTTATTTCATTATTAACGGAGGAAGATGAAACAGCTTTCTCTCTGTGCAAATACATGTATATACAGTTTGTAGCTTGAATGCATATTATATTATTAAAGTGATATATATTTTGAAGTTAAATTTTGAGAGCAAAGTAAAAAATGTGTATGGATGTATGCATCTTCTGTGAGAGGGAAAGTCACTAAAAAGCTGCTCCAAGTTCTGGGACATTTATCCCTTTTTTCACCATTATTCCTTTGAAGGAGAATCAACATTCTTTTCATCCTGCAGTGTATTATACATATTGTTGATGGGGTGATAAAACCTTGTATCTCAAATTTTGGTGAAAATTCCTTTTTTGTGTTAATCTTGAGATAATCAGTCAAGTGATGTTCTGTCCAAATCCCAGCTCTCTTAGGTACTCCAAAAATGAAGCCACTGTGGCATGTCAAAGGGAAGACAATTTCATTTCTTAGTGTTCTGGCAACCATGTTTTGTTCACTGTCCTGAACATTGAACTTTTCTGAGATACAAGGTTTTGTATCCCCACCGTCGATATGTACTTTGACTTGGGCATGGTTAAACTATTGCTCCAATGCGAACTCGCAACAGTTCTGTGTCCTGAGACAAAGTCGAGGGGCATAACCATGACCCGGAAAATGAAAGCAAATAGTATCTTAGTAGTATATATCCTACTACATCCTGCATGTGGATCATTAATAAGGGATGTTTGTATGCTGTCAAAAAGCTGAAAATGTATCATTTATTTGTAGGATTTTTATGACTGGCTATACTGCCATAGACAATAGACCGATAGCCCCCCCCTCCCCCCAGATAGCCCACAACAGCCCGACAGCCTGGAAGACACCCTCAGAAAAGTTGATAGAAGGCCCACGAGACATGTCGGCCTCTTGGGCTGACAGTTTAGTGAGCCGTCAGTCTCATGGGCTGTGGGTTTACTGGACGGTTGGTCTCGTGGGCTGTAGCTGTATAGGTGACGTGGAAGGTGTTCTCTGGCTTGTGGGCTGTTATGTTCAATCGTGAATCCGACGTCAACATTCCATAGATGTTCTTGATTCCCACATGGGTGACTACAGAATGGACAAGTGTGATTGTGATGGAGTGCTCTAGCCTTCCTCTCAGGCTTAGAGTGTTATTCCACATTTCATGGAGACTAAGAGAGTGTAGAATTATCCTGACCCCTCAGTGGTAACCAAAAAAAAAAAAAAAAAGTAAATGAATAAAAAAAAAAAATGAAAGAAACCTTGTGCAAGGCTCATGAGGTTCATACGCTACACGTTGGCGAACGGCCCAACTACACCCTATACTATACAGTTGGAACTTTGATTAAAAATGAGAAAGATAATAAAACAAGCCTGGGAAGTAGGCCATCCCTCTGTTCCACCTGATTCTCTCTTTCTCTATTATTAATCCCACCATGTCGTTCCCATTCATCCCTTACTCATTTGGCTGTATTACTCTCCTGTGGAGGTAAAGGAGAAGAGAGGAGAGTCGAATAGTTGGGGAGTCACAGACTTAGGGTGTCCACATTGGAGCAACATACCATGCATGTTATCAGAGCGAATTGTGAGGTAGGTGGAGAGAGAAAGAGAGAGAGAGAGAGAGAGAGAAAAATAACAGATGGATATAGGTGGGGATGACAGAGGGAGAGAGGGAGAGAGAGAGAGAGACCGAATAAGAGGGGGAGAGAGGGGGAGAAAAAGAGAGGAGAAGAAGAGAGAGAGACCTCCAACCCCACATAGGCCTGCATCCTCACCTAGACTACTTTCTGTACCAGACCAATCCTCAAAATACATGTATGCCAACATGTATTCTGGTGCTGTGTTGAAATTGCCAAGAAGAAATTGTCTGCAATAAAGAAAATTAGGGAGCCATGAAGATTCTTTGATGCTTTTGACTCTGGGATAAAAATACTTAGAGAGTATACCAATTAAAACATACTGCGCTGCGTTTGAGCAAACTCCAGGTTTAGCTTTGTTGTGCATACCTGGCATATCAGGCTTTCCTCACTTTAGTGTTCTCTTTCTTTCCTTCTCTCTCTCCTTATATTTATCTCCCCCCCCCTTTTTTCCTTCGCTGCATACCACACGATGGAGCTGCCGAGAGCTCTGGAATATCTCACATTTTTCACCCCAATCTCTGGATGTAGATAGATCATGTGTTAGTCCATTCCTGAACAGTTGCCATGCATAATATTTAGAACAAAAACGTTGTTGATGCGAAGCCGCAGTCCTTGTCTGGTTCATTCCTACCATTCCTGATCGTAAACCTCGATCTCATCCTGATGAAGTTATTTCTTCCTTAAGCATAGGTCCCATGTTTCTGGTAATGTTTCATGTATATGGTCATGTAACCATGGTTACAAGACGCACGCCCCGGCGACAATTGCTCTGTGGTCAACTTCATACACTAATCACACTCCAAATTTTAACGCTGGGGAGCGTTTCATCAAGTGTTTGTCAGTGATTTTTACCGACAACTGTTATAAGCTACTGAAATCCTTGCATCCAATTGGCTGAGAGCAAAATTGTCGGTGAAAATCACTGACCAAACACTTGATGAAATGCTCCCCAGGACCAAACACTAAACCTAACCCTAACCATAATCCTAAACCCAACTTAAAAGCCAACGCAACTCTAACCCTAATTATATATCTTTGATGAAATAAAGCCCAGAGCAAATTATCAGATCACTGTAGAGGTCCCAACTCCTATATCAACATTGTTTAGGGCTACATGTATATTAGCTATTGTAGCTGGCCATTTGTAAAACAAAGTGCAGAATAATATAATTTTGTAGCTCAAGAAATTGAGTGTGCATGACTGCATTTGTGTTTGTCTCAAAACTCGGCAACTGCATGATATAGTAAATTATTCTCTGAAATAGAATTCAGCATATGTATAGGGGCCTATCAATTCAGTTGGGTCAGATACTGTGAAATATTTCTATGGCACTCTAAACTGTGCATCATGAAGTTATGCATTTGTCAATAGGTTGCTAATTATGTGATATACACAAGCTTAATACTCTCACTGAGTTTACAAGGTTTTTTTTATTTACCACTTGGTTCTAGTCTATTTGATCTTTGGGAGTTCCTGCCATGCTAGACAAGAGTCTACTTGGAATTTGTTTTTATTAGCAAGCTAAGAAACAATGACATGATTGTAACAAATAGAAATTTGAACTTTTATATGCAAAGTAGGCCTACATATATCCATTGTTTATCTAATTAACATCAATAGGCCTGGAGGCGTACTGGGCTGTGGAATGTAGGTCTACAGTCTATGAAGATGCACTGTATGGATAGGGTTGGTATTCACCTAGTTTGCAGGCACAAACCATGGTCAGTCGTAAAAGAGAGTCTGCGCTGTAAGACTACCATAGGCCTATATTGACACGACCAGAAGGTAGCTGAATTAGGCTTCTCTCAAGGCAATGATTTGACAATGATTTTCTGATAAAGTGTCAAATTAGGGTCTGTGCTTGCAGACTAGTATTCACCTTGCACCCTCATTGACTGTGGGGGAAGTAAATAGGGAAAAAGAGTATCAGATTTGACCTGAAATGACCTTTTGACTTACAGTGACCCTCTTTGCTCTGGCTTGCTGGCTGAGAGTGATATACCAAGTCCATAGGTTGGTCAAGAAGGAAGGACTCAGGAGGCCTACTGTGCAGGCCTATATTATTTATTGGGGATGAGGATTTATAATTTTGTATTCTTAAAGGGGAATTAACCTCATAATATAAATGTGCTTATATTCAAAGATGTAATCTATTCCTTCTTGTTGTCCTACGTAGTTTTGCATTTAGATATACGAGATGGGTATAAATCAAGATTTTCTCAGCAAAATTTATCGTCTGCTAGCGATACCTGGGGGCTGCCATTTTCTTAATGTGTACATAAAGATATTTTTAATCCGAATGCAAAATTGTCTTTCTTCCTGCTACAAAATCCCATTTGAGATTTAAAATATTTAACAGATATAAACGAAAATGTGTTTTATATTTCTTTGAAAATTACTATTTTACTAAATATACATCTATTTTCTTGATACTATGACGTACGCGACGGAGCAAATTAATTCAGATTTATGGATGACAACTTCCCAAGCGTCAGTAGTGACAAACTATGCATTCACCTGCTTTGAGATAATGGACTTCAATAGTCAGAATGCGCGTTGTACAAATTATGTTCTGCTCTGCCAGGCAAGCTAAAAAAACAATTGATTTCTATTTAGCAAAACCAGAGAATTTAAAAAGAAATCTATAAATTTCAAATTTTAGAATATATGTATACACCTGTTATGTATTTTCCATCATATATGGGGATTTTTGTAATGAAGAGAAGCAATTTAGCTCGAGGATTAAAAAAATCTTCCTGACGGGAATGGTTTCCAGTGGTTCATGTACAACTCCATATCATCAAGAAAATGGCAGCCCCCATGTAAACTGTTAGCAGAATGTCTTGATTTAAACCCTATTTTAATTCTAAAGTGATACAGGCCAATGATTAAGAATATATTACACCTTTTAACATAAGTACATTTATATTCTAGTGTTAATTCTTTAAATTATTTTCATACAGGACTACATGTACGACTACACATACAGTACAAGTCACATATTAAAGGGAAGTCCACCTCAATATCAACATGTTTTTAAAAGAAGTAGAAAAATTAAAGAAATAGCTCAATAAAAGTTTGAGCAAAATGCGATAAGAAATTAGAAATTTTTGAAGTTGTAATCAATCAAACACAAATTGGCAACTCTGCAACGTATCTTGCGAGCTCCTCTCCCATTTGCCGTGTACTGAAAATATCATAAATTTCCATTTTCTCTCTAAAAAAGTATTTTATCATGTACATGCACCCTAGATATAATCATTTCACTTATGCTTTTACACAAGCTAACTACATTTCTGTTTAATTGCTAGTCGATTGGAATGGTTACTGTTAGTAGTCGAGTCAGTGGGGAGGGGACTACAACGTTTGTCCCGAAGTCGATTGGAATGGGGGGGGGGGGGGGGGGCGGGGGAATAGGATTTGATGCTATGTTTATGGATATACTATTGCTAGCATCAAGTCGATTGGGGAGGGGGGCTCCGCAATCTGTCCCAAAGTCGATTGGAATGGTGATGGGTTGGGGTTGTCCAGTGCTATGACCCTCCACCACAAAACGACCAATAAGTCGGAAATTTAGGTTTTTAAAATTTCAACACAGTTTAAAAGCTTAGATTCTAAGCTTTAAAATGAGATATAACTTGTCTTGTAAGGACTAAGCAAACCCTTATAAACTGCCACGAGAATGTCAACGTGTCAGACAGGCTAATGACCAAAACAATAGAGAAAACGGACTCTAAAGAAGAGTGACCATTTAAGAGCACCTAATCTGTGTCCTATTGTTTGTCGCACAAAAGGTTGAGTCAAAACTCCCTAGCATACACTGTGACGTACTTATTGGATAGGGTTGAAACTTTCCATACGTTCAAAATAGATATATTTCTATGTTTCTTTAGATTTTGAATATCAGACAGCTATACCAGAAAAGCGATGTGAAGTACAATCCCAGCAAGTTGACACAGAGAGTTTGAATGTCCAGGAAAACATGGTCATTTTGAAAGAGAGTAAAAACATATTTCAACAAGGTATTTTAGCCTGAAATTTTGTCAGATGGTAGATTAATAAATGAACTTTCAGAAAATACAGGAAAGTTAAAATCAAAATTCCACCCCAAACCATTTTTATCAGCTGTTTACTCTAAAACTCCCAACTGTTAGCAGTGAAGCCGATGGGGAAGGGGGGCTACGCCGTTGGGCCCAAAGTCGATTGGAATGGAATGTCCCTGGGCATGGATCTTCTGGAATGTGTGCGGTTTATTTTGGTAACTTCATTTGACAAATGCGGCCACATTGATGAGCAGTTTGTATGTTAACTAGGGGGATGTGGTACAAAGATTCCTCACATACTCTGCATGGAAGGGAATTAGAGGTGCACTGGTTTGGCATTGCTTTGATCATAGGGTTTCTGATAAATTGGGATGAATTTGTTTTAGAATGACATTGACTTAGTCTTTGCACTAATTGTTTTATATAGGCACTCGTATATGTACATGTTCAAGGTTGTATATGTACTAGCTTTTTATTACTACTTCGCCAGTAAAACTGATTCCTATTTTGTTGTCCCTTAGTGCTTTATACTTTTTTCTACTTGCCTCCCTTTTTTGTTATTTAATATTAAAAAAAATTTATGTGAAATTTGAAAAATCTGAGGAAATCCAAGGAAATTATATTGGGTCTCGTGCAATTTCACCTTGTTTTGAGCATCTGTAATATTAAGATATGTGATTAGGAAGTGCAAGTAGCGGGAAAAAATTAAACATTGAATAAAATGGAACCCCCTCATTTTTAAGAAATGGGGACAAGAAACTAGAAATAAATTTTACTTTACATATATAGCCTTATAATACATGAATTAATTTTTGTTTATTAATGTTTTAAAATTAATTTCATAACTTTCCTTCTTCTCAACAGCCCCAGCTCTTTCTCCCTCCTTTATCTTTCGCCTTCCTTAGCTTTTCTTTTTCCCCCTTGCATCTGTCCTTCATTTATAATTGCAAATAATTGTTTGCGCTTATCATCTATTTGAAGTGCAATATTTTAAACGATTCTTATTCTATTTTAATTTTCAATTTTTGCTCCCTGTCAATTTAGTGATATGTATTGTATTCTTTTACGCAATTTTTTCAATTATGCAACTTTGTAAACTTTGTATGTATCAGTCTTTGGACTGTTTTTACAATGTTATTTTTTTATCCATAAATCAAAATGAACTGAACTGAAATGAAATACATGTTTGTTTAAGGTTGTGCACGTACAAATTGAATTATTTCTTTCAGCTTGAATGTTTCATTGACCATTTGTATGAAAGCAAATCATAAGCCATGATAGTGTGACTTTATTTTATTGTTTTGCTATTGAGACGATCACGAGTGTGCCCCTACATCATTGTTTATAATACATTTGTTTTATATTTTGACATTTTTCCCCTTGTACAATTGACAAAATGTTTATTATTTAATGTACCTTTGACAATTAACACTGAAAACAAACAATGAAAAAAAAGATACACTCCCACCCCCTCTCCTCACACATTGGCCTTGTACTCTTGCATTATATCATCCAAGTAAAAGAAGTGCCACCCCACAAACACCACCACCCCCACCCCCAATGACACAAGTGCCACATGCTATGCTACTGAACTGCATAAAGATGCTTAGAAACTTCTGGTACAAGCCAACTTTTCTTCAGAGAAAAAGTAATTATTAATTATTCTTTAATATTTACAGTCCCCTCCCCCCAAAAAAAAATATATAAAAAAATAAAAATGAAAATAAATAAAAATTCTAGAACAAATTTTAAAAAAATCTAGAATTAATAGGCCTGTGTGCACAGTTCATCCACAAGATAAAATTTTCAAGAATTTTGATTAGTACATTCTATATATGAGCCCCCATGTAGGCATGTGGTTTGATGTCTCATCATAGGCCTGCATGCATGCTGTTTTAACATGATGTCGTCAGGTGTCTTCTATTGACATGGATTGCATTCTCAATTTATAATCCATTATCTTGTTTCCCTTTGGCATTCCATACTCATGGAGATGTCAGTAGTCCATTGACCTTGTATCGTTTCTTAGAAACAAGATATCCTTACTCCTTCTGTTCCCTTCTTCTTCTAAGTTCATCTTCATTTCTTTTGCGTTTTATTTCTTCATCGTTCTTTAAATGCTTTCTCCTTGCGCTCTCCATGTCACCATCGGCATCACTCACAGCTCCTGTTCATCTTATGTTACAGGTCTCCTTTTTCTTGGATATCTTTTATTCATATTATGTTCTATTCTATTCGTTATCTATCTTTTCATTATCTATCTTTCACTTTCTGATAATCTATACAACTCTCCCCTTTTTCTTATTCTCAGTTCTATCTGGGTATTATTTAACTTCTCTTTTTTTTTATATATCTTTACCTCTTTCTCGATGTCTTTCTCCTTATTGTATCCCCGGCAGTATGCCGGAGGATACTTTGGATTCAGCAGCGTTTCGCCGCCGCCGCCGCCGCCGCCGCCGCCGCGTCACATTCTTGTGTGCGCTCTAGCGGTCACATTTCTTGACGAATTTTTTTCAAACTTCCTGTGGACGTGTATCTTGGTAAAATCTGGACCCCTATAGTTTCTGGTGATGCTGCCCCCAGTGTTCCGTCTTTTATAGGGTAAAAGGCCATATTTTTGGGGATAGTTTGTGTGCGCTCTAGCGGTCACATTTCTCAACGGATTTTGTTCAAATTTTGTATGGAGGTGTCTCTTGGTAAAATCTGGAACCCTATAGATTTTGGTGATGCTGCCCCCAGTGTTCCGTCTTTTATAGGGTCAAAGGTCATATTTTGATAGATGTCTTGTGTGTACTCTTGTGTGCGCTCTGGCGGTCACATTTCTCAACAGATTTCGTTCAAATTTTGCATGAAGGTGTCTCTTGGTGTAATTTAAAAACCTATAGTGTTTGGTGATGCTGCCACCAGTGTTCCGTCTTTTATAGGGTCAAAGGTCATACTTCAGGGCATGGCGTGAGTGCACTCTGCAGGCCACATTTCTTAACGGATTTTGTTCAAATTTTGTATGGAGATGTATCTTGGTATAATCTACACATGTTTAATTTTTGGTGATGCTGCCCTCATTGTTCCGTCCTTTATAGGGTCAAAGGTCATTTTTTCCATTTCTTGCACTCTTACTTCTGCATTTCTCGACGGATTTCGTTCAAATTTTGCATGAAGGTGTCCCTTGGTGTAATCTAAAAATCTGTACTTTTTGGTGATGCTGCGTGTGTGTAATTGGGTTTTTACAGACGTGTATCAATCAGATATGATTATTTACGTCTGGGACCGACCTTTAACGTCACCATCCGAAAGACGTCACCAGTGTCCCGTCTTTTATAGGGTCAAAGGTCATACTTCAAGGGATGGCGTGAGTTCACTCTGCAGGCCACATTTCTTGATGGATTTCTTTCAAATTTTGTATGGAGATGTATCTTGGTATAATCTACACATCTTTACTGGTTGGTGATGCTGCCCTCATTGTTCCGTCCTTTATAGGGTCAAAGCTCATTTGTCCCTTTTGTGCACTCTTACTTCTGCATTTCTTGACGGATTTCATTCAAATTTTGTATGGAGATGTATCTTGGTATAATCTACACATATTTAATTTTTGGTGATGCTGCCCTCATTGTTCCGTCCTTTATAGGGTCACAGTTCATTTTTCCATTTCTTGCACTCTTCTGCATTTCTTGACGGATTTCGTTCAAATTTCGCATGAAGGTGTTTCTTGGTGTAATCTAAAAACCTATAGTTTTTGGTGATGCTGCCACCAGTGTTCCGTCTTTTATAGGGTCAAAGGTCATACTTCAGGGAATGGCGTGAGTGCACTCTGCAGGCCACATTTCTTGATGGATTTCTTTCAAATTCTGTATGGAGATGTATCTTGGTATAATCTACACATCTTTACTGTTTGGTAATGCTGCCCTCATTGTTCCGTCCTTTATAGGGTCAAAGCTCATTTGTCCCTTTTGTGCACTCGTACTTCTGCATTTCTTGACGGATTTCATTCAAATTTTGTATATAGATGTATCTTGGTATAATCTACACATATTTAATTTTTGGTGATGCTGCCCTCATTGTTCCGTCCTTTATAGGGTCAAAGGTCATTTTTCCATTTCTTGCACTCTTACTTCTGCATTTCTTGACGGATTTCGTTCAAATTTTGCATGGAGATGTATCTTGGTATAATCTACACATATTTAATTTTTGGTGATGCTGCCCTCATTGTTCCGTCTTTTATAGGGTCAAAGGTCATACTTCAGGGCATGGCGTGAGTGCACTCTGCAGGCCACATTTCTTGATGGATTTCTTTCAAATTTTGTATGGAGATGTATCTTGGTATATCTCTCAACACATTTCTTTCAAATTTTATATGAAGATGTGTCTTAGTGAAACCTACACATCTAATTTCTACACCATCCTTTTGTTTGAGGGAGGGGATGGGGAGGGTCTTTGTCCCTCCTTCAAATCGCTGCCAGTGCCGGGGGATACATCTAGCATTGCGCGGCCCCAGCAATGCACATTTCTAGTTTTCTCTTTCTTTTTCCCCCTCTCTTCATGTCTTATTCGTGTCTTTGATTCCTTCTTCTATTTCCCCCTCCCTTTTCTTCTTTCTCACTCTCACCTTCTCTCTATCTCTCTCTCATTCTCATTCTCTTTCTCAGTCTCTTTTTCTTCCATTTCTCTGTTCTCTTCATTCTCCTCCATGTATAAGAGCTTGTACTCTCACTCTATCTCTCCCTCTCTTTGACCTCTTTCATTTCTTCAGAATATCTGATGTAATCTTTCCACGTTCCTCAGATTACTAGGGAAATTCCATTTGTAGCCGGGGATGACTTCTTACATAATCCTTGCCCCACATTTTTTCTCTCCAGTGCTGCATCAAGGCAGAAGCAGGGGTCAATTCCCCTCTCTGAATATGGGAGAAATATCTTTGTGATGGTATTTAGGTGTGGCGAGCAGGGGGCAGGGGGTAGGAATGCTATTTTCAAAAGCAACCAGCTTGGACTATGCTGAGCTGATTGGTCTCTTGAGAACCAAAAGGGCATTAACTCAGCGTTAAAGGATATGAATTAATGACCTTCTGGTTCTCAGCAGTTGGTAGGAATAGCTATGTTCGTTACCGTATCACTAGAAACGTTTATGTCGTCGAACTTTGACAATAATTTTGTGAAAACGGCGAAAATTTGGTGTTGCGTCATTCGTGATCAAGTCATTAGGCGGCATAAAACTTCCGGAGTTACGCAATCAGAACCGCTTGTGAAATTCATGAACATTGTATGCGCACAAACTTTTATGATTTACAATAACCTTTCTGATAAGCACAGACCCAAGCTAGCAGATTTTGAAATTGCTATTTGCCAAAATGGGGCTTACAAGTAGGCCTATAGATGATGCATGTTATTTTTCTTTTTCTATAAGCACAGGAAATTGTTTTGAATGGAATATTAGCAATACCTTTAAACATAGTTATGATTTAGATACGTGGTGAGAAATGCCTTGAGATGATGAGTGTGTTTGTTTGCCGAAAGACTGGATGTGTGGAAGGTATGCAGTCTATTCTACTAGTCTCAAGGCCCAAACATCTAGTATCTAAAAGTATCAAACTAGTTGGCAGACAGATGGTCAGTTAGTTGTGAAAATTTATGATTATGAAAATGATTCCCCAACAGAGCAATTTGAAAGGAGCATGTTATGCCGTGCTTACCGGGTATGTTTTTTTTTCCTGTTATAGTTTCTGTAAGATATTGCATATTGAACAAGTTTGCAGACAGACAGCCAATTCGTTGTGAAATTACAAATGATTCCCATTTAGAGATTAATTTAAAACAAGCTTGTTGATAAGTCATGCTTACATGTATATGTTTCTCTGTTAAAATATTGCATGTTGCTTTCAAAATGTTTGCCCTTCTATGTACACAATGATAGTGTGTGATATGTAGGTCCTGGAACGAGTTGTTACTAAATGTTTTTGGTAGCCTCCTTTAATTTAATTTTTTTTTCAGGTTGGAAGGAAAAACTGGAATGTGTAATTATATACCAATTCACCTAAATGAAGAATACTTTAACACTTGATATTAGCCATTAATGAGGGCCACCCAAATCATGATAAGATTATTCAAGAGATCATGTAATAAGCTGGGCTTATATTATAAACAAAGCAGTGGATATATTTTCTTTCTTCATCATTCTTGAAGTTCGTGCACACATGATGAGTAAAAGCAACCAAATTGGATTATTTGATATGAGATCTTACCTTTTTTATCTGGTCTATTAATTTACATATAAGTTACAGTAGTGACCAAGAATTCCGGTACAATGTATGTAACTTCTCGAGTGTAACTTCATTAATAGGGTAATTTTATTGGTGGGTTTGGTTGAATAGGGGCGCTGCGACATATGCTCCAGTGACAATTGCACCGGGCTTTATTTCGTCAAAGTTATAGGGTTAGGATTAGGGTTGTAAGATAGGTTGGTTTAGGGTTAGGGTTAAGGTTAGATACAGTATAGAGCTTGGTTCAAGTTTAGAATTCGGTTACTGTAAACCCAGACATTTTCGCGTGCATTAAACTTTTGCGAATTTCGCGAGTGGTTGAGATTCCTGCCGCGAAATGATAAAATCACAATTGAAACAACATACAATTATTGCAATTCGCGGAAGTTTCTTGCAGCGAAATTGGCTGTCATTGACGATTCACGAAGGTTTCTGGTTATGCAGTAACTAGTTGTGTACGAGGAGCAATCGTCGCTGGAGCACGTGTCGTACAACCGGAATAGGGTCTGAATTGGGTGAGTTGATGAGACTGCTGGATGTCACGGTCTGTGCTGCATTAGACATTCCATCCCAAGTAATTTACAGGTACATTCCATTGTGCAATAAACTAGGCAGCATGGAAGATGGAGGGATGCCTAGTAGGCCTGTTTTCATTATCCCAAGCAAGCTCGAGCACGAGACCGATCAGCGCTGCTTCACAAAATAGTTTAGTTAAGTTTTGTGTTTCCATCAGCGCGAGTCGAGCAATCCCCATTCGCTCAAGAAACCTGGAGCAACAGAATGTGCCATTGTCTAAAGAGTACCATGAACTCTCATTCAATATTTATGTTTTGTATTGTAAATCAGGTTGTTAATAGGAAAGCATTCAATATAATTCACTATCCATTGTCTGTTAAGGTAGTTCTATTACTGAATATGCCATTGTCTGAGGTACATGTATAGTCCAAGTGTGTCTTTACCGTCGAATTAGCCTTCTGAATAACCAAATAGTAGACTATTTCATGAGCTAGTCCTAGTTTGGTTGGGATACTAGTTTAACTTTAAAGGGATACTCAACCGCAGATTGTGGACATTTTTATGCCGCGAGAGGGCACCGTGATCGTTACCTGATCATGCCGTTGCCCCGCGGGGCGCAAACTTCGGACAGACTCGTTGCCGCGCAACATGTCGTGTGCAAAACCGGAAATGTACCATAATAATGCTCCAGTAACTCTCCGTCCTGTTGAAATCTAGAACCATTCTAGGCCAAAATAGCGTCCGTTTTAAATGTAGGCCGTAGCTGAGTCACCAGCCAATCAGCGTGTATTAGCGGCGATGTCACACACTCACCGTGACGTCTCCGTCCACAGGAAAGCGAAACCGCTCATAATTACCGATGGCTGTCTGAGTGCGGGTACCGTCACAGCCGATTGTTTCCGCGTCCTCTCTGTCTTTCCGTCATGCAGCGAAAACACGCTATTGGGTTATTTAAAAAACTTGGGCTAGTGATGACAGCCCTAGTGAGACATGGGGATGATGCCATAGAGAGATTCTAAGGCATCCCCATAGGTCAACTCAAATAGTATCCCATTGAATGATGTGTCCTACTTACATGTAAGTGCTCTGTGGTCAGTGCTCCTACATATAGCATCCTATCGTCAGCTACACATACCAGGGCCCTGTTTCAAAAAGCTTGTTATCAATAACAAGTTACAATAATTGTTACAAGCTACTGAAATACTTCAATCTGATTGGATGAGAGCAAATTTGTCATAGAAATGGGGACACTGGTTATTGATAACAAGTTTTATGAAACAAGGCCCAAATCCAGATTTACAGGAATTCCTGTGAGTTCATTCTAGTTTCATTTGATTGAATTTCTCAGACTTTAATGTGAAGAGCCATTTCACCATCTCTTGCAGTCCTGATCTAAACTCTTGATTAAGTTTTTGATGTCATGTGGAATTCTGGTTAATTTCTTCTTAAAATTCAAAATTGGTGCATGGATTCATATAGAACTGCTTTTATCAAGATCAGCAATGGAAAAAAGGCACATTCAATAAAGATTGCCTCATGAAAATTACAATTTTGCAATATATGTTTCACTTTGTAAACTTGGTGGAACCCATGATGGAACAGTGGGCTATGATAATCAGGTTAATAACCTCTCGGCTTTTGGCTGCTCACTGTATACACACCCCACTTAGCTAAATGTCATCAGTTTCCATCGTACAGGTCCGCTAGTGCTGAGTCTCCACCTGATTTGTTCTTTAAATAATGAATTCCCATATGGATGTAAAAGAAAATGACATGTATAGCTTATACAGGACTCCAATACTTTTTCCACAAGGAGTCCAGATTGAAAATATGAAGGTCTGTATGCATGCGCCCCATGTGCCAATCTTTTACTTGTGAGGGTCCAGAGTTAGAATTTAGGGGCCCATGTGCACCCCCTGGGTAGAGAGTAACAAATGGTATTTAATGCCTTGATGTTGATGCTACATGTAGTAGCCTCTTGGAATCTACTTGTAGTGATTTCCACTGTTCCTGTGCGCCAAGTAAGTACAGTATCAACCTTAGCATGCATGTGGGACAACATTTCCATTGGTGGGACCCTTCTCCTGCTGACATGATCTCATCATGCTGTTTGTCTGCGAGGGGAGATTCCAGGCATTCCCTTCAGTGTACCTTGGCCCTGACGAAAATGAGAGCATCGAAGACCATGGATGGGTGGGTTAACACGCATGTTAGAGCATGCATGGTGGTATAGTGGTTCATTCACTGGACGCTCAGAGGTTTATGGTTCAAATCTGTGCTCAGTGTGAGGGGAGATTCCAGGCATTCCCTTCAGTGACCTGGGCCCTGACGAAAATGAGAGCATCGAAGACCATGGATGGGTGGGTTAACACGCATGTTAGAGCATGGTGGTATAGTGATTCATGCACTAGACGCTCAAAGAGGTTTATGGTTCAAATCTCTGCTCAGTGTGAGGGGAGATTTCAGGCATTCCATTTTGTGCAAATTAGCCCTGATCATCATCACAGACTGTGCAAAGAATGGATGGGTGGGTTCACACACACATGAGAACATCATGGTTTAGTGGTTATTTCACTAGACACTGAATCAGAAGGGTGAAGGTTCAAATCTCTGCCTGGTGTATACATCCTTAGACAAGGCATTTCATCTACAGATGTGTCTCTCGACTCAGGTGTTAAAATAGTTCTAGGAAGCACGCTGTGGCATGTAACAATTGCTTCATGGTCAATTTAGGTATCATTCAAATTATAACCAAATTTATAACTTCAGCCTGGGGGGTGTTTCATAAAGCTGTTCGTAAGTTACGAATGACTTTACGCACGACTGGTGATATGTTCTTGTGCTAAATGATTGAGAATCTGATTAGTATAGCACCTTAGAACATGTTCCAGTCGTTCGTTAAATTCATTCATAACTTTACGAACAGCTTTATAAAACACCACCCTGGATGTATTAAACTATATCTACATGTAACCCATACCTTTTTGTTAAAAACCTAGGCATAGAACCCAGAGCATGTGTCTGATCACCATTAAAATTTTTAATTGGCACCTGGCAAGATTTATTTCTGGAAATTCACTGCGGGAGCGGAAGCTACGGGTAATGATATGCTAACCACCATGGAAACGCATAGGAATGTTATAGTATGATTTCCACTGTACAAAAATGGTATTAGGACCTGTGGTCTGTTCACATACATGACATGATTTTAAAAATTGGCAATTATGAAATCTGAAATGTGAGGTTTTCTCAGTATGAATCCATGTAAGTGAAGATGAAGTGTGAAAATATTGGTCAAGTTATTTCCTGAACATGTTTTTTTTTTGCATTGCATGTAACGTTTAGGATATATTATGATATATGCTACGAAAACAATAGCGACTGTGCATGAAGCATGTTGAGCAAGTTTTCGTGTTGTTTTCCAAATGTGTTTTTGAAGAAGAGTACTATGAACTCTCCTTCAATATTTATGTTATGTATTCTATATCATGTTGTTAAGAGGAAAACATTCAACATCATTCACTATCCACCGTCTGTCTAGGTACATGTAGTTTCTATTACAACTCAAACAGCATAGTTTGCAACCCCCCTTGCCCTTGCGTTGCATCAGAAAGTGCAGCTAGACATGTCTGCATGTAGATGGGTATTCATGTGACAGAGAAGGGAGAGAGTGAACGAGAGGAGAAAAGACAGGAGAGAGAGAGCGACAGACAGACGGTACAGAGAGGAGGCTGGAGTGATAGGGAGGGAGGGGGGGGGGGGAGAAGAATGTGAAAGAAGGAGAAGAGGGTATAGAGAAAGTATTAGACACAGATCTAGATACAGAGATGGAGAAGTGATAATTTAGAAAGACAAGAGGTGAGCGAGGAACAGTAGATTAAATGAAAAGAGGAGGGAAGAAAGAAGAGAGAAAACAAAGAGAAAAAGCTAGTTCAAAACAAGAGAGGGAGAGATTGATCGCAAAATATGAATGAGAGAAAAAACAGGTGAGAGGGAAGGAGAACAGAAAAGGAATGAAATGAGATGAGAGATAAATCTGATAATAAAGAAAGAGAGAGAAGAGAAAAAAAATGATGGAGAGAGATTGTAAGGAGAAAGAGGAAGAGGAAGAAGCGCAGTTTCCATTTGAGACAAGCAAAGATGAGAGACATCGTCTAGAGGATTGAAGGAGATGGAGAGAGATGGAAAAGAGGAAGAGAAAAAAGAGCGGTCTTCATTTGAGACAAGCAAAGATGAGAGACGTAGTCGCAGAGGAATGAAGGAAATGGAGAGAGATGGTAAAGATGCAGAGAAAAAAGAGCGGTCTTCCTGTGAGACAAGCAAAGATGAGAGACGTAGGTCGTAGAGGAATGAAGTCAAGTACAGCCGACTGATGAAGGGAGGAAGGCGCGACTCAAGAACAGATGCTTTACATTCCTCTATTATGTCGTCATGTTTGTGTATGTGCCGGCTGTTTCCCTTGACTCCTAATGTCTTTAGCAGTAAAGGCACCGGTAGAGCCATAGGATGAACAGGAAAGGGGGTTTGCCTTCATGCTGTTACCCTCCTAAGAACTTACAAACTTGTAAACTCTCTGAACAATTGACGTCCAATATTTGTGAAGATGGTACTGCTCCTAAATCAAGCTTTTCATAGCAAATTTCTTCCCTTGTACATTAAGCTGTAGGCCTCCACGCTTAAAAAAAAAGAAAGAAAAGGAATAAATTGGCCATATATGTAAGCTCCTCCCCTTTTCTGTCTTGACTTTTCCCTTATGTTTTGGTTTACCGTTTTACATTCAGGGTAATGTAACACCCGAAACTTTCACAATATGAAACTGCCGTGAGTTGCAAATATTCCATCTTCTGATTTACTTAGTTTGCAGCGTGAAGCTTTTGCAGATCTCAAGTAGCCACTCGCAAAATTCACAGAAGTCACAGGGTTTACAGCAATTTGCTTTCTTGTTAGTTCCATGCTGTCAGTTGCACTGTGAAATTGGTCATCTTGCATATTTCCATGTAGCAGAGATCATGTTGGTAAGCAAGAGGCGTCAAAGGGCGGCCCTCCTTCTAGCTCTAGGAATTATGATTGAGATGATGAAATGTGCTCCTACTGAACTCCATGTTACATTCGTGGGGTGAAAATGTGACACACATTTGGGATGTTGGGTGTAGTGTATAGACAGCAGACTGAACATTGTATGAACTGCATTGCATGAACTGTCAACCAAAGTCATCCTATTTGATAATGTATTGGAGGGGGACCTTTAAATTAAAAAAAAATGTTAAACTCCCCTTTTACTTTAAGAAATGCTTGTCCTTATTCTCTTGTTAACCCTTTCGAGACAATAGACAACATTTTGTGGTTTGGCTGATTCTGGATTCAGAGCTCTAAAAAATATACCAGATGCATGGGTAGAAAGAGCAAAATTTTCTGCACACACTGTGTCCATTCTTGTTGCAATACCGTATTGAGTTTGATGCCAGGAATTTTGATAAAGAGAATGATCTTCAAAATCCTTAAATTGGCAGCACAAAGAGGTTCAAATCATTGTTTATCAAAATTGGCAATTTTTAAACTTTTTGACGAAGTCCCTAAGAATGTTCTTTTCAATGGCATTAGGGTCTTATTAGAGCCATGAGCACTAAAAGAAAATATTTTGGTTGCCAATTTGAAGAACAAAATGTGATCAATTTAGCCCTTGAATAATTTCTGTCATGAAAGGGTTAAGACTTCATTATTTATGTTTTGGAGTGGGGGGGGGGGGGGGTGACACTCACCTTACTCTCATTTCAATTGCAAATAGAACTTCTAAATTTTCTGGAAAGTGCAGGACAAAGGCTCTTCCACACACAAGAGAGAGAAAAGGATGATATTTAACATTTTGAAAAGCGAATGAAGGACAATTGCATTTCAATAGTTAAAATTCATTTCTCTCTCTTTCTTTTTTTCTTTCATTTGCAGCAGTACATCAAGCACCTCCCCTCTGTCAGCCGATGCCCCAGCCCCTCACCCCTCCCCTGCCTCCCAAGCGTCTCAGGCCAACTTTGAGCTAGACCATGAAGCTATCGCATCCAGGGCTACCCACATGGTGGAGATCTTGTCGGATGAAAACAATGTCCTCAGACAAGAACTGGAGACATATTACCAGAAAGTTGCCAAGTTGCAGAAGGTTTGTCTCAGAGTACATTTTATTGCTTTATTGTTTATAAGACTATATTGAGTGTATATTAATTATGCTCAATGTCTTACTTATACATCAACTAAACTTCTGCACTGCCTCCCTTCCCTTGTTTTAATTCATTAATTATCATTACAATTAAAATCATTACAAAAAATACAATAAAATCATTACAAAACAACGTCCATAGACAAGAACTGGAGACCTACTTGCATTGCTAGTGTTTGGTATTTTCTTTTTTTTAATTTCCATCTACATGTATCTTTAATAGATGAAATGCCAAAAGGTGGATACACACAACCTGGATTATGGTGGCTGTTCTCCCCCTAGAGACCTACTGTACAGCAGAAAGTTGCCAAGTTGGAGAAGGCCCCCCCCCTTTCCCATCCCTACAGTATACATCAATTGTGCAGGAAATCTGCTCATATTGAGGACAAATACAGAAAGTTCCCAAATAAATAAGCTTGTAATTGTAGAAGGTTTGTCCCTGAGGACATTTTTAATGTCTGAAATGTGCAACAGATTAGACAAGCTACAGTATCAAGTGTGCGGAATTTATGTTTTATATCAAGGGCAAACACTTCATTAGCATTTCTGCCCTGTGTTATTTTCATTACAAATTGTTACACTGAGATTTGGAAAGCTGCATGGGTTTGACATTAATTGCTATTGGTTGGTGAGTTTAATCATTGTGAAAATCCGTGATTATGGTCACAAAACCTTGAGTTCTTCACCTGCTCTTCTACAGTTTTAGATCCCATTCGCACTTGATACTCTACAGTTTTAGACCGCTTTCACACTTGTGAAATAAAAGTCCTTGTTTTAGACATATTAACTAATTTCCCCCAAATCTACATCTTATTAAAGTTAAATCTATGTCATAAAAATGGAGGGGGGGGGGTGCAGGGAATACACAGAAAAATAAAGGAAATCAGAAAGTGACTCTGGGATCTCGATTTGATTACCATTTCATGTGTTTTAAAGTCCAACCAGGGAACACTTCCCTGGTCCAACCATGAGTAAAATAAATCTTCGTTGTTATACTATTTCCTTGTGTAGTTTGAACAGGAGATCCACAAGGTACAGACAGAGCATGAGAGACTGATCGAGTCTACCCACAAGAGGGAGCATCTTGAGAAGCTTGTCCGGGCCAAACTTGAAGTAGAAGTCAAGAAACTTCAGGAGAGGAATCGAGATTTAACCGGTAAGGGACTCTTCTTCTCGTCAACAAAATCGTTACTAAAAACTTAAAGTCGGGGGCAAATGATATGCAAGACATGTAATGGTAAGAGTAAGAAGAAATGTTTGTTATTGATGACTAATGGGGTGTTGCAAGAAAGTTGCAATCAATTGCAAATCCCCCATTTGCAATCGATCCCCCATTTGCAATCGATTGCAAATATGATGCATGTATTTTAAATGGAACTTGCAATCAATTGCAATACTTGCGACTGATCTGGGGATTTGCAATCGATTGCAACTTTCTTGCAACACCCCCTAAGTCTATTTTACCCAAAGAAGAGTAACCTTAAATAGAAAATGTTGCCGAAATGATAATAATAATAATAGTACATTGCTTAGTAAATGCATAATACCACATGGTCTCTATGCGTGTTAGAATATCACTGTGCTGATGTTACAAAATCTTAGTTACAAATTCAAAAACAATTGTGTTTTCAGCTCAGATTTAAACTGATCCAACTGAGTGATATTCCTTAAATTCTGTGGGAGTTTGTTCCAAAGTTCAGGTGCTATCTTTTGAAATGCCCTATCCCCATATGACTTGGTCTGGATGGATATTTGAGAGAGAAGATTTTTAAAATTTGAACGAAGATTGCGTTTGGGTATATACAGTTGAGTAAGTTCACGAAGATAGACAGGAGCGATGCCATGTAAACATTTGAATACCAATACTAATAATACAATGCCCTTATATTGCGCCATCTATCTAGTTAAACTATTCTGAGGTGCATGATGAGACAAAAAGGTAGAAATAGAATGGACTAAAGAAATGTTTAATACTACAAATTTGTGTTGAATGGCTTTAAGCATGATCAGAGATCATCCCCCTGCTCCACCCTCCCCTGCTATACCCTTATCAATACCCTACAGATAAAGTCAGTGGTGTATATATGGAGCATGTTTTATGAATTTGAGACTGACCCTAGCTGGCAAGGTCAGACACTCGTCTTTCAACAGCGTCCCAACTTGAACCAATCTCGACTTGATGGGAAACTAACTATGTAGTGGGAAAATACTTGACATTTCTGGAATTCCCTGAATACCGTTGTTTGTCTGGGTATCTGGATGTGATGGGTAGACAAGCAAGTTTGTTGACCTCTAGGGAAAAACAACAATCCATGGTGATGAGGATGGTAATGATAATAAGGAAGGGGTTTGAGAAGTCCTAATACCCTCATTCAGACAAGCAACATTTATTGTAGAGCTGTATAGAAACCTAATTATCTGTACAAAAACCTTATAGCTATGCAATAAGTAATCACCACTCTTTCTATTCTGAAATTCACATAAGAAAAATGTTGTATAGCCTTGTCAGTCGTAAGTCTTCTTAGAGAGTCTGAAGTGTTAGACTAGAGACAGCTGTCCCTCGGCCCTGTACTCTACCTGTTGTCTTTGTTCTAATTTCAAGTGAATTTGTAATGTGTTTTATTTAATATACTAGGTTTTAAATCTTGGAATGATAACATCACTATTTTTCACTTCATGTTTCACATCCCTCATAGGTAATAATAGTAATAATGGTGGCCTCTTGTATAGCGCTCAGGTCCGTCACGTCGTGTCGCTCATGGCGCTCCAACGTTATTACTCCGGTCGTAGCTTAGTGGCCAAATACGTAGCGCTTTAGCATATTGGGTACCCATTTCCACCTGGGTGGAGAGTGGCAATCGTGGATTAATGTCTTGCCAAAAGGTGTTAGTTCTGGGCTGAGATTCGAACTCTCAACCACTTGAGTGAGAGTCCAGTGAAAGAACCACTATACCATGACACCTCTATATAATCTTTACTGACACTTTTGTGAGATCTTTTGTGAACTCCTTTTGGAATTGATCTGTCATGAAGTTTGCACACACTGTGTACGGGCAGGCCTGAGCCTAATAGCTGGGGTAATATATCTGTGAAGAGTTACACACATCATGGATGTATTCAAAGGGAAATCCAACCTTAATGGCAAGTTGCTCTGAAAGAAAGAGGAAAAATCAGAGAAGCACATTGGTAAAAGTTTGAACAAAATCGGACAAGTAATCAGAAAGTTATGATTTTTTGAAAGTTGTAATCAATGTACATATATGGGAATTTCAAATTGGCCGAATAGGTAATGTCACTGTGATGTAGATGTGGACAACTCCCCCATTTGCTCCAACACACAAATTGACTAAAATGTCATTTTTTCAAAAAATCCTCTTTTTTTTTTTCAGGAGGACCTATAAAAATATGCTATCGCCAATATATTTTGAGTACTGCCCCGAGGGTAAAGGCGCTTCAGAGAAAACCGCAAATTATGATAAATTTGTGTACACCAATCGGGAGAGTTGTCCACAAGTATGTCACAATCGACTCACCAAATTGCCAATTTGAGATTCGCATAGATGTAGTGATCTCATTTTTCAAACATCCATAACTTTCTTATTCCTTGTCCGATTTCTTTCAAACTCTCACCATCCTGTTTTTTCTTACCGGTATTTTTCTGCTTTCACACAAATCAACTTATTACTGAGGTTGGATTGCCTTTTAAGGTAAAAAGCACCATGTAAATACTGAATATTGCTAGTATTGTAATAATTATAATGATTATTTATATTTAGTATTAATATCATTATCATTATGTAGTCCATGTAGAATCTCGCGTGAGGAGCTCGAAAATTGCCAGAGATGGGGAGTCCAATGAGATAGATCTTCAGGAGGAATTAACGAGAAAGGAAAACACAATCTTTCAGACTCAAATGAGATGTAAGTATTTATCTCACAAAATTGTTGTCCTTTTAAAAAATAATTGACTGAATGATTAAATTATTTTTTTTTTTTGCAAAACTAATCCTGCCCCCAATTGCAATTTGCATCTCATTACCTCTGATTTGTCTTATTTTTAAAGTTGAACAGTTTTAGCATTGTCAGTAGGGCATGCACAAATATCGCACAAATTTAATTTAATTATAATCAATAAATGTGATATGATGTTACTATTTGAAACATATTCAGATTGTCTTTTTGCCTCCTGGGTAGCTTTTGGATAGTAGAATTTTTAAATCATCTTTTAATTTCTACATTCATAACTTGGCATGCCCACCAATGACTATAAATAATTGCTTGTTAAATAGGTAAAGACTTGGAGGAGAATAATATGCAGCTGATGAATGAATTGAAGGAACAGAGACTACATGTAGACATGCTAGATGCAGCCTTATCCAAGGCTCAAGCGGATGTTACCAAGTTACAAGAGGAGGTATATATGATATTGACTGACTTTCAGGGGGATGCGAGACTATATTTCCCAATTTTATGTCATTTATTTTAAGATATGTTGAGTAGTAGTCAGGCATTGTGAAAGAAACTTAATTTTATATGGTAATGAGGAATAATTGTACATTGTGAGATTTTGGAATCATCAGAATTTGATTAAATAAGCTAAACCTGAAAATCATAATGAAAATATGGAACGATACAAATATGAGGTATTCAAATTTGATCCAAAGTTTTCAAGTATTTCTAGTCATATTTCAAATATGAGTACCTTTCAAAAGATATCCATTTCATGTGATATTGCTACTATGATATTCTTCTTCATGGAAATAAAAATGATGAGAAAAGTACAAAATTGTTTTTACCTATAGACCCTGATCGGTTAGTCACAGACGGACATTCAACATATTTTGAAAGTTTATAAAGCCTCTGGAAAATGAATATTTACTTGAAGTGAGCTATTTTATGTTTCATTGTGAAGGGCGTATCCGAAGGAGTTTGAATTTGATAAAATTTGGTTGCCATGGTCGCTTACTAAAACTATAATCCATAGAATATTCAATATCACAGACGGACAAAATGCCTACTCTTAACCGATCAGGCTCTTGACAAGAACTCCACCTTATCTTTAAACAACCTCTTTTCTGACTCCTTCCCCACCATCGTCCAGTGTGCTCAGCGCCAGGTTTATGTTGATAAGGTGAGATCATTACAACAGCTGGTCACATCACTACAAGCTGCTCATCAGAAGAGAGAGAAACTAGAAAACAAACTCCGACATAAGATGGAGAAAGAGATAGAGAAACTACGAGGGCGCCAGGTAAATCCCACTGCAATATGACATATGCCCCAGCAACGTTTGCTCCATGCTTTATTTTGACAAAGATATAGGCCCGTATTCTGAACTCCGGTTTAACTTAAAAGTGATAAGGTAACTTTGTGGAGGCTTGATAAAATCTGAGCTGTCTGGCCTTACATGCTATCAGTATATGTAGTATGGTGTAAAAATGAAGCCCATGGGAAAAAAAAGGCACTTCAAAATCATCATGTGCTTCACAAAAGTAAACATATGCAAGTGACCGGAAATGCCAGACTCATTTTCCCTCATTGACTCAGTGTTAGACTAAAGCGTATGGCCATACGCTTTCGTAAATGGGAGTATTCAGTCACAGATATCTTAATAATAGCATTATACAATTGAAAACCTTTCTGTACGTGGCTATTTATTTATCCTTCTGAACATCATTATACAAGACAGATATCAAAATTCAACAATTTATTAAATCAAGCCTCCACTAAGTTACCGAATGCCTTTAAACAGTGGTCTAAGTGTGGCTCAAACCCAGTCTAAACCTGCCCTTTAAACCAGAGTTTCTGAACTCTGGTCTGACTTAAACTCCAGTCTACTGTGGTGTAAATCTGTACAGAAATTTAGAGTAGATTTGTGGTTTAAGTCAGCTTTAGTTAAACTCTGCTTTAACTTAGCCTGGAGTTTAAGTTTAAACCGGAGTTCAGAATACGGGCCATAGGGTTAGGGTTAGGTTTGCGATTTGGTTTTATGCTAAGTTAAGGGTTAGGGCTACAGTATGGTATGATATCACTGAGCCAAGCCCCACCATAATTCAACTTTTGTTTGTAGGATGAATATAGTATGCATGTGTTCTACAATGTTGGGTCAGTTGTCTTACAGGAGAAGTCCACCCTAATATGGGATTGGTTTTAATAAAAGCAGAGATGATTATGATTGGATGTTAGTCCTAGAATGCTTTCAGCTCCTTTAGGAATATTGGTTAAAGGGATAGTCCACCCTGATTACAAGTTGGTTTTAAAAGAAGAAGAAAAATTAAAGAAACAGATCAGTGAAGGTTTGAGCAAAATCTGTACAGAAATTTAGAGTAGATTTGTGGTTCAAGTCAGCTTTAGTTAAACTCTGCTTTAACTTAGCCTGGAGTTTAAGTTTAAACCGGAGTTCAGAATACGGGCCATAGGGTTAGGGTTAGGTTTGCGATTTGGTTTTATGCTAAGTTAAGGGTTAGGGCTACAGTATGGTATGATATCACTGAGCCAAGCCCCACCATAATTCAACTTTTGTTTGTAGGATGAATATAGTATGCATGTGTTCTACAATGTTGGGTCAGTTGTCTTACAGGAGAAGTCCACCCTAATATGGGATTGGTTTTAATAAAAGCAGAGATGATTATGATTGGATGTTAGTCCTAGAATGCTTTCAGCTCCTTTAGGAATATTGGTTAAAGGGATAGTCCACCCTGATTACAAGTTGGTTTTAAAAGAAGAAGAAAAATTAAAGAAACAGATCAGTGAAGGTTGAGCAAAATCTGATAAGAAATAAGAAAGTTATGAATTTTTGAAGTGGTAATCATGGAGACACAAATTGGCAACTCCATGACGTATCTTGCGAGCTGCTCTCCCATTTGCACTGTATCCCCAAAATCATTAATTTCCATTTTCTCTATAGGAAATATTCATTCGTACATGCACCTTATAAACACAACACAAAAAGTAAGTTCCCCCAAAATCAAAATGGCATAACTTTTTAATGAAAAGGATTCGAACAAAATAACTTGGTCAGAGTGTTCCTACACTTATTGACTAAGTTCTGTGTGAAAATGAAATTGATCCGTCAAGTCATGCATGAGTGAGCACACATTCAAGGCAAAATTGTCACTTTTCAAAAGTCACAAGAGCCATTTTGGGGGGTTATTTTGGCGAATTCTGTTTCTGGTTTTTGTTCAAGTGCTGTAGTTGTTTATCATCCATCGTTTGACCCCTTCGCACCTATCCTGACACTTTTCGTGTTTTTGCACGGTTTGGTGAGCACAATTTTAGTGGAAAGTAGCGATGTTCAACCCTCTTAACTTTGAAATGGCAAAATCCATTCGGATTATTGAAAAAATTAACATCAGATATTGCTACCAAAATGAGTTGTCAATTGTGTAAACACAAGAGGTAATTTTCTGGCTGGTTGAGTGAGCACACTTTAAAATTAAGCAAGAAATGCTAAAATTCACTGTTAATAATATGGCATGAAATATGACTCCTGTGACTTTTGAAAAGTGACAATTTTCCCTTTAATGTGTGCTCACTCATGCATGACTTGACAGATCAATCTCATTTTCACACAGAAGTTAGTCAATAAGTGTAGGAACACTCCTGCCAAGTTATTTTGCTTAAAACCTTTTCGTTAAAATGTTACGCCATTTTGCTTTAGGGGGAACTTACTTTTTGTGTTGTGTTTATATAATCATTGCTCATATGCTGTGACACAAAACCTGTATGAAACAAATCTATTCCTTCATCAAAAACCAAGAAAATGAAAATTTTCTGTACTGAGAAAATGGGAGAGGAGCTCGCAAGATACGTCATGGAGTTGCCAATTTGTGTCTGATTGATTACAACTTCAAAAACGTATAACTTATTTCTTTTCGGATTTTGCTCAAACCTTCACTGATCTGTGTCTTTAATTTTTCTGCTTCTTTTAAAGCCAACTTGTAATCAGGGTGGACTATCCCTTTAAAACCAGGGTAATATAGCATACTTTGTAGGTGCCTTTAACATCCTCTGTGATAGACAAGTGCGCGAAATTAAAATTTTATTAATTATATTGTTTTTTTTTATCCATTCAGTCTGCAGCAAATCAAGACGAGGGTGTGTCAGAGCTTGAAGATGCGCCAAGTGAATCACTGGCTGAGAAAGATAGTCATATCTTAAAATTAGAGGCTGAAGTTAGTAAGGTAAGAGATATCATCCATCCCCCCTCTATCTTTCCTCGTGCTGCTCGCTCCATTCCCCTCTCTATAGTGACCACCAGAGGAGCTTTTCATCATGTGTCTTGTCAGTGATTTTTACTGATAAATTTGCTCCCCGCCAATCAGATGCAAGGATTTCAGTAGCTTATAACAGTTATTGCCCTTGTCATTGATGACAAGTTTTATAAAACAGGGCCCAGGGGAGCATTTCATCAAGTGTTTTGTCACTGATTTTTACTGACAAATTTGCTCTCAGCCAATCAGATGCAATCAGTTGACTGTAAAAATCACTGACAAAACGCTTGATGAAACGCTCCCCTGTATAGGAAGACCCCCTGTCCATAAAGACCACATTTTTTGTTTCCCTGGAACAGTGTTTCTTGTTGGAACATGTCTCAAATGAACCTATACATAAAGATCTCTTTCATTTTAAATATTGCTTTCCTTGTCTCCTTTGAGTGGTCTTTATATACAGGATTCACTTGATCTCTCCTATACTTTATCTTCTTATATATTCATTGTATACCTCTCTACATCTCACATGTTCTTTCTAGATGCGTCTCTGCCAATAGTCTGTCTGTGCACCCCCCCCTCCTCTCGTCATACTCTCTTTTTCTCTCTCTCTTCCCGCTGAGTCTTTCTTTTTATTTCACTTTCCATCTTATCTCTCTCCTCTCTTTTCTTTCTCTTTTTTCTGTATTTTCTATCTCTTTCTTTCTATGTGATCCAAGTTTCATTACAATGACCCTAAAAAATCTTGATTTTTTTTTTCCAGTGGGAACACAAGTACTTAGAAGAGTGTGCAATCAGGCAATGCCATGTGGAAGTACCATCAAACTCAAGGTTAGTCTTAATTTTTTACATTTCTGTGGTCGAGAAAGGAAGACTAATAATAATAACGAAGAAGATGATGTTGGAGATGATGATGATGATGATGATGATAGTGATAGTGGTGATGATAATGGGTATGATATGAAATAATGAGATTAATAATGATGATATTGAAAGTGATTATGGTAATGTAACTCATGAAAACAAATCCCAAAACAAAAGATTTCTTACATCCATCACGTCTGTCGCTATGACTGACATTAAAAAGCATCCTTTGATTATTTTTATTTCTTCATACGACAGGCTGAGCGGTGTACATGACATGGATGGTGGGAAGGAGAGAGAGGAGAGAGATGAAGAAGGAAACTCCAGACATAAAGCAAGGATATATGATTTAGAAAGGAGGTAAGTCTGTGGCCCTTTTGGCAGACCATAGGCATGTTCTCAGTCATAGTGTACCATGCATGAACATAGGATATCAAGACACACCTTGTGGTGTGGTATACATGACACTGATATTGGTAAGGATAGAGATGAAGAAGGGAACTCCAGACACAAAGCAAAGATATTATAATGATTTAGAAAGAAGGTAAGTCTGTGGCCCCTTTGGCAGACCATAGGCATGTCGTTGGGTTAACGTTTATGACAAGAAATAAGGAAATAACGAAACATGCCTTGTTTTATGATATGGATGTTGGTAAAGAGAGGAATTTGTTATGGAGTATGCCTTTAAATGCCGCTTAAGTATTAACTATTGTATTCAGGTTACTTAGTAGAAAATATTTTACCCTCATTCCACATTGAGTGAAAATGGTCATGCCATCATCCAAGGGGGTCATTTGGGAGGATCAAAGCAATTATCTGGGTTGCGAGTATTCACTGGCATATTTGTTACCTTTGATGATACCCTTGTCTGGGGGAATTTGCCCTTGGTATTAAAGATATAGTTGAGTTCTGGTCGTGAGATTGCATTGCGAAAGAAACTGTCTCAAAGCAATTGGGAAAGGTTGATTATATAGCACATAAATAATTGGTGCATGCTGTAAGGTTTTGGAATTACCAAAATGATAAGAAATTGACTGACTTCTGCTGAAATTCACATGCCCTGCACACAGAAATATGTATATGGGACTACACACAAATGTTCAGCCCGAACATTTCTGCTGTTTCGTGTCATATTTTGAATGTGAGGGCATTTGAAGAGCAATCCTTTTCAGGGGACATATCTACTATGATAATATTCCAAACTAACATAATAATGAGAAAGCTCACAACTTATTTTTTACCTTTCCCAGAACTCAAGCTTCCCTTTAATTCCCGAAATACCCCATGCCTGGTACAGTGAAACCTGCTTTAGCGACCACCTGTCTAGAAAAGACCACAGTTTTCGTTTCCTTTGAACAATGTTTCTCATTGAAATGTGTATTAAAACGAACCTGTCCATAAAGACCACCTGCTTATAAAGACCGCTTTTCTTGTCTCCCTTGAGTGGTCTGTATAGACAGGTTTCACTGTATTTAGTATCAAGGGTGTTATGCACTAGCGAGGACCTAGCCTGTGTTGAGTGTACATGGATATTGTGATGTTATCACCATTTTTCTGTTCACACCTCCCTTCCTTTGGGTCATAAATATGAATACCAGTGTTGGGTACCTCGAGATCGATCTTGATCTTGAGACCAGTCTCGAGATCGGCATCAGTAACCTCGATCTTGTTCTTGATCTCAAAGGTGTTGGTCTTGATCTTGATCTTGATCTCAGAGCTTCTGTTCTCTGAATTTTTGCTCGAGATCACTCAAGATCAACACTGTTATTACGTAAATTATCAAATGAAAAAGCTTTTAAAATCGTTCAATAATCGGCGAAAACACGACTCAGTGTTGGGTACCTTGAGATCGATCTTGATCTCTGGACCATTCTCGAGATCGGCATCAGTAAGCACGATCTTGATCTTGATCTTCGACATATCTGATCTTGATCTCAGATGTTCTAATCTCAATCTTGAGCTGCGGATCTTGATATTGATCTGGATCTCGGACTGTCTGATCTTGATCTTGATCTTGATCTCGGACCCTCTGGTTTTGGACCCAACACTGATGAATACCTTGGACATTTTTTTTTTCCTGCAGACTCTCAGCCCTGTCCACAGAGGTCCAGAAACGTGACATCATCATCCAAGCTCTTCAGAACCAAATCTTTGCCTCCATGTCATCATCAACTACTTCCTCCTTGTACCCCGAGCACATCCATCCACCCTCCCCTCAGCAGTCTTACCGCCGAGGCTCTGCGGACTCTGCCCCCTTCCAGAGCAACCTGTCTGGATCACCCGCAGTCAGCACCAGCTCCCTCCAGAACCTTGCCAGCCGTTCCCCTGCCAGCTCCGTTCAGAACCTCCAGCAGCAGCAGCAGCCGTCACCCGCATCCTCGACCCACAGCCTCCAGCACTACTTAACCAAGTCACCGGCAACGTCCACTCAGAACCTGCACATGTCACCGGCGTCGTCCAACCAGAATCTGGCGTCCAAGTCGCCGGTGAGCTCGCAGCAGAACCTGCCTTACATAGCATCTTATGGTGGAAGGTCACCTGCGGGGTCACAACAGAGCTTAGGAGGAGCCCTTGCCAGGCCGCCAAGTCACACCGGGTCTGCAGGATCAGGACTAGGATCACAAGAGAGGTTGATGGGATTCAGTGACTCCTACGCATCACTTAGTACTTCAGGACTCTCTATGACTGGAACAGGTGAGGATGTTCTCTGGGAGGGATTCATCAAGAAGAAAAAAAATCCACTCACTTCCATTGTCCCATTGATTACTTCGAAAAAGTGTGCTTTTCTGTCTTACCATTTATTCATATCTTGTAAATATTTATGTGAGTAACATAGTGCACTAGTATTAGACTAGACTAGGAGTGATGTGGACACAGAATATCATTTTAAAAGTAACGTTTGATCTATAGAAGTTGTCTACAGACAATTGCTGTGCGGTAAATATCCTACACTAACCAAATTCATAAACTTCAACCCCAAACCAAACACTACTTAATCCATACTCTAACCCTAAACATTAAAAGCAATTGTCACCTTAACCCTAACCATAGTAAATGTTGGTCCCCCAATAAAAGCTATGAAATCATGGTATATTTTCATCAATCTGCATGTTGTTGCAATTATATGCTTTATTTACATTTGTGAAATTTCCTTAAAATGAATGAAAATGAATATTTTTGTTTCTTTCGTCAGATGGAGGGAGTGAGGCAGACCTCGCGAAAGAGAAGAGTTTCTTGGATGAAAAACTGAAGCAGCTGGATCTTGAAATAGCTCAACAGGTGTGTATGAGAGAGTTTTATTACTTATTAGAAGGGTTTCAGCAGACAAGAAATATTGTATATCTTATGTTTGTGGAAAAATTATCTGGTTGACTTGTGCAGTATTGTTTTGATTTAGTTATCGTACTTTGATTTGCAGGCTATTTGGACATTGCATATTATTATCGACTTCCAATTTGATATCATGTTTGTTTGCAGGACAAGATACTTGGCTCAATATGGAAGACTTAGCAGAGATGGAGAGATATGCACCATCTGCTCTACCGGTATACATACTTCTTACCCCTCATCCTTTGTTCCCATGGAAACGGTTGTTGTCACTTGGATTGTCATGGAAGACTTAGCGAAGATGGAGAGTTGTGCACCCTCTGTGTCCTACCAGTCTACATATGCTAACCACTCACCCTCGTCTTTAACCTTTAGCAGAAGTGGAGAGTTGTACAACCCATCTGCCCTACTGGTATATATACATGCTTACCCCTCAAACTCATCACATCCCTTGTCACCATGGAAACAGATGTTGTCGCTTAGATCAATGTGGAAGACTTAGTAGAGATGGAGAGTTGTACAACCCATCTGCCCTACTGGTATATACATGTACATGCTTACCCCTCACCCTCATCACATCCCTTGTCATCATGGAAACAGATGTTGTGGCCTAGATCAATGTGGAAGACTTAGCAGAGATGGAGAGTTGTATACCCTCTTTGCTCTGCAGGTATACATGCTTACCTCTCATTATCACCCTTAAACAGAGATGGGGACTTGGTAGAAACGGTCAGTTTTGTACCCTCTGTGCTTCACAGGTATATACTTGCTCGCCCCTCTCCCAAATCACCACAATGGCATCATAGAAATGGATGTTGTCCTGGGCCATGTCTCGTAGAGAGTTGCGATTGAGTTGAATTGATCAAAATATCAAAATTAATTGCAACTGTATACTTACGAGATAAGAGATTGTATATTTGCGATTGATTAGAGGATGTAGAATCAATTCGCATCAATTGCACCTCTTTCGAAGACAGGGCCCAGGACTTCAAGATTGCTGGAATTAAATTTGTATAATAATAATAATAATAATAATAATAATAGCTCTTTCTTTTATAGCGCCTAACCAGTTACAATGTAACCGACCAAAGCGCTTACAGCATTATTACCCCGGTCACTGGTTTCAGTTGCGATTCTGCACAATACAGTGCACATTCTCCAATCCTGTGGGGAGCATTCCAGCCAGTCGCCTGTTTCCAAGCGCGCACATGCTAATCCAACCACAATGACGTTTGCATCCTCCCGGGTACCCATTTAACACCTGGGTGGAGTATGGGAATTCATGTATCATGACTTGTTGGATCCTTGTATCTTCTTGAAATACACATCAGATACATCTGTATATCATTAGAAATGCTCAGTGCCCAGTGGAACCTCATTATAACAAACTCCTTGGGACCAGGGAAATTACCTCTTTATACTGAATCTTTGTTATATCATGGTAAAAAAACAAACAATAGAATTGGAAAATGGCATTGAAGAGAGACATACTGAAGCTGTTCGTCTTGCACTCATCGGAGTATACCGCAAGAATGAACAGAAAGCCGAAATCGAACAATATACCGGAAACTAAAGGAACAAAGCGCGGGAACTGTTAAACAGATTTTGATTGGCTGCCTGAACATAACGGGAAATTAGGCTTATTGCCAGCCGGTTTTGTAATAACGTGAGCTAAAATAATATGAGCGTCCTCACAAACGCTTTCTGTCGGCACAGAACAGGGTCAGTGAGCTGAATGTATGTGGCTTCGAGCATGCGCAGATGTGTAAAGTTTCTCGCTTCAGTATGTCTCTCTTCAACGCCATTTTCCGATTCTGTAGTACTAAACATCTTTTCAACAATAGAATTCAAAGAAGTGGGACCGGCAAAATGACCTTGTTATAATGAGAGTTTGTTATTATGTTCTTTATAACATGGTTCCACTGTATGAAGTGAATGATTATAACTCGATTTTGACCCTTCAAAATGTTTTTATTCTTCATGTTGGTGAACCAACAAACACACAAGATTATGTGTACATGTAATCATGTAAATCAGCTTATACCTTACCCTGATGTAATATGTGCGTTATCGCTCTAAACAAAGGATACACTCTCCTGTTAAGGTGAAGTCTTCCCTGAAAATAAGTTGCTGTTATTCTTTATCATACTTTCCTCAAACTTAATAATAATAATAATAATAATAATAAGATGCTTATATAACGCAAAATGCAAAATTGTCTCTATGCGCTTAACAAAGTAAACATAATTTATAAACATATCAACTTAAGGTACAATAATCATATAGTGCTATCAGAATTGAAATTAATGTAATGACAATAATTAGAACAACATGATAGATGTATTCAGAAATTATCTTTAACATTTCAATAACCATAACTAAAATTACTTCATTAAGGTAAACATGTGTGTCTTCAGAGATTTCTTGAAATTGTGAACAGATGGTGCATCCCGGAGCTGGAAAGGAAGAGAGTTCCAAGGTGTCGGCGCAGCGGTGCTGAAAGCTTTCACTTTTCTTGCTTCTAATAAAACCATCTAATTTTCAGGGTAGAATTCCCCTTTCAGTTTGGTTATTGTGTATAAATCTTAGACAAAAAAAGAAAAATGCTGAACAAAGCTGTAGTTTTTCTTGATATCCTGATTTTGTATCGATAACATGTAAATGATAGACTTTGTAATTTGAATGGAGGTTTCTATGGGTCTTTTACATCTTGGTAACCCCCTAAAATGGCATCAGATTATTTGTTTTGATGGTTTACTTAATTGACCATCACTCTTCCATACTTCGACTTGTGCCAGAGATTAATCTATTTGTGCCTTGCCAGCCTATAGCCTTATTTGTGTAATCATCATAGTATATTCCGTATATCTACCCTTAATTCCCAAATAATGTTGCACTCGATCTTCTCTGAACAATCATGGGAATGTGGTGCCTGAAATTCGACATGTTGACTTTCGAGTATTTAATCCAATATATGTACCCTTTTTGTAGATGTATTGATGGAAAGTGGATGGTATTTATGAGCTGTTCATGAAGGACAGTGAGGAGTTTTTGGATGTGTCAACTAGAACGCCGTCCTAGATCCGACAGTGGACTGCTTTGTGTTGACTGCATACAAAGTAGGTGAAGCAGGAAGCTAACAATGGGTGAAGTGAGGTTCACGTTTTAGAGAAGACGGCAAAACCATGTTTGACGCGTTCTCCATCTGACTAGTGGACGAGGGAGAAGCCAGTGGACGGGTGAGCCGTTCTTGCACAAAGCGCGGTATGCAGCTAACACAAAGAAGTCCATTGTAGCTGGGAAAATCTAGGATGGTGTTCAAGTCGACACATTCGAAAGCTCACTAGTATAAGCAGCTGATCACGCCTCGTTCACATATGTAAACTGCTTCGGAAAAATATAATTATGTGCAGTGCACTTTTAAATAAGCCAGTTCATAATCACAATTTGGGCATGTGCAGATAAAGGTCATCTGTACCAAGTACGATTGACCTTCATATGCTTTCACAGCATGCACACTATGACCTTTCTTTTGTGCAGCTACTCTTTTTATCCCCACTTGCCATTCATTTGCTCATAAAAGAAAAGAAAAAAGAACCAAACTGCCAGGGTTTTCTGTGTCAAGTGTGAATGAGCCATTAAAGAATCATGAGGACATCTTGTGAAGACCCATTCAGACATAAGATGGTACATTGCTTAAAAAGTATTTAAAAACAAGAAGAAAAAATGGTATACAGTAAGTGCAGTGTGCTTACCATGTATGTATCTTTTAACATAGAAATCAGTGAGTATGCATTGGGGCAATTGTTCATGCAGCTATGTTATTTCTTACCCCATCCCCCTCTTGCCATTAACTAACACAAAAAGTATGTAGTGCAGGGTTTTGAGGCAGTTACCACGGCATTGTCTGAATGGACTCCTTAGGATATTGTATTCAAGGCATTATTACATACAACTGAAGTAAAGCTATTGATAATCATGTTAATATTGATAGAATTTACCTGAATTGAGGTTCGTAGCATTTCAGAGCTTATCCTGAAATACAATCTTTTTATACTGTAAAAGTGGAAATTTTCGCGGGATTAATTTTTCACGCTCGGCTGAGTAAAGTGAATTTCACGTGTTCTTAATTTCGCCGACGGGCTAGGCTCATGGGCAAAAGAATACATAAACTAAAATATTCGCGTGTTTTTATTTTCGCGCACATTTCATGCTGCGCGAAATGCGCGAAAATTTCCACACCGCGAAATATTCCACGTTTACAGTAGTCCAAAATAGAATAATGGAAGGAAAGTTGTTATGTATATGAATAATTTATATTTTTGAACAATTATGATTATACATATAAATGGTTAACAAATTTAACAACAGTATCACAGATCAAGCATTTCTTGTCTTTTCAAAATGAGGACTTGTTTTTATCTTTGAATTCAACATGGTAGAAATTTGTGTCGTTCATTCATTCTCACCCTGGTTGCTTTTGTAATCCTGTATCATTCTCTCTTTTCACAGGTGATGGATTGGTATTAAAATGTGCTATGAAGAAAGTTCTTACAATATTTATTTTGTAAACGATGAGGTATCAGTTGTACAGGGTTCACCAACTTGCTTTTACCATAAAACTTATTTCCCTTTAAACAACCAAAATACAGTGATAAGATATCGAAATATGTAGAAAAAACTAATGTGTGTTGATAATATTATTATATGTTAAAGTGTCATATTCATACATAAAATATTCCTGGAAAAAAAAACAGCAATCCTTCGTTTATTAGAAAGAGTTGTAAAACTTGATATAATACTAATGTGCTAGGTCAGAAATAGTCTATAACGTAATGACAATATGTTAATGTTTGTACTTATTTGATGCCATGTATCTCTATGCACTATCATGGAAACAGCCATAGCTGTTTAAATTTGATTGTATGACACTGAATATTAGGGGGATAATCATTAATCTGTGTATTCACGCTTTTATCTTCATATCATTTTACTTTCTATCTCTCTGAAATAATGTGTCTCAAGTAGAAGAATGAATCATGTACACCTACATTACAATCAGCTCTATGGGCATTACTCAATAAGGGTATATCATATTTTATTTGTCCCAGTAAAACACAGTCATGTGATAATACAGTGGAACCTTGTTATAACAAACTCCTTGGGACCAAGGAAATTACCTCTTTATATCGAAACCTTGTTATATCAGGGCTGAAAAACAATAGAATACAAAGAAGTGGCACCACCAAAATTACCTTGTTATAACAAAAGTTTGTTATAATAATGGTGTTCTTTATATGAGCTTGCACCGTAATAGTACATGTAATATTAATAATGGCTGATTCTTGCGAGCACTTTTACACTATTGTTTTATGATGATTGTATTCAGGATATACGAAGAAGAGCTCAGTGTGAAAAGGGTATGATTATCAGTTTAGACTCAGCTCTAAGTATACGACTACCGGTATATGGAATTATCTATGCACAATAGACCAGGGGGTGTTTCATAAAGCTGTTCGTAAATTTACAAATGACTTTACGCACAACTGGATCATGTACTTGGGTGCTATACTGATCAGATTCTCAATCATTTAGCACAAGAACTGATCACCAGTTGTGCGTAACTTGCGAACAACTTTATGAAAAAAAACCCCAGGTTATTTATGTATTCACATTGTACTGCATTCTCCCTAAACCAAAGTTGTTCTTGACAGTTTGAGAACTTGCTCAAGGCTTGCTTGACATGGCAACAACTAATATGCAACGTGGATCCCATGTTCTGAGATGCTGTCATACATACGTGATAATGCCACAGTCACGCTGCCAGAACGACTCCTAACTGACCTATAATCAGCAAAAACTTGGACATTCAGGGGTACTATAATTTCATGTTCCATCTGTTATCAGTTTGGTGTTGGTCTCGTGTAAGACGTGAATTGAATATCATGTTACTCTGGCTTCTGAGGGGAAATGTCTGTAAATTTGAATGCATTTGGTGAAAAGGTCTATTCACCACTATCTATCTACCTTCCTGTCATATAGCACTTTGAGCATACTTTATAAAACAATGTAATAATCTGATGAGTTCATTGAATCTTTGCTCTACCTTGCCATCTTGTACATGTGTATTTAATCCACTTTGCTCTGTGTACTTACAACCTGTACATTATATGTAAAACATGTTTATGCAAAAATGGTGGGTTTTGCAAATCTGCCTTGTACATATTGTAAAGAGAACAAGAATTTTTCTGTCAAAGAAAAATAAAAATATTCTGTATTTGTCTTTTCTCCATACATTAGTTTTTCTCCCTCCCTTTCTCACTCTCTGCTTCTTTTTCAAATTCTAGAACTACTACTATGATGTAGTTGTAATACAATATTCTGTTTGTATATACACAGGAGTGTTATATTGGCAAAACTGTTTACTTGTTCATAGAAAAGGCTGTTCAATAACTCAATGTTGAAATAAATTTCTTTTTGTAAAAAAAAAAAAATCATACCCTGTTGCAGTTTCTTATTTTGTAACTGTTGTGTCAATGCAAACATATTATCCTCTGTTAGAATCATGGGTCGTAGCACACTTGGGGGGGGGACCTTGCCCGGGCACCATTAGCATTTTATTACCCAAGTTACATCTGTCCTGCAACTGGACAGCAGCGAGTCGTCGATTTGAACGTGTATTGCATTGCATTGTATTGGTTTGGTTTATTGTCATAAAAATCATTAAACATGCAGCTAAAAGCCGACATTGTCCAATTTACAAGGTAAAATGCGTAAAATACGTAAATATATATGACCGACAACGTTCATTTTCTACCTCCTTATGAATTTCAGGGGTTAATGATTTAAGAGGAAAAGAGCAAAAGGTGGGTATAATGCATTACATTCCTGAGAATTAGATGACTCGTAAGTTTTTTATTTAACAGATTTGCATAGTTAACAATAGCAATGAGTTGTCGGTCTAAAATCCCTAAAAAACAACACATTTTTGGGGTTAAAATTCAAACAAGTAATACAGAGAACTACAAAAATATACGTACTAAAATTATAAATGACACGATAAAAACTACTTTTGAAAAATAAACTCGACAATTTCAATAGCCCTGTCTGTCACCTTTAGAAATGTGCGAACATTACAATCGCGTATTACATAATCCCAACCTGATATCTATGGGCAGTACAATAGGCCTTTGAAATTGCCCTTGAGTTTATTTTTCGAAAGCAGTTTTTAACGTGTTATATATATATATATATATATATATATATTAGATATTGAAACAAATAAGATTACTATAAATACTTTAATCATGAAATTATTCAGCTAATCCACAAACGCAGGTATACTAACTGATGATTTATAACTTTTCAATTTTTAACCCTAAAAACGCAATTTCTTGTGTATTTTATCCAGGAAATTTTGCAATAATTGACCACCGCAATTGAGCGGTAGAGAAACTCGAATTTTATACATTGATAAGCGGTTTTCTATTCACTCACTTCTACAATCGGGAGCAAAACTAACGAAAACCATGAAAGGCTTGAGAAAGAGTCGAAGAATTCAGCAAGGCTATACCTGAAGTTGAGATTTCTTTCATAAGTTGAACCTTTGCAAATGCTCTTTTATATACTTTATCCTACATCGGGGGCGCAATATTTAGCAGGAGTCATATGAAACATATATATAGCGAGCAAAGCCATTACATCTTTTTTTCAATTTTTGAACCCTTTAAGCTATTTAAGAACTATATAGGCCTACTGGGGGCGTGAAACTACGAGATCCCGAAAGATAATAATTATGCGAGGGAGCAAAGCGAGCGAGCGAGCTTTTGAAAATTTTCACATTTCAAACCTTCAAAAACTAGATTTCTAGTGCATTAACCCTGCGGATTTTGGGGTGCGTAATCCGTATAAAGATTATGATTTTTCTTTCTGCCCCCTCCCCTAGAAACGCCACAGAGCGAAGCAACCGAGAGGGGGGGGGGTGGGAGGGGGTATTCCCCCTCCCACACCAGGGGACTTTTTCGAAAATCTGTCTATAAAACTTCCATTTTAGAGCATCCCAAAATGTTTTTAATGAATAAAAGGAATGCACGGATCTACGCCAATGGACGGAACCCCTCAATTGAGAATGACAATGCGAGAGAACGAATTTTCTTCCATATCTTCGCATTGAAATTATGGCATTTCCTATTTCCTTACTTCTAATAATCAAAGAATGTGATAGTATTTCATGGTCAAACATAATGAGTTTGGATAATTATTAGTTTTAAGTTAATATATCATAATTATATTGGGGGATGATAATACAGGCCATCCCCCCCCCCCCGGGTCGACACCCATGGGGGCCAGACGTGAAGGATCCAACAGCATAGCCAGGCAAAGCTCCCCAGGGGGTGGGTGCAGGGAGGGGAAAGCTCTGACGTTTTATACCAAATTTGAGAGAAAGTTAACGGCTCGTAGCACCTTTTTTTAGGCTGAAAGTTAGTTCGACGCCCTTGCTGCTTTTCAGTTATTTGGACGCAATACTGCATTGTATGTAACAGGGGTGGGGTGCAGAAAGGGAGAGTTTCCCCTTCCCGCGCAAAGCGCGAAAGTTCTGACGTTTTAGCAATTTGAGAGAAAGATAAACGGCTCGTAGCAAACAATTTATTTTAGGCTGAAAGTTATTGTTCGACGCCCTGACTGCTTTTCAATTATTTGGACGCAATATTGCACCGTATGTAACAGGCGGAAAGTTATAGTTCGACGCCTGGTGACTGCTTTATTATGTGGACTCAACATTTCACTGTATGTAACAGTGGGTGCAGGGAGAGGAGAGTTGGAAGTATTTACGATTGTATTAAAATCACATCAATACTTTCTGCTGTTTTCAAAATATGATTTGAAACAGGCAGGGTTTTAAAATATGAAGGCAAATGATTGAGAATGCAATATATGATGACATAATCCTGAAAGCCATTTCAGGGTTACATCATGTACGTATCCTCGACCATTAGTTCAATCGCTTAGTAAAGGCCTACATTTAATGGGGGTGTGATGAACAAAATAAAACTTATATATACCGGACAATACTACCTCGCATATTCAGCTCATATTCGACAAAGCTTATTCCGCATATTTCACTATGTCTAGCATGTCGTGCAGTTCGTCCGAGTCCGATCGAGAACCTCCCGTTGTTCTCGTACTCGGTCACAGTTACATCAGCCGTCTCAATCAGTACGTCGCTCGCGATGCCGCGCGGGATAACCTTGCTCTCGAGAAATCTTCCGTTCTTACTTTCATGCACGATGTCGGCTATAAGCAACCAGGCAGCGTCTTCTCCGCGTCATCGCAGATCGATCTCGTCTGGGATCTCTCTCCAGACGCCGTGGTCCTCGATCTCGGGTCTAACGACCTGTGTGACGGGCGCGCGACTACCGAATCCACAGTGCTTTCTATTGTCGATCTTGCGCTTCGTATTGCGCGCATACCCGGAGTGCGTCATGTCCTCGTTTGCAGTATTATCCCGCGTTTGTTTGTACCGAATTGGAAGCCGAACTTCAACGCCAACGTACAAGACACCAACCGCCTGCTCGCTAAATTTCTTGAGGGTTTGCCAAACGTGCATTTTTGGCGCCATCGTTCTTTTGCGCTCAATCATACCAAACTTTTCTCGCATGACGGTTTTCACTTCAATGAAGCTGGTATGTTGAGGTACTACCGTAGCATCCGTGGCGCTGTCATGAAAGCTTATAAGATGGATTGAGGTCTATTTGGTTTTAGTCTTGATATTTTTAATTAATTAAAAGTTCTGCCACATTTCAGCTTGTCGCTGTTGGCTATTTATTTTGTAGCATTTGATGTGCTTTGATACCACAAACAAAATGCACATTCCCATATACTAGGGTCCGATGGGTAATTCATTTGTGCATGAATTTTCGGTAGGACCACAAATTATTTTAAGAATTTTCCAAATATCCTAATAAATTGGAATATGCATTCATAGCAATCTCGCAACATTTAATTGGTCAAATGAATACAGTTATATCCAATCAGGACCTTAATCCATGTTGTGAAAAATCATTTGCCTAATTTTGGCGATATTATATTGTTCGTTGAATATTGAGTTTTTGTGCACTAAAGGAGCACCCTACGATTTAATGCAAATTTCAGGTTGTGTGTTTCTTTAATTAGTAGGCCTATTATTGAGGGATTTAGTGATTTTCATGAATTTTAAGAGAGAATATATTTCGGGGTACTGTTTATTATGGTCGAATAGTGAAGCATCATAGAGAATTAAAAAATTATAAGGGAGGGAGCTCGAAAAGCGGGAATTTTGAAATACTGAATACAGGGGCCCAGTCCACTCTGGTATTGAATCGATTTTATTATAAGCAAAGTGGAAACCTTTCATCTCATTAAATAAATGAGATAATAAATGAATTAAGATGTGAATAATACATTTATCAGACGAATAAGTTAATGTTTAAAACAAATGTAGCAATGATCTAATCAAGGAATTAATAAATACATGAATAAAGATATGAATAAATGAGTAAATGAATTAAGTTGAATACGTTGATGGATAAACGGATATAATTGCATGAATATATGTAAGATATAACTGAATAGATAGAAATAAACAATAAGGTACGGTCAACTGTTAATAATGATATACTTGTTTTATACGTCAAAAAAGACACACAGATGTATTGTCAGGATTGTTCATTTAATATATTTTTTTATTAACACACTACTTGACCTGAGATAATCGCTTGGAGGTATTTACGATTGTATTAAAATCACATCAATACTTTGTGCTGTTTTCAAAATATGATTTGAAACAGGCAGGGTTTTAAAATATGAAGGCAAATGATTGAGAATGCAATATATGATGACATAATCCTAAAAGCCATTTCAGGGTTACATCATGTACGTATCCTCGACCATTAGTTCAATCGCTTAGTAAAGGCCTACATTTAATGGGGGTGTGATGAACAAAATAAAACTTCTATTGTGCTCTATAATGTTGTATTTAGTAAGGGCATTGTTACGTAACTTGCACACCCCCGCCCCCGACATTCCGGGCTAGCTATAGAAAGTTAATTGGTATTCTTTTTGTCTCGGGAAAGAGCTTTCTCATTGGTGCAAAGTCTGGGCCAGTCATATCGGCTCGTTGTTAATCATGAATTCGGTGGTGGGGTTGTTCTATAAATACCGCACATTTCTCTTCGAAATTCAGTCTTCTTTTAGACATTTTGAATGAGATATTACGTCGTATCTTGCTCTCGAACCACCTCGCTCAACTTACCTTTGACATCGCTGTATACCGGACAATACTACCTCGCATATTCAGCTCATATTCGACAAAGCTTATTCCGCATATTTCACTATGTCTAGCATGTCGTGCAGTTCGTCCGAGTCCGATCGAGAACCTCCCGTTGTTCTCGTACTCGGTCACAGTTACATCAGCCGTCTCAATCAGTACGTCGCTCGCGATGCCGCGCGGGATAACCTTGCTCTCGAGAAATCTTCCGTTCTTACTTTCATGCACGATGTCGGCTATAAGCAACCAGGCAGCGTCTTCTCCGCGTCATCGCAGATCGATCTCGTCTGGGATCTCTCTCCAGACGCCGTGGTCCTCGATCTCGGGTCTAACGACCTGTGTGACGGGCGCGCGACTACCGAATCCACAGTGCTTTCTATTGTCGATCTTGCGCTTCGTATTGCGCGCATACCCGGAGTGCGTCATGTCCTCGTTTGCAGTATTATCCCGCGTTTGTTTGTACCGAATTGGAAGCCGAACTTCAACGCCAACGTACAAGACACCAACCGCCTGCTCGCTAAATTTCTTGAGGGTTTGCCAAACGTGCATTTTTGGCGCCATCGTTCTTTTGCGCTCAATCATACCAAACTTTTCTCGCATGACGGTTTTCACTTCAATGAAGCTGGTATGTTGAGGTACTACCGGAGCATCCGTGGCGCTGTCATGAAAGCTTATAAGATGGATTGAGGTCTATTTGGTTTTAGTCTTGATATTTTTAATTAATTAAAAGTTCTGCCACATTTCAGCTTGTCGCTGTTGGCTATTTATTTTGTAGCATTTGATGTGCTTTGATACCACAAACAAAATGCACATTTCCATATACTAGGGTCCGATGGGTAATTCATTTGTGCATGAATTTTCGGTAGGACCACAAATTATTTTAAGAATTTTCCAAATATCCTAATAAATTGGAATATGCATTCATAGCAATCTCGCAACATTTAATTGGTCAAATGAATACAGTTATATCCAATCAGGACCTTAATCCATGTTGTGAAAAATCATTTGCCTAATTTTGGCGATATTATATTGTTCGTTGAATATTGAGTTTTTGTGCACTAAAGGAGCACCCTACGATTTAATGCAAATTTCAGGTTGTGTGTTTCTTTAATTAGTAGGCCTATTATTGAGGGATTTAGTGATTTTCATGAATTTTAAGAGAGAAATATATTTCGGGGTACTGTTTATTAAGGTCGAATAGTGAAGCATCATAGAGAATTAAAAAATTATAAGGGAGGGAGCTCGAAAAGCGGGAATTTTGAAATACTGAATACAGGGGCCCAGTCCACTCTGGTGTTGAATCGATTTTATTATAAGCAAAGTGGAAACAAATCCTAAATGATTAAATAAATGAGATAATAAATGAATTAAGATGTGAATAATAAATTTATCAGACGAATAAGTTAATGTTTAAAACAAATGTAGCAATGATCTAATCAAGCAATTAATAAATACATGAATAAAGATATGAATAAATGAGTAAATGAATTAAGTTGAATACGTTGATGGATAAACGGATATAATTGCATGAATATATATAAGATATAACTGAATAGATAGAAATAAACAATAAGGTACGGTCAACTGTTAATAATGATATACTTGTTTTATACGTCAAAAAAGACACACAGATGTAGTGTCAGGATTGTTCATTTAATATATTTTTTTATTAACACACTACTTGACCTGAGATAATCGCTTGGAAGTATTTACGATTGTATTAAAATCACATCAATACTTTCTGCTGTTTTCAAAATATGATTTGAAACAGGCAGGGTTTTAAAATATGAAGGCAAATGATTGAGAATTCAATATATGATGACATAATCCTGAAAGCCATTTCAGGGTTACATCATGTACGTATCCTCGACCATTAGTTCAATCGCTTAGTAAAGGCCTACATTTAATGGGGGTGTGATGAACAAAATAAAACTTCTATTGTGCTCTATAATGTTGTATTTAGTAAGGGCATTGTTACGTAACTTGCACACCCCCGCCCCCGACATTCCGGGCTAGCTATAGAAAGTTAATTGGTATTCTTTTTGTCTCGGGAAAGAGCTTTCTCATTGGTGCAAAGTCTGGGCCAGTCATATCGGCTCGTTGTTACTCATGAATTCGGTGGTGGGGTTGTTCTATAAATACCGCACATTTCTCTTCGAAATTCAGTCTTCTTTTAGACATTTTGAATGAGATATCACGTCGTATCTTGCTCTCGAACCACCTCGCTCAACTTACCTTTGACATCGCTGTATACCGGACAATACTACCTCGCATATTCAGCTCATATTCGACAAAGCTTATTCCGCATATTTCACTATGTCTAGCATGTCGTGCAGTTCGTCCGAGTCCGATCGAGAACCTCCCGTTGTTCTCGTTGCTTTCTCATTGGTGCAAAGTCTGGGCCAGTCATATCGGCTCGTTGTTAATCATGAATTCGGTGGTGTGGTTGTTCTATAAATACCGCACATTTCTCACATCCGTGGCGCTGTCATGAAAGCTTATAAGATGGATTGAGGTCTATTTGGTTTTAGTCTTGATATTTTTAATTAATTAAAAGTTCTGCCACATTTCAGCTTGTCGCTGTTGGCTATTTATTTTGTAGCATTTGATGTGCTTTGATACCACAAACAAAATGCACATTTCCATATACTAGGGTCCGATGGGTAATTCATTTGTGCATGAATTTTCGGTAGGACCACAAATTAGTTTAAGAATTTTCCAAATATCCTAATAAATTGGAATATGCATTCATAGCAATCTCGCAACATTTAATTGGTCAAATGAATACAGTTATATCCAATCAGGACCTTAATCCATGTTGTGAAAAATCATTTGCCTAATTTTGGCGATATTATATTGTTCGTTGAATATTGAGTTTTGTGCACTAAAGGAGCACCCTACGATTTAATGCAAATTTCAGGTTGTGTGTTTCTTTAATTAGTAGGCCTATTATTGAGGGATTTAGTGATTTTCATGAATTTTAAGAGAGAAATATATTTCGGGGTACTGTTTATTAAGGTCGAATAGTGAAGCATCATAGAGAATTAAAAAATTATAAGGGAGGGAGCTCGAAAAGCGGGAATTTTGAAATACTGAATACAGGGGCCCAGTCCACTCTGGTGTTGAATCGATTTTATTATAAGCAAAGTGGAAACAAATCCTAAATGATTAAATAAATGAGATAATAAATGAATTAAGATGTGAATAATAAATTTATCAGACGAATAAGTTAATGTTTAAAACAAATGTAGCAATGATCTAATCAAGGAATTAATAAATACATGAATAAAGATATGAATAAATGAGTAAATGAATTAAGTTGAATACGTTGATGGATAAACGGATATAATTGCATGAATATATATAAGATATAACTGAATAGATAGAAATAAACAATAAGGTACGGTCAACTGTAATAATGATTACTTGTTTTATACGTCAAAAAAGACACACAGATGTAGTGTCAGGATTGTTCATTTAATATATTTTTTTATTAACACACTACTTGTGGAGGGAGGGAGCTCGAAAAGCGGGAATTTTGAAATACTGAATACAGGGGCCCAGTCCACTCTGGTATTGAATCGATTTTATTATAAGCAAAGTGGAAACAAATCCTAAATGATTAAATAAATGAGATAATAAATGAATTAAGATGTGAATAATAAATTTATCAGACGAATAAGTTAATGTTTAAAACAAATGTAGCAATGATCTAATCAAGGAATTAATAAATACATGAATAAAGATATGAATAAATGAGTAAATGAATTAAGTTGAATACGTTGATGGATAAACGGATATAATTGCATGAATATATATAAGATATAACTGAATAGATAGAAATAAACAATAAGGTACGGTCAACTGTTAATAATGATATACTTGTTTTATACGTCAAAAAAGACACACAGATGTAGTGTCAGGATTGTTCATTTAATATATTTTTTTATTAACACACTACTTGACCTGAGATAATCGCTTGGAAGTATTTACGATTGTATTAAAATCACATCAATACTTTCTGCTGTTTTCAAAATATGATTTGAAACAGGCAGGGTTTTAAAATATGAAGGCAAATGATTGAGAATTCAATATATGATGATATAATCCTGAAAGCCATTTCAGGGTTACATCATGTACGTATCCTCGACCATTAGTTCAATCGCTTAGTAAAGGCCTACATTTAATGGGGGTGTGATGAACAAAATAAAACTTCTATTGTGCTCTATAATGTTGTATTTAGTAAGGGCATTGTTACGTAACTTGCACACCCCCGCCCCCGACATTCCGGGCTAGCTATAGAAAGTTAATTGGTATTCTTTTTGTCTCGGGAAAGAGCTTTCTCATTGGTGCAAAGTCTGGGCCAGTCATATCGGCTCGTTGTTAATCATGAATTCGGTGGTGGGGTTGTTCTATAAATACCGCACATTTCTCTTCGAAATTCAGTCTTCTTTTAGACATTTTGAATGAGATATCACGTCGTATCTTGCTCTCGAACCACCTCGCTCAACTTACCTTTGACATCGCTGTATACCGGACAATACTACCTCGCATATTCAGCTCATATTCGACAAAGCTTATTCCGCATATTTCACTATGTCTAGCATGTCGTGCAGTTCGTCCGAGTCCGATCGAGAACCTCCCGTTGTTCCCGTTGCCTATCATAGGTGCAAAGTCTGGGCCAGTCATATCGGCTCGTTGTTAATCATGAATTCGGTGGTGTGGTTGTTCTATAAATACCGCACATTTCTCACATCCGTGGCGCTGTCATGAAAGCTTATAAGATGGATTGAGGTCTATTTGGTTTTAGTCTTGATATTTTTAATTAATTAAAAGTTCTGCCACATTTCAGCTTGTCGCTGTTGGCTATTTATTTTGTAGCATTTGATGTGCTTTGATACCACAAACAAAATGCACATTTCCATATACTAGGGTCCGATGGGTAATTCATTTGTGCATGAATTTTCGGTAGGACCACAAATTATTTTAAGAATTTTCCAAATATCCTAATAAATTGGAATATGCATTCATAGCAATCTCGCAACATTTAATTGGTCAAATGAATACAGTTATATCCAATCAGGACCTTAATCCATGTTGTGAAAAATCATTTGCCTAATTTTGGCGATATTATATTGTTCGTTGAATATTGAGTTTTTGTGCACTAAAGGAGCACCCTACGATTTAATGCAAATTTCAGGTTGTGTGTTTCTTTAATTAGTAGGCCTATTATTGAGGGATTTAGTGATTTTCATGAATTTTAAGAGAGAATATATTTCGGGGTACTGTTTATTAAGGTCGAATAGTGAAGCATCATAGAGAATTAAAAAATTATAAGGGAGGGAGCTCGAAAAGCGGGAATTTTGAAATACTGAATACAGGGGCCCAGTCCACTCTGGTGTTGAATCGATTTTATTATAAGCAAAGTGGAAACAAATCCTAAATGATTAAATAAATGAGATAATAAATGAATTAAGATGTGAATAATAAATTTATCAGACGAATAAGTTAATGTTTAAAACAAATGTAGCAATGATCTAATCAAGCAATTAATAAATACATGAATAAAGATATGAATAAATGAGTAAATGAATTAAGTTGAATACGTTGATGGATAAACGGATATAATTGCATGAATATATATAATATATAACTGAATAGATAGAAATAAACAATAAGGTACGGTCAACTGTTAATAATGATATACTTGTTTTATACGTCAAAAAAGACACACAGATGTATTGTCAGGATTGTTCATTTAATATATTTTTTTATTAACACACTACTTGACCTGAGATAATCGCTTGGGAGTATTTACGATTGTATTAAAATCACATCAATACTTTCTGCTGTTTTCAAAATATGATTTGAAACAGGCAGGGTTTTAAAATATGAAGGCAAATGATTGAGAATGCAATATATGATGACATAATCCTGAAAGCCATTTCAGGGTTACATCATGTACGTATCCTCGACCATTAGTTCAATCGCTTAGTAAAGGCCTACATTTAATGGGGGTGTGATGAACAAAATAAAACTTCTATTGTGCTCTATAATGTTGTATTTAGTAAGGGCATTGTTACGTAACTTGCACACCCCCGCCCCGACATTCCGGGCTAGCTATAGAAAGTTAATTGGTATTTTTTTGTCTCGCGAAAGAGCTTTCTCATTGGTGCAAAGTCTGGGCCAGTCATATCGGCTCGTTGTTAATCATGAATTCGGTGGTGGGGTTGTTCTATAAATACCGCACATTTCTCTTCGAAATTCAGTCTTCTTTTAGACATTTTGAATGAGATATCACGTCGTATCTTGCTCTCGAACCACCTCGCTCAACTTACCTTTGACATCGCTGTATACCGGACAATACTACCTCGCATATTCAGCTCATATTCGACAAAGCTTATTCCGCATATTTCACTATGTCTAGCATGTCGTGCAGTTCGTCCGAGTCCGATCGAGAACCTCCCGTTGTTCTCGTACTCGGTCACAGTTACATCAGCCGTCTCAATCAGTACGTCGCTCGCGATGCCGCGCGGGATAACCTTGCTCTCGAGAAATCTTCCGTTCTTACTTTCATGCACGATGTCGGCCATAAGCAACCAGGCAGCGTCTTCTCCGCGTCATCGCAGATCGATCTCGTCTGGGATCTCTCTCCAGACGCCGTGGTCCTTGATCTCGGGTCTCACAGGTCGTTAGACCTGTGTGACGGGCGCGCGACTACCGAATCCACAGTGCTTTCTATTGTCGATCTTGCGCTTCGTATTGCGCGCATACCCGGAGTGCGTCATGTCCTCGTTTGCAGTATTATCCCGCGTTTGTTTGTACCGAATTGGAAGCCGAACTTCAACGCCAACGTACAAGACACCAACCGCCTGCTCGCTAAATTTCTTGAGGGTTTGCCAAACGTGCATTTTTGGCGCCATCGTTCTTTTGCGCTCAATCATACCAAACTTTTCTCGCATGACGGTTTTCACTTCAATGAAGCTGGTATGTTGAGGTACTACCGGAGCATCCGTGGCGCTGTCATGAAAGCTTATAAGATGGATTGAGGTCTATTTGGTTTTAGTCTTGATATTTTTAATTAATTAAAAGTTCTGCCACATTTCAGCTTGTCGCTGTTGGCTATTTATTTTGTAGCATTTGATGTGCTTTGATACCACAAACAAAATGCACATTTCCATATACTAGGGTCCGATGGGTAATTCATTTGTGCATGAATTTTCGGTAGGACCACAAATTATTTTAAGAATTTTCCAAATATCCTAATAAATTGGAATATGCATTCATAGCAATCTCGCAACATTTAATTGGTCAAATGAATACAGTTATATCCAATCAGGACCTTAATCCATGTTGTGAAAAATCATTTGCCTAATTTTGGCGATATTATATTGTTCGTTGAATATTGAGTTTTTGTGCACTAAAGGAGCACCCTACGATTTAATGCAAATTTCAGGTTGTGTGTTTCTTTAATTAGTAGGCCTATTATTGAGGGATTTAGTGATTTTCATGAATTTTAAGAGAGAATATATTTCGGGGTACTGTTTATTAAGGTCGAATAGTGAAGCATCATAGAGAATTAAAAAATTATAAGGGAGGGAGCTCGAAAAGCGGGAATTTTGAAATACTGAATACAGGGGCCAGTCCACTCTGGTGTTGAATCGATTTTATTATAAGCAAAGTGGAAACAAATCCTAAATGATTAAATAAATGAGATAATAAATGAATTAAGATGTGAATAATAAATTTATCAGACGAATAAGTTAATGTTTAAAACAAATGTAGCAATGATCTAATCAAGCAATTAATAAATACATGAATAAAGATATGAATAAATGAGTAAATGAATTAAGTTGAATACGTTGATGGATAAACGGATATAATTGCATGAATATATGTAAGATATAACTGAATAGATAGAAATAAACAATAAGGTACGGTCAACTGTTAATAATGATATACTTGTTTTATACGTCAAAAAAGACACACAGATGTATTGTCAGGATTGTTCATTTAATATATTTTTTTATTAACACACTACTTGACCTGAGATAATCGCTTGGAAGTATTTACGATTGTATTAAAATCACATCAATACTTTCTGCTGTTTTCAAAATATGATTTGAAACAGGCAGGGTTTTAAAATATGAAGGCAAATGATTGAGAATGCAATATTGTGATGATATAACCCTGAAAGCCATTTCAGGGTTACATCATGTACGTATCCTCGACCATTAGTTCAATCGCTTAATAAAGGCCTACATTTAATGGGGGTGTGATGAACAAAATAAAACTTCTATTGTGCTCTATAATGTTGTATTTAGTAAGGGCATTGTTACGTAACTTGCACACCCCCGCCCCCGACATTCCGGGCTAGCTATAGAAAGTTAATTGGTATTCTTTTTGTCTCGGGAAAGAGCTTTCTCATTGGTGCAAAGTCTGGGCCAGTCATATCGGCTCGTTGTTAATCATGAATTCGGTGGTGGGGTTGTTCTATAAATACCGCACATTTCTCTTCGAAATTCAGTCTTCTTTTAGACATTTTGAATGAGATATCACGTCGTATCTTGCTCTCGAACCACCTCGCTCAACTTACCTTTGACATCGCTGTATACCGGACAATACTACCTCGCATATTCAGCTCATATTCGACAAAGCTTATTCCGCATATTTCACTATGTCTAGCATGTCGTGCAGTTCGTCCGAGTCCGATCGAGAACCTCCCGTTGTTCTCGTACTCGGTCACAGTTACATCAGCCGTCTCAATCAGTACGTCGCTCGCGATGCCGCGCGGGATAACCTTGCTCTCGAGAAATCTTCCGTTCTTACTTTCATGCACGATGTCGGCCATAAGCAACCAGGCAGCGTCTTCTCCGCGTCATCGCAGATCGATCTCGTCTGGGATCTCTCTCCAGACGCCGTGGTCCTTGATCTCGGGTCTAACGACCTGTGTGACGGGCGCGCGACTACCGAATCCACAGTGCTTTCTATTGTCGATCTTGCGCTTCGTATTGCGCGCATACCCGGAGTGCGTCATGTCCTCGTTTGCAGTATTATCCCGCGTTTGTTTGTACCGAATTGGAAGCCAACTTCAACGCCAACGTACAAGACACCAACCGCCTGCTCGCTAAATTTCTTGAGGGTTTGCCAAACGTGCATTTTTGGCGCCATCGTTCTTTTGCGCTCAATCATACCAAACTTTTCTCGCATGACGGTTTTCACTTCAATGAAGCTGGTATGTTGAGATACTACCGTAGCATCCGTGGCGCTGTCATGAAAGCTTATAAGATGGATTGAGGTCTATTTGGTTTTAGTCTTGATATTTTTAATTAATTAAAAGTTCTGCCACATTTCAGCTTGTCGCTGTTGGCTATTTATTTTGTAGCATTTGATGTGCTTTGATACCACAAACAAAATGCACATTCCCATATACTAGGGTCCGATGGGTAATTCATTTGTGCATGAATTTTCGGTAGGACCACAAATTATTTTAAGAATTTTCCAAATGTCCTAATAAATTGGAATGTGCATTCATACCAATCTTGCAACATTTAATTGGTCAAATGAATACAGTTATATCCAATCAGGACCTTAATCCATGTTGTGAAAAATAATTTGCCTAATTTTGGCGATATTATATTGTTCGTTGAATATTGAGTTTTTGTGCACTAAAGGAGCACCCTATACGATTTAATGCAAACTTCAGGTTGTGTTTTTCTTTAATTAGGAGGCCTATTATTGAGGGATTGAGTGATTTTCATGAATTTTAAGAGAGAATATATTTCGGGGTACTGTTTATTATGGTCGAATAGTGAAGCATCATAGAGAATTAAAAAATTATAAGGGAGGGAGCTCGAAAAGCGGGAATTTTGAAATACTGAATACAGGGGCCCAGTCCACTCTGGTATTGAATCGATTTTATTATAAGCAAAGTGGAAACAAATCCTAAATGATTAAATAAATGAGATAATAAATGAATTAAGATGTGAATAATAAATTTATCAGACGAATAAGTTAATGTTTAAAACAAATGTAGCAATGATCTAATCAAGCAATTAATAAATACATGAATAAAGATATGAATAAATGAGTAAATGAATTAAGTTGAATACGTTGATGGATAAACGGATATAATTGCATGAATATATATAATATATAACTGAATAGATAGAAATAAACAATAAGGTACGGTCAACTGTTAATAATGATATACTTGTTTTATACGTCAAAAAAGACACACAGATGTATTGTCAGGATTGTTCATTTAATATATTTTTTTATTAACACACTACTTGACCTGAGATAATCGCTTGGAGGTATTTACGATTGTATTAAAATCACATCAATACTTTGTGCTGTTTTCAAAATATGATTTGAAACAGGCAGGGTTTTAAAATATGAAGGCAAATGATTGAGAATGCAATATATGATGACATAATCCTGAAAGCCATTTCAGGGTTACATCATGTACGTATCCTCGACCATTAGTTCAATCGCTTAGTAAAGGCCTACATTTAATGGGGGTGTGATGAACAAAATAAAACTTCTATTGTGCTCTATAATGTTGTATTTAGTAAGGGCATTGTTACGTAACTTGCACACCCCCGCCCCCGACATTCCGGGCTAGCTATAGAAAGTTAATTGGTATTCTTTTTGTCTCGGGAAAGAGCTTTCTCATTGGTGCAAAGTCTGGGCCAGTCATATCGGCTCGTTGTTAATCATAAATTCGGTGGTGGGGTTGTTCTATAAATACCGCACATTTCTCTTCGAAATTCAGTCTTCTTTTAGACATTTTGAATGAGATATCACGTCGTATCTTGCTCTCGAACCACCTCGCTCAACTTACCTTTGACATCGCTGTATACCGGACAATACTACCTCGCATATTCAGCTCATATTCGACAAAGCTTATTCCGCATATTTCACTATGTCTAGCATGTCGTGCAGTTCGTCCGAGTCCGATCGAGAACCTCCCGTTGTTCTCGTACTCGGTCACAGTTACATCAGCCGTCTCAATCAGTACGTCGCTCGCGATGCCGCGCGGGATAACCTTGCTCTCGAGAAATCTTCCGTTCTTACTTTCATGCACGATGTCGGCCATAAGCAACCAGGCAGCGTCTTCTCCGCGTCATCGCAGATCGATCTCGTCTGGGATCTCTCTCCAGACGCCGTGGTCCTCGATCTCGGGTCTAACGACCTGTGTGACGGGCGCGCGACTACCGAATCCACAGTGCTTTCTATTGTCGATCTTGCGCTTCGTATTGCGCGCATACCCGGAGTGCGTCATGTCCTCGTTTGCAGTATTATCCCGCGTTTGTTTGTACCGAATTGGAAGCCGAACTTCAACGCCAACGTACAAGACACCAACCGCCTGCTCGCTAAATTTCTTGAGGGTTTGCCAAACGTGCATTTTTGGCGCCATCGTTCTTTTGCGCTCAATCATACCAAACTTTTCTCGCATGACGGTTTTCACTTCAATGAAGCTGGTATGTTGAGGTACTACCGTAGCATCCGTGGCGCTGTCATGAAAGCTTATAAGATGGATTGAGGTCTATTTGGTTTTAGTCTTGATATTTTTAATTAATTAAAAGTTCTGCCACATTTCAGCTTGTCGCTGTTGGCTATTTATTTTGTAGCATTTGATGTGCTTTGATACCACAAACAAAATGCACATTTCCATATACTAGGGTCCGATGGGTAATTCATTTGTGCATGAATTTTCGGTAGGACCACAAATTATTTTAAGAATTTTCCAAATATCCTAATAAATTGGAATATGCATTCATAGCAATCTCGCAACATTTAATTGGTCAAATGAATACAGTTATATCCAATCAGGACCTTAATCCATGTTGTGAAAAATCATTTGCCTAATTTTGGCGATATTATATTGTTCGTTGAATATTGAGTTTTTGTGCACTAAAGGAGCACCCTACGATTTAATGCAAATTTCAGGTTGTGTGTTTCTTTAATTAGTAGGCCTATTATTGAGGGATTTAGTGATTTTCATGAATTTTAAGAGAGAATATATTTCGGGGTACTGTTTATTAAGGTCGAATAGTGAAGCATCATAGAGAATTAAAAAATTATAAGGGAGGGAGCTCGAAAAGCGGGAATTTTGAAATACTGAATACAGGGGCCCAGTCCACTCTGGTATTGAATCGATTTTATTATAAGCAAAGTGGAAAAAAATCCTAAATGATTAAATAAATGAGATAATAAATGAATTAAGATGTGAATAATAAATTTATCAGACGAATAAGTTAATGTTTAAAACAAATGTAGCAATGATCTAATCAAGGAATTAATAAATACATGAATAAAGACATGAATAAATGAGTAAATGAATTAAGTTGAATACGTTGATGGATAAACGGATATAATTGCATGAATATATGTAAGATATAACTGAATAGATAGAAATAAACAATAAGGTACGGTCAACTGTTAATAATGATATACTTGTTTTATACGTCAAAAAAGACACACAGATGTATTGTCAGGATTGTTCATTTAATATATTTTTTTATTAACACACTACTTGACCTGAGATAATCGCTTGGAGGTATTTACGATTGTATTAAAATCACATCAATACTTTGTGCTGTTTTCAAAATATGATTTGAAACAGGCAGGGTTTTAAAATATGAAGGCAAATGATTGAGAATGCAATATATGATGACATAATCCTGAAAGCCATTTCAGGGTTACATCATGTACGTATCCTCGACCATTAGTTCAATCGCTTAGTAAAGGCCTACATTTAATGGGGGTGTGATGAACAAAATAAAACTTCTATTGTGCTCTATAATGTTGTATTTAGTAAGGGCATTGTTACGTAACTTGCACACCCCCGCCCCCGACATTCCGGGCTAGCTATAGAAAGTTAATTGGTATTCTTTTTGTCTCGGGAAAGAGCTTTCTCATTGGTGCAAAGTCTGGGCCAGTCATATCGGCTCGTTGTTAATCATAAATTCGGTGGTGGGGTTGTTCTATAAATACCGCACATTTCTCTTCGAAATTCAGTCTTCTTTTAGACATTTTGAATGAGATATCACGTCGTATCTTGCTCTCGAACCACCTCGCTCAACTTACCTTTGACATCGCTGTATACCGGACAATACTACCTCGCATATTCAGCTCATATTCGACAAAGCTTATTCCGCATATTTCACTATGTCTAGCATGTCGTGCAGTTCGTCCGAGTCCGATCGAGAACCTCCCGTTGTTCTCGTACTCGGTCACAGTTACATCAGCCGTCTCAATCAGTACGTCGCTCGCGATGCCGCGCGGGATAACCTTGCTCTCGAGAAATCTTCCGTTCTTACTTTCATGCACGATGTCGGCCATGAGCAACCAGGCAGCGTCTTCTCCGCGTCATCGCAGATCGATCTCGTCTGGGATCTCTCTCCAGACGCCGTGGTCCTCGATCTCGGGTCTAACGACCTGTGTGACGGGCGCGCGACTACCGAATCCACAGTGCTTTCTATTGTCGATCTTGCGCTTCGTATTGCGCGCATACCCGGAGTGCGTCATGTCCTCGTTTGCAGTATTATCCCGCGTTTGTTTGTACCGAATTGGAAGCCAAACTTCAACGCCAACGTACAAGACACCAACCGCCTGCTCGCTAAATTTCTTGAGGGTTTGCCAAACGTGCATTTTTGGCGCCATCGTTCTTTTGCGCTCAATCATACCAAACTTTTCTCGCATGACGGTTTTCACTTCAATGAAGCTGGTATGTTGAGATACTACCGTAGCATCCGTGGCGCTGTCATGAAAGCTTATAAGATGGATTGAGGTCTATTTGGTTTTAGTCTTGATATTTTTAATTAATTAAAAGTTCTGCCACTTTCAGCTTGTCGCTGTTGGCTATTTATTTTGTAGCATTTGATGTGCTTTGATACCACAAACAAAATGCACATTCCCATATACTAGGGTCCGATGGGTAATTCATTTGTGCATGAATTTTCGGTAGGACCACAAATTATTTTAATAATTTTCCAAATGTCCTAATAAATTGGAATGTGCATTCATACCAATCTTGCAACATTTAATTGGTCAAATGAATACAGTTATATCCAATCAGGACCTTAATCCATGTTGTGAAAAATAATTTGCCTAATTTTGGCGATATTATATTGTTCGTTGAATATTGAGTTTTTGTGCACTAAAGGAGCACCCTATACGATTTAATGCAAACTTCAGGTTGTGTTTTTCTTTAATTAGGAGGCCTATTATTGAGGGATTGAGTGATTTTCATGAATTTTAAGAGAGAATATATTTCGGGGTACTGTTTATTATGGTCGAATAGTGAAGCATCATAGAGAATTAAAAAATTATAAGGGAGGGAGCTCGAAAAGCGGGAATTTTGAAATACTGAATACAGGGGCCCAGTCCACTCTGGTATTGAATCGATTTTATTATAAGCAAAGTGGAAACAAATCCTAAATGATTAAATAAATGAATTAAGATGTGAATAATAAATTTATCAGACGAATAAGTTAATGTTTAAAACAAATGTAGCAATGATCTAATCAAGCAATTAATAAATACATGAATAAAGATATGAATAAATGAGTAAATGAATTAAGTTGAATACGTTGATGGATAAACGGATATAATTGCATGAATATATAACATATAACTGAATAGATAGAAATAAACAATAAGGTACGGTCAACTGTTAATAATGATATACTTGTTTTATACGTCAAAAAAGACACACAGATGTATTGTCAGGATTGTTCATTTAATATATTTTTTTATTAACACACTACTTGACCTGAGATAATCGCTTGGGAGTATTTACGATTGTATTAAAATCACATCAATACTTTCTGCTGTTTTCAAAATATGATTTGAAACAGGCAGGGTTTTAAAATATGAAGGCAAATGATTGAGAATGCAATATATGATGACATAATCCTAAAAGCCATTTCAGGGTTACATCATGTACGTATCCTCGACCATTAGTTCAATCGCTTAGTAAAGGCCTACATTTAATGGGGGTGTGATGAACAAAATAAAACTTCTATTGTGCTCTATAATGTTGTATTTAGTAAGGGCATTGTTACGTAACTTGCACACCCCCGCCCCCGACATTCCGGGCTAGCTATAGAAAGTTAATTGGTATTCTTATTGTCTCGGGAAAGAGCTTTCTCATTGGTGCAAAGTCTGGGCCAGTCATATCGGCTCGTTGTTAATCATGAATTCGGTGGTGGGGTTGTTCTATAAATACCGCACATTTCTCTTCGAAATTCAGTCTTCTTTTAGACATTTTGAATGAGATATCACGTCGTATCTTGCTCTCGAACCACCTCGCTCAACTACCTTTGACATCGCTGTATACCGGACAATACTACCTCGCATATTCAGCTCATATTCGACAAAGCTTATTCCGCATATTTCACTATGTCTAGCATGTCGTGCAGTTCGTCCGAGTCCGATCGAGAACCTCCCGTTGTTCTCGTACTCGGTCACAGTTACATCAGCCGTCTCAATCAGTACGTCGCTCGCGATGCCGCTCGCGATGCCGCGCGGGATAACCTTGCTCTCGAGAAATCTTCCGTTCTTACTTTCATGCACGATGTCGGCCATAAGCAACCAGGCAGCGTCCTTCTCCGCGTCATCGCAGATCGATCTCGTCTGGGATCTCTCTCCAGACGCCGTGGTCCTCGATCTCGGGTCTAACGACCTGTGTGACGGGCGCGCGACTACCGAATCCACAGTGCTTTCTATTGTCGATCTTGCGCTTCGTATTGCGCGCATACCCGGAGTGCGTCATGTCCTCGTTTGCAGTATTATCCCGCGTTTGTTTGTACCGAATTGGAAGCCGAACTTCAACGCCAACGTACAAGACACCAACCGCCTGCTCGCTAAATTTCTTGAGGGTTTGCCAAACGTGCATTTTTGGCGCCATCGTTCTTTTGCGCTCAATCATACCAAACTTTTCTCGCATGACGGTTTTCACTTCAATGAAGCTGGTATGTTGAGGTACTACCGGAGCATCCGTGGCGCTGTCATGAAAGCTTATAAGATGGATTGAGGTCTATTTGGTTTTAGTCTTGATATTTTTAATTAATTAAAAGTTCTGCCACATTTCAGCTTGTCGCTGTTGGCTATTTATTTTGTAGCATTTGATGTGCTTTGATACCACAACAAAATGCACATTTCCATATACTAGGGTCCGATGGGTAATTCATTTGTGCATGAATTTTCGGTAGGACCACAAATTATTTTAAGAATTTTCCAAATATCCTAATAAATTGGAATATGCATTCATAGCAATCTCGCAACATTTAATTGGTCAAATGAATACAGTTATATCCAATCAGGACCTTAATCCATGTTGTGAAAAATCATTTGCCTAATTTGGCGATATTATATTGTTCGTTGAATATTGAGTTTTTGTGCACTAAAGGAGCACCCTACGATTTAATGCAAATTTCAGGTTGTGTGTTTCTTTAATTAGTAGGCCTATTATTGAGGGATTTAGTGATTTTCATGAATTTTAAGAGAGAATATATTTCGGGTACTGTTTATTAAGGTCGAATAGTGAAGCATCATAGAGAATTAAAAAAATTATAAGGAGGGAGCTCGAAAAGCGGGAATTTTGAAATACTGAATACAGGGGCCCAGTCCACTCTGGTGTTGAATCGATTTTATTATAAGCAAAGTGAAACAATCCTAAATGATTAAATAAATGAGATAATAAATGAATTAAGATGTGAATAATAAATTTATCAGACGAATAAGTTAATGTTTAAAACAAATGTAGCAATGATCTAATCAAGCAATTAATAAATACATGAATAAAGATATGAATAAATGAGTAAATGAATTAAGTTGAATACGTTGATGGTAAACGGATATAATTGCATGAATATATATAATATATAACTGAATAGATAGAAATAAACAATAAGGTACGGTCAACTGTTAATAATGATAAACTTGTTTTATACGTCAAAAAAGACACACAGATGTAGTGTCAGGATTGTTCATTTAATATATTTTTTTATTAACACACTACTTGACCTGAGATAATCGCTTGGAAGTATTTACGATTGTATTAAAATCACATCAATACTTTCTGCTGTTTTCAAAATATGATTTGAAACAGGCAGGGTTTTAAAATATGAAGGCAAATGATTGAGAATGCAATATATGATGACATAATCCTGAAAGCCATTTCAGGGTTACATCATGTACGTATCCTCGACCATTAGTTCAATCGCTTAGTAAAGGCCTACATTTAATGGGGGTGTGATGAACAAAATAAAACTTCTATTGTGCTCTATAATGTTGTATTTAGTAAGGGCATTGTTACGTAACTTGCACACCCCCGCCCCCGACATTCCGGGCTAGCTATAGAAAGTTAATTGGTATTCTTTTTGTCTCGGAAACGAGCTTTCTCATTGGTGCAAAGTCTGGGCCAGTCATATCGCTCGTTGTTAATCATGAATTCGGTGGTGGGGTTGTTCTATAAATACCGCACATTTCTCTTCGAAATTCAGTCTTCTTTTAGACATTTTGAATGAGATATCACGTCGTATCTTGCTCTCGAACCACCTCGCTCAACTTACCTTTGACATCGCTGTTATACCGGACAATACTACCTCGCATATTCAGCTCATATCGACAAAGCTTATTCCGCATATTTCACACTATGTCTACATGTCGTGCAGTTCGTCCGAGTCCGATCGAGAACCTCCCGTTGTTCTCGTTACTCGGTCACAGTTACATCAGCCGTCTCAATCAGTACGTCGCTCGCGATGCCGCGCGGGATAACCTTGCTCTCGAGAAATCTTCCGTTCTTACTTTCATGCACGATGTCGGCCATAAGCAACCAGGCAGCGTCTTCTCCGCGTCATCGCAGATCGATCTCGTCTGGGATCTCTCTCCAGACGCCGTGGCCCTCGATCTCGGGTCTAACGACCTGGTGACGGGCGCGCGACTACCGAATCCACAGTGCTTTCTATTGTCGATCTTGCGCTTCGTATTGCGCGCATACCCGGAGTGCGTCATGTCCTCGTTTGCAGTATTATCCCGCGTTTGTTTGTACCGAATTGGAAGCCGAACTTCAACGCCAACGTACAAGACACCAACCGCCTGCTCGCTAAATTTCTTGAGGGTTTGCCAAACGTGCATTTTTGGCGCCATCGTTCTTTTGCGCTCAATCATACCAAACTTTTCTCTCGCATGACGGTTTTCACTTCAATGAAGCTGGTATGTTGAGGTACTACCGTAGCATCCGTGGCGCTGTCATGAAAGCTTATAAGATGGATTGAGGTCTATTTGGTTTTAGTCTTGATATTTTTAATTAATTAAAAGTTCTGCCACATTTCAGCTTGTCGCTGTTGGCTATTTATTTTGTAGCATTTGATGTGCTTTGATACCACAAACAAAATGCACATTTCCATATACTAGGGTCCGATGGGTAATTCATTTGTGCATGAATTTTCGGTAGGACCACAAATTATTTTAAGAATTTTCCAAATATCCTAATAAATTGGAATATGCATTCATAGCAATCTCGCAACATTTAATTGGTCAAATGAATACAGTTATAACCAATCAGGACCTTAAATCCATGTTGTGAAAAATCATTTGCCTAATTTGGCGATATTATATTGTTCGTTGAATATTGAGTTTTTTGTGCACTAAAGGAGCACCCTATACGATTTAATGCAAATTCAGGTTTGTGTTTCTTAATTATAGGAGGCCTATTATTGAGGGTTGAGTGATTTTCATGAATTTTAAGAGAGAATATATTTCGGGGTACTGTTTATTAAGGTCGAATAGTGAAGCATCATAGAGAATTAAAAAATTAAAAGGGAGGGAGCTCGAAAAGCGGGAATTTTTGAAATACTGAATACAGGGGCCCAGTCCCACTCTGGTGTTGAATCGATTTATTATAAGCAAAGTGGAAACAAATCCTAAATGATTAAATAAATGAGATAATAAATGAATTAGATGAGAATAATAAAATTTATCAACGAATAAGTTAATGTTTAAACAATGTAGCAATGATCTAATCAAGCAATTAATAAATACATGAATAAAGATATGAATAAATGAGTAAATGAATTAAGTTGAATACGTTGATGGATAAACGGATATAATTGCATGAATATATATAATATATAACTGAATAGATAGAAATAAACAATAAGGTACGGTCAACTGTTAATAATGATATACTGTGTTTTATACGTCAAAAAAGACACACAGATGTAGTGTCAGGATTGTTCATTTAA